>CM056053.1:31433745-31481245 GCA_029574335.1 Rana kukunoris
TCCCATCCCTAGTTATGTCCTTAAGAAGCTTAATGCCTTTAACCACCCACACCATCGGTTCTGAAAAGGAAAAAAAGTGTGGCAGCTTGGGGGTTCCCCCACACCGGAGTCCTGTGGCGAGAAACCCAAGTAACTAGGGCAGGCCAGACCGACCGCCTCCTCCCAAGCCCTAAAAGTAGCCCTCATGGACAACATCAGCGGAAAGCCAGACCCTGCCACTGTGGACGGCCAACCGGAGGATCTCATAAGACCCCAAGTGGGCCGCCTCCACCACAGTGGCGGAATCTCCCATATCAGAGGTAAACCACCTATGTACAAACGCCATCTGCCCAGCCAGGTAGTACTTCCACTAATCAGGCAGAGCCAACCCCCCTTGACCCCAAGGCTCTTGGAAAACCTTAAGACCTATGCATGGTGATTTGGGGGCCCACAGAAAGGAACTAGTGATACCATCCAACTGTTTAAAAAAGGGACTTAGGAATCCGCACTGGAGCATGCCGCAAAAAGTACAAAATGACTGGAAGAATTTTCATCTTCAGCAAATTTATTCTACCTATGAGGGACAGCGGGAGGTTCTGCCAAGCCAGTGCTTTTTGTTTAAAGAAGGCCAACAGGGTTACTAAGTTAAGCGCCATCCTCCAGGCCTTGAAGTAAGTATGGAAAAAAAACACTGCAATGGCAGGGTGGAGTCCGCCACCTAGTCCCTGGCCCAGCATCCAATGGCAAAACTGAGGACTTGCCCCAGTTTACCCTAAGGCCAGAAAAAGAAGTGAAATCATTCAGAATTCTCAGGACCGAGCCCGAAGCGATGGTCCAGGGTCCTCCAAAAATAATAGCATGTCATCAGCATATAATGCCAGACACTCCCTGAGATTGCCCCACTCTAATAGACTTGATATCGCCAGACTCCCTAAGTGCCACCGCCAGGGGTTCCATCATCAGGGCAAAAAGCAAAGGGGACAGAGGGCACCCCTGCCTAGTGCCCCGACCCACCGCAAAAAAGGGAGAAAGTAGACTGACCCAACCTAATCGCTGCCCTAGAGGTACTATATAGCAAAGTGATCCACTGCCTAAAAGTTTGACCAAACCCCATCCTCTCCAGCACCCGGAGCATATACGTCCAGTCAATGGAATCAAAGGCCTTTTCAATGTCGATCGACACAATGATTCGGGTACCATCATCCTGCCCAGGGAGCTGGAGATGTGTAAAGAGCCTCCTCAGATTAGTGTCCGTAGACTTCTCAGGCATGAACCCTGTCTGGTCAATATCGACCAGAGGAAGAGATCACCCCGACAAGCCTGTTGGCCAGAACCTTTGTTAAAATTTTGAGGTCCATGTTCAAGAGAGCAATAGGCCTGTAGGCCGAACACTCCAGGGTGTCCTTGCCCGGCTTAAGCAACAGAACCATGTATGCATCCATCATAGACTCAGGGAGTCTGTTTGATTCCAAACAGTGAGCCAGAAGGGCAGTTAATCTAGGGGCCAACTCCTCTGCATAAAACTTATAGAAGTCTGCTGGAAAGCCATCTGGACCCAGAGCTTTATGAGGTGGGAAGTCAAAAATAGCCGCTACACTCTTTTTTAGAAATAGGAGCATCCAAAGCCAACTGGTATCCAAAGCTGAAATATCATACATCGGTATAGGAGCGTATAGCTCAGCAAAATACTCCTGAAACACAGAGTATCCCGGGAGGATCGCTCACCAAGCTCCCATCTTTACCCCTAATGACCGGGATGTTCCTTACATGATTATCCACTGCTACCAATCTTGCCAACAGTTTCCCGTTCTTATCACCCTCCGAAAAGATAGAGTTCGCTCTATGTGCGATTTCTGTATGAGCCCAAATCTGAGAAGTGCAGGGAGAGAAGACGCCGAGCCTCCATCAAGGACGCATAAGAGGCGTCCGAGGGACACCCGAAGTGACCCTCCGCACACTCCCGCTCCGCTTCCTGCAGCCTAAGGATTTCAGCATTATGAGCCACACGTTCAGCCTTGATGGCCGAGATGCACTCACCCCTCATTACCGCTTTAAAGGAATCCCAAACCACAGGCGGGTCGGCCGATTCGGCATTCGTCGGCCAGAAAGAGGCAATTGCCTCCCTCAGGTGGACCTCCACCTGCTCATTCTGCAGCCAACCTGGGCAAAGTCTCCAACCCCCCTCCCCCTCCCAACTACTAAGCCAAGAGTGAGGGACAAAGGGCAATGATCAGACACGCGCCCCCAGCCAGGTAGGCAGCATCCCTTACCAGCGGCAACAGGGCCTGGTTCCCAAATGCTAAGTCTATCCTGGCCGAGGAGCGATGAACCATAGAGACATGGGAGTAGGTCCTGCATAGAGGATTCCTAGCACGCCATAACTCCGTCAGCCCAGTCACCGACAACCAGGAGCTGACCCTTGCCTCCCCGGATTGGACTAATCCAACGCATCCAAAATGGCGTTGAAATCACCCATGACCACCATAGGGAGATGAGCGAAGGGGGCCAACCGAGCAAACAAGTCATACAGCACTTGCACATTGACTGGAGGAGGTAAGTAGACATTCACCAAAAGCATCTTATAATGAAAAATATCAAGCACAACCGTCCCCTGGTCAGAGAACACCTGGTGTACAGTGCAAGGTAAAGCCTTGCTAATCAAAATGGACACCCCCTAGCAAAGGTAGAGAAGGTAGCATGAAAAGCTTTTTGAACCCAGGGCCTGCGAAGAGCCAGAACCCTATTACCATCAAGGTGTGTCTCCTGCAGAAAGGCGATATGCGGCTTGGATTGTGTCACGATAGAATATTCAGCAATCCCACCAGCACTGGCAACGTCAGGAGAAACCAGTCCCGACGCGTGCGCATGCGCGCGCTGACGTCATTTTGGCGCCAAGGAGCGCTATTTAAGCTGTCTGCTCCCACAGCTTCTTGCTGACCAGTCGACAGCACTTCCTGAGAGAATCTGAATCTGCTACCTGCCTGACTACTGTGTACCTGACCCGGCTTCCTGTGACCTACCTTTGCCTGCAGTATGCCTCTGACCCCGGCTTGATCTGACTACCGATTCTGCTTAACCCCTGGCTCTGTTGTCTGCCTGCCTGACTTACCGACCCGGCCTGGACTTGATTAACCCTTTGGATTTATTCCGGTTTCCTGATCGCCTGCCTGATCCAGTGTTTGCCAATCCCTTGGCTCCTTTCCAGCAAGCGCTACAACACCGTGCCGGTGTTCATTGGTTCCCTGCCTGGACCTCGTCAGCACCTGTCTGCTTCCTCTTCCGGTCCGCCACCAGCTTACCACCAGGCGCTTGTGCCCCTCTAGACTCTGTACCCCCTGTCTGCTCTACCAGGGGCTCCCGAGTCAGAGGCTTACGAGAGGCCGCTCCCTGCACGTTGGGCTCCATAACCAGGTACGTGACAGATTGCTTAAGAAACTGATACACTGACGCCCTTTTATACTTATTGTTCAGTCCCCTTACATTCCATGACACTATTTTTACATTATCAGCCATCAAACCGTAAGAAAAAGGTGTGAATGCCAAAAGCCTGGGTGCAACACCCGGCACAAATTACAAATACTGTCAGAGATCCCAAACCCATGCCATACAGAAACGGTAAAGTACCCCATCAAAAGGTGGTGAACTGAGTCAATACAAGCCCCCCCCCCCCTGCCATTATACCAGAACCAAAAACAAAACAACCCTGGTATGCAGCTTTGTCCCAAACGCCCAAAAAAGGGGAGAACAAACAAAAAAATGTGTAGGAAGTCTCTAGCCCAGTGGCGAAATGTCCAGCAATCTAAGATGACGTCCTTATGCACCCCCATGGAGCTCCACAGGACAAGGAGCAAGGACAGGATGCAAACTGCACTAAGCCAGACCATAGAATATAGTTCAGTAATCCAGGAGAGCCATCTAGTGGCCGCCCAGAAAATTGCAGCAAGGGAAAAAACAAAAACCCATACATGGGCAGGAGAATTAGCACATAGCAGACTAGCATGTTAAACATCCCGCCATAGTCAATCAAAAGGGAAGACACAGAAGGAAAAAAAATAAAAGATAAAATAAACGAAGTATAAAAATATTATTAAACAGCAAACCCAGCACTCCTCAGCGAACCGACGACAACCCAATCATGCAGAAAAAAGGAACAGGAACCAATGCACATCCAAATGAACCGAATCAGGGGTTACTGTCCAGCAAATCGCATGCCTCCGCCGGGTGTGTCAAAAAATGTAACCGACCCTTTGTGCTGTACCCTGAGCCTGTTGGGGTAGAGCATGCTGTACTGGATCTCTTTTTTCTCTCAGCCTCTTACGGACATCATTGAACGAGCGTCTCTTGCGTTGAGTCTCAGCCGAAAAGTCTGGGAACAACATCACTCTGGCATTCTCAAACCGCAATTCCGGATGCTTCCTCGATTCCCGCAGTATCATATCACGGTCACGATAATTGAGAAACCTGACCAGGAATGGGTGAGGGTAGACTCCAGGGGGCGAACACCATTGGGCACTCTTTGAGCGCGCTCCACCACATAGGTGGGGGGGATCCCCAATTTCAGGAGTTGTTTGAAAAACAGTTCAGCAAATGTGGCAGAAGCATTCCCCTCAGCCCCTTCAGGCAGCCCAACCACACGAACATTGTTCCTATTTTGGCGGTCTTCAAGGTCGTCAGCCCTACGCTGAAGTGACCTTACCAGCTCTTGTAGCTCACCAAGCTGCGCCCCATGAGAATGAGACACGTCCTCCACCTCGGAGATCCTCTCCTCCGCTTCAGTGCGCCTGCCACGGAACTTGTCCAGGTCCTGCCTGATGAGTGTACACTTCGTGGCAAGATGGTCGATCTGCACCATTAACGCCGCTTTACTGGCGTCAATGGCCTCCAGGATGGGTCTAGTTGTGGCATCCAAGGAACTAGCTCCCTCACAGTGAATCGTCTAGTTCCCATCCTTCTAAATGGCCTGTATGGTAATAATGAAGAAAGGTCATTTAGCAGGATAGGAACTAGCTCCTTCAAAGTGAGCCATCTAGTTCCCATCCCTCTAAATGACCTATATGGTAATAATGAAGAAAGGTCATTTAGCAGGATAGGAACTAGCTCCTTCATAGTGAGCCGTCTAGTTCCCATCCCTCTAAATGACCTGTATGGTAATAATAAAGAAAGGTCATTTAGCAGGATAGGAACTAGCTCCTTCACAGTGAGCCATCTAGTTCCCATCCCTCTAAATGGCCTGTATGGTAATAATGAAGAAAGGTCATTTAGCATGATAGGAACTAGCTCCTTCAAAGTGAACCGTCTAGTTCCCATCCCTCTAAATGACCTGTATGGTAATAATGAGGAAAGGTCATTTAGCAGGATAGGAACTAGCTCCTTCATAGTGAGCCGTCTAGTTCCCATCCTTCTAAATGACCTGTATGGTAAAAATTAGGAAAGGTGATTTAGCAGGATAGGAACTAGCTCCTTCATAGTGAATCGTCTAGTTCCCATCCCTCTATATGACCTGTATGGTAAAAATCAAGAAAGGTCATTTAGCAGGATAGGAACTAGCTTCTTCATAGTGAACCGTCTAGGTCCCATCCCTCTAAATGACCTGTATGGTAATAATGAAGAAAGGTCATTTAGCATGATAGGAACTAGCTCCTTCATAGTGAACCGTCTAGTTCCCATCCTTCTAAATGACCTGTATGGTAATAATGAAGAAAGGTCATTTAGCAGGATAGGAACTAGCTCCCTCACAGTGAGTCGTCTAGTTCCCATCCTTCTAAATGACCTGTATGGTAAAAATGAAGAAAGGTCATTTAGCAGGATAGGAACTAGCTCCTTCACAAACCCGTCTAGTTCCCATCCCTCTAAATGACCTGTATTTAGCAGGATAGGAACTAGCTCCTTCATAGTGAGCCGTCTAGTTCCCATCCTTCTAAATGACCTGTATGGTAGGAAAGGTCATAGCAGGATAGGAACTAGAGTGAAGGTGATTTAGCATTTAGGATAGGAGTGACTAGCTCCTTCATAGGTAGAATCGTCTAGTTCCCATCCCTCTAAATGACCTGTATGGTAATAAATAACGAAAGGTCATTTAGCATGATAGGAACTAGCTCCTTCATAGTGAACCGTCTAGTTCCCATCCTTCTAAATGACCTGTATGGTAAAAATTAGGAAAGGTAATTTAGCAGGATAGGAACTAGCTTCTTCATAGTAACTGAACCTAGTCTAGGTCCCATCCCTCTAAATGACCTGTATGGTAATAATGAAGAAAGGTCATTTAGCAGGATGATAGGAACTAGCTCCTTCATAGTAGTGAACCGTCTAGTTCCCATCCTTCTAAATGACCTGTATGGTAATAATGAAGAAAGGTCATTTAGCAGGATAGGAACTAGCTAGTTCCCTCACAGTAGAAAGCATTTAGCAGGATAGGAACTAGCTCCTTCATAGTGAGCCGTCTAGTTCCCATCCCTCTAAATGACCTGTATGGTAAAAATGAAGAAAGGTCATTTAGCAGGATAGGAACTAGCTCCTTCACAGTGAACCGTCTAGTTCCCATCCCTCTATATGACCTGTATTGTAATAATAACGAAAGGTCATTTAGCATGATAGGAACTAGCTCCTTCATAGTGAGCCGTCTAGTTCCCATCCTTCTAAATGACCTGTATGGTAAAAATTAGGAAAGGTCATTTAGCAGGATAGGAACTAGCTCCCTCACAGTGAGCCGTCTAGTTCCCATCCCTCTATATGACCTGTATGGTAATAATAACGAAAGGTCATTTAGCATGATAGGAACTAGCTCCCTCACAGTGAGCCGTCTAGTTCCCATCCCTCTATATGACCTGTATGGTAAAAATCAAGAAAGGTCATTTAGCAGGATAGGAACTAGCTTCTTCATAGTGAACCGTCTAGGTCCCATCCCTCTAAATGACCTGTATAGTAATAATAACGAAAGGTCATTTAGCATGATAGGAACTAGCTCCTTCATAGTGAACCGTCTAGTTCCCATCCTTCTAAATGACCTGTATGGTAAAAATTAGGAAAGGTAATTTAGCAGGATAGGAACTAGCTCCTTCATAGTGAGCCGTCTAGTTCCCATCCCTCTAAATGACCTGTATGGTAAAAATGAAGAAAGGTCATTTAGCAGGATAGTAACTAGCTCCTTCATAGTGAGCCGTCTAGTTCCCATCCCTCTAAATGACCTGTATGGTAATAATAAAGAAAGGTCATTTAGCATGATAGGAACTAGCTCCTTCATAGTGAACCGTCTAGTTCCCATCCCTCTATATGACCTGTATGGTAATAATAAAGAAAGGTCATTTAGCAGGATAGGAACTAGCTCCTTCAAAGTGAACCGTCTAGTTCCCATCCCTCTATATGACCTGTATGGTAATAATGAGGAAAGGTCATTTAGCATGATAGGAACTAGCTCCCTCACAGTGAACCGTCTAGTTCCCATCCCTCTAAATGACCTGTATGGTAATAATGAGGAAAGGTCATTTAGCAGGATAGGAACTAGCTCCCTCACAGTGAACCGTCTAGTTCCCATCCCTCTAAATGACCTGTATGGTAATAATAAGGAAAGGTCATTTAGCAGGATAGGAACTAGCTCCTTCATAGTGAGCCGTCTAGTTCCCATCCTTCTAAATGACCTGTATGGTAAAAATTAGGAAAGGTCATTTAGCAGGATAGGAACTAGCTCCTTCATAGTGAGCCGTCTAGTTCCCATCCCTCTAAATGACCTGTATAGTAATAATGAAGAAAGATCATTTAGCAGGATAGGAACTAGCTTCTTCATAGTGAACCGTCTAGGTCCCATCCCTCTAAATGACCTGTATAGTAATAATAACGAAAGGTCATTTAGCAGGATAGGAACTAGCTCCTTCATAGTGAACCGTCTAGTTCCCATCCTTCTAAATGACCTGTATGGTAATAATGAAGAAAGGTCATTTAGCAGGATAGGAACTAGCTCCCTCACAGTGAGTCGTCTAGTTCCCATCCTTCTAAATGACCTGTATGGTAAAAATTAGGAAAGGTAATTTAGCAGGATAGGAACTAGCTCCTTCATAGTGAGCCGTCTAGTTCCCATCCCTCTATATGACCTGTATGGTAATAATGAAGAAAGGTCATTTAGCAGGATAGGAACTAGCTCCTTCATAGTGAGCCGTCTAGTTCCCATCCCTCTATATGACCTGTATGGTAATAATGAAGAAAGGTAATTTAGCAGGATAGGAACTAGCTCCTTCATAGTGAGCCGTCTAGTTCCCATCCCTCTATATGACCTGTATGGTAATAATGAAGAAAGGTAATTTAGCAGGATAGGAACTAGCTCCTTCATAGTGAACCGTCTAGTTCCCATCCTTCTATATGACCTGTATGGTAATAATGAAGAAAGGTCATTTAGCAGGATAGGAACTAGCTCCCTCACAGTGAGCCGTCTAGTTCCCATCCTTCTAAATGACCTGTATGGTAATAATAACGAAAGGTCATTTAGCATGATAGGAACTAGCTCCGTCACAGTGAGCCGTCTAGTTCCCATCCCTCTAAATGACCTGTATGGTAATAATGAAGAAAGGTCATTTAGCAGGATAGGAACTAGCTCCTTCATAGTGAACCGTCTAGTTCCCATCCCTCTAAATGACCTGTATGGTAATAATGAAGAAAGGTCATTTAGCAGGATAGGAACTAGCTTCTTCATAGTGAACCGTCTAGGTCCCATCCCTCTAAATGACCTGTATAGTAATAATAACGAAAGGTCATTTAGCATGATAGGAACTAGCTCCTTCATAGTGAACCGTCTAGTTCCCATCCCTCTATATGACCTGTATGGTAATAATGAAGAAAGGTCATTTAGCAGGATAGGAACTAGCTCCCTCACAGTGAGCCGTCTAGTTCCCATCCCTCTATATGACCTGACCACTAGGGGGCAAAAAGGTTATTATGTGGGGTGGGAACTAGCCTGTTCACAGTGAGAAGGCTAGTTCCCATCCTCAGAAATGACTAGGTCAATCTGGAGGATGGGAACTAGCTTCTTCATTGTGAACTGGCTAGTTCCCATCCTTATACATGACCTGACCACTAGGGGGCAAAAAGGTCATTCTGTGGGATGGGAACTAGCCTGTTCACAGTGAGCAGGCTAGTTCCCATCCTCAGAAATGACTAGGTCAATCTGGAGGATGGGAACTAGTCGCAACCCTTTTCAGAGGCCTTACCAGGAACAGGAAGTGAGAGGTGAAAGTTCACCCCTCTGGTTCCCACTGCTCACTTCCTGTAACAGACCTCCTGTATTATGATTGCAGTCTCTCTGTTTAAAGAGTTTTCCCCAGGGCTGGATTTACATATTAGAAGATCGAAGGCACAGAAATCAGACCCATATCCCAATAAAAAAGAATGAGATAAAAGAAATTAGAAAAATATTTATACATGTAAGTAAGTTATGGAAGATGCATTCTATATATATATTTTGTATCTTCATTCTGGTATATATGTGTGTGTGTATATATCAGATATACTCTATATGTATATATATATATGTGTGTATATATATATATATATATATATATATATATACACACAGTATATACACACACACATATATATACTGTATATACACACACACACAAGAATGCAGCTCTCATCACTTACATATTTATCTTCCAGCCCAGCCTAGTATTGGCACATGACAACAGTGCAGCTTGGGCAAGGATATGACATTTAACCACTTCCTTACTGGGCATGTATACCCCCTTCCTGACCAGGTGAAATTTCAGCTTGCGGCACTGCGTCGATTTAACTGACAATTGCGCGGTCGTGCGACGTGGCTCCCAAACAAAATTGGCGTCCTTTTTTCCCCACAAATAGAGCTTTCTTTTGGTGGTATTTGGTCACCTCTGCGGTTTTTATTTTTTGCGCTATAAACAAAAAAGGACGACAATTTTGAAAAAAAAAATACAATATTTTTTACTTGTTGCTATAAAAAATAGCCCAATTTAAAAAAAAAAAATTCAGTTTAGGCTGATACGTATTCTTCTACATATTTTTGGTAAAAAAAAAAATCGCAATAAGCGACTGGTTTGCGCAAAAGTTATAGTGCCTACAAAATAAGGGACAGAATTATTATTTTTTATTATTTATTTTTTACTAGTAATGGCGGCGATCTGCGATTTTTATTGCGACTGCGACATCATGGCGGACACATCGGACACTTTTGACACATTTTTGGCGCCATTCACATTTATACAGCGATCAGTGCTATAAATATGCACTAATTACTGTATAAATGTGACTGGCAGGGAAGGGGTTAACACTAGGGGGTGAGGAAGGGGTTAAATGTATTCCCTGCATAGTGTTCTAACTATGGGGGGAGGGGGGTGACTGGGGGGTGACCGATCTGTGTCCCTATGTACAAGGGACACAGATCGATCTCCTCCTCTCCAGAGACAGGACGCTGTCTCTGTGTAAAACGGCAATGAGAGATGATCTCATATGTTTACATATGAGATCATCTTTCATTCGCCCACAGATCGCATCGCAAACGGCCACTCTGATTGGCCGTGTCCAAGGGACATGGCCAGTACACAAGTTCCCCGCTGCACGCTCTGGAGCGCGCGCTGGGAACAAAGAAAGGGGCTGCCGTGAAAACGCAGCAGCCCGGAGAATTAGAACCACCCTGCGGCCGCATATAGTCGTACGGCCGTAGGGAAGTGGTTAAAGCGGAGTTCCACCCAAAAGTGGAAGCTCCACGTATTTGCCTCTCCCCCCTCCCCCTACTTTGCCACATTTGCCACCTTTCGGGGGAGGGGAGCAGGTTCCTGTTTTTGACAGGTACCCTTCCCCCCTTCCGAGAGATCTCGCTGCCGCGGATGCGTTCCCGATGATTTTCTGCATGCGTGTTTTTGATGCATTCCAGGGCATGTTTGGTGTGTTTTTAAAGCATTCCAGTGCATTTTCCTCTCTTTTTTCCTCAACCTTAAATAAGGACATGTGTGTTGCAGTGTGTTCAGGTGCATTCTAGTGCGTTTTTGATGTGCTTTACAGTGTTCCATTACAGTCCAGTGCAGGAAAAATGCAGCATGCTCTACTTTTTATCTGGAACTGCAAGCACTGGTGTGAATTATGAATGAATGAATGAATGAAAAACTTATATAGCGCGGCACATGCGAACTAAATCGCCTCTGAATATGCCATTGAAAACCATATAACTTACTTTCCATGCAAAAATAAAATAAACGCACTGGACTGCATGTGGTGTGAATTGGCCCCTATAGGCAATGGAGGCAGCAGCGCCCGAGAGCCAATGGAAACATTGGCTAGGATACCAACATCGCCGGATTCCAGGACAGGTAAGTGTCCTAATATTAAAAGTCAGTAGCTGCAGTATGTGTACAGTATAGGGGGTTATTTACTAAAGGCAAATCCACTTTGCACTACAAGCGCAAACTACAAGTGCAAAGTACACTTGAAATTGCACTGAAAGTGCACTTGTAAGTGCAGTCGCTGTAAATCTGAGGGGTAGATCTGAAATGAGGGGAAACTCTGCTGATTTTATCATCCAATCATGTGCAAGCTAAAATGCTGTTTTTTTTTATTTTCCTTGCCCACTCAGATCTACAGCGACTGCACTTCCAAGTGCACTTTCCTTGCAATTTCAAGTGCACTTTGCATTTGTAGTTTGCACTTGTAGTGCAAAGTGGATTTGCCTTTAGTAAATAACCCCCTTTGTGTAGCTGCTGAGTTTTAATTTTGTGCTGGGGAGAACTGTAATATGCCAATTCCTTTTAATTGGCTGCTTGAATTACCCTTCGGCAGGTACTAAGTCCAAACAATGGACTGGACTTAGTATAAAAAGAATATACAGTATATATACTATATATATTATATTGCCAAAAGTTTTGGGACGCCTGCCTTTACACGCACATGAGTTTTAACAGCTTCAATTCCTCTGAGAAGGCTGTCCTATGGGAATGTTTGACCATTCTTCCAGAAGCACATTTGTCAGTTCAGGCACTGATGTTGGATGAGAAGACCTGGCTCACAGTCTCCACACAAATTCATCCCAAAGGTGTTCTATCAGGTTGAGGTCAGGACTCTGTGCAGGCCAGTCAAGTTTCTCCACCCCAACCCACTCATCCATGTCTTTATGGACCTTGCTTTGTGCACTGGTCCAAATCATTTGGTGGATTATGGTGTGTGGGGGGGGGGGGGGGGGATTATGGTGTGGGGTTGTTTTTCAGGGGTTGGGTTTGGCTCCTTAGTTCCAGTGAAGGGAATTCTTAAGGCCTCAGCATACCAAGACATTTTGGGAAAATGTCATGCCCCCAACTTTGTGCGAACAGTTTGGGGACGGCCCTTTCCTGTTCCAACATGACTGATCATCAGTGCACAAAGCAAGGACCATAAAGACACTGATGAGCGAGTTTGGTAATAATAGTGCAACTACTGATTCATGGATTAAACAGAACATTGAATATTTATATCCAGAGTTTCTCTTGGTACCGTGTAAGCAGACAAGACCCTTGGACTGTGGAGGTGGATGTCTGTGAATGTTCTCATTCATTCAGGTCAATCAATATAACTGGACTTGCTGTATCTTAAGACGTTTTGCTGGTCCGCCGACAAGCGTTCTCAATTCAGAATGACTTATACAAAAATTCTTTGGGAACGGAAAGTGGATGCGAGAGGTTTATCTGCTTTGTATTAAATGGATTATGTGCTTAAAATCTTATTAAAAAAAATTATATTTTATTTAAATCTTTTGGTTTTTATTTTTATTTTTTTATTTTAAAAGAGTAAAATACAAAACAAAATGGGAGTGGGTCTCTTATAAATGTATTCAGAATGTTATCTATGACATAGTTACAAAAATATCAGACAAAATATATGTTGAAATGTCTTTATTAGACATTAAATATTTTCAGAAAAACATATTTAAAAAATATATTTTCTAATATATATCTTTGTAAAATACATTTAAATTATATTTTTGGAATGCATTTACAAGTATATTTAAAGATATATGTTTAAATGCATTTTTTTTATATGTTCAAAAATATCTGGACAATATATTTACAAACATATATTTTCACATATATGCCTTTGGAAAATATATTAAAATTATATTTTTGGAACGCATTTACAAATATATGTACAAATATATGTTGAAAAAAATCTGAAGAATATATTTAAAAAATATATTTTCCAATATATGTCTTTGGAAAATGCATTTAAATTATATTTTGGAATGCCTTTACAAGTATATTTAAAAATATATTTTTAAATGCATTTTTTTAGATGCTCAAAAATATCTGTCAAATATATTGAAAAAAATATATTTTAAAATATATGCCTTTGGAAAATATATTTGAATTTACATTTTTGGAATGGATGTAAAAATATATTCGCGTAGGCCAATATATTGTAAATATATTTAAAATATATATTTTTTTTTAATAAATATATTGGAAATATATTTTTCTTCCGTATGGGAGGCCAACCCCCCACGGCGAACCCCCTTAAAATCCTGCGGGCGTTCCACTCATTTTACACAAATCTGTATAGGGAACAACAGACTACCAGGACTGGGTTCCTGGATGATCTACCTATACCCACTTTATCGAAGGACCACAGGGACCGGCTCGAGGCCCCGGTTTCCACTGCAGAAGTTTTGGAAGTTATCAAGGGTTTAAAGACAGGCTCTGCCCCGGGCACGGATGGGTTCTCAGTTCCTTACTATAAGGCCTTCGCACAAATTTTAGCCCCACACCTATCAATTTTTTTTAACTCCAAGACCAAGGGGGACCCTCTAGACGCGTAGCTTAACACGGTCTTTATCTCCGTCATCCCTAAACCTGACAAGGTCCCGGGTGAAGTTAGTAATTATAGGCCAATATCCCTGATCAATAATGATCTCAAAATCATGTCTAAAATCATGGCCGACAGATTAGCATCCTTCATTGGTGTATACATACACAAAGATCAGGTCGGGTTCATTCCTGGGCGTCAGGACCCAGATCAAGTCAGAAGGGTAATAGACGTAATGGGCCAGATTCACAGAGCGATTACGCCGGCGTTACAGGAGATGCGCGGCGTAAGTCTAAATTTGCGCATGCGTTTCGATGCGCCGCATCCCCAAAACGAGATACGCAAGAAATCTACTTTTTTTTGTCCGGCGTAATTTCGATAGACAGGCGCATCCGTCCGCGCAAAACTGCGCTAGACACACCATTGATTTGCTATTCAAATATGCTAATGAGGGAGGTACGGGGATCCACAAAAGAATGTTGTTGCAGCGCAGGCTACGTGCTGTGCGCAACAGCTGCACGGCCTGTCTAAAATTAGACCATATAAAAGGTGGTATAAAATTAGACAATCCGTGTACATGTCAGAGAAAGCAACACTGTTAGTGAGGAGCTAAGCAGTCACACGTGTTGCACAACAATCTGTATGCCAACATGCCAGGGACATCCTTGCTCATAGCTATACTACTGACTTTAGAGGAGCAAAGAAGGAGGAGGGCACGGAGGAGGGCACGGGAGAGGATATACCGCACCCGCATAGACCTCTTTCGCATGAGTAATTCTGAGGTGTATCGCATCTTCAGATTCACCCCTCATGCCATCCAGGAATTAACCACAACCTTGCAGGAGGACATCACCAGCCCAACACACCGCTCACATGTAGTGCAGCCACTGGTCAAGGTCATGGCAACACTCCATTTCCTTGCCAGTGGCTCTTTTCAAAGAACAAGTGGAGTGGGGGCTGGGATGTCACAATCCTCCATGAGCAGATGTGTGCACCAGGTTGTCCCTGCAATCGTCAGACGCATGGCCAACCAAATCATCAAACCAATCACTAAGGACCTGCGGCTGAAGGCAATGACAGATTTCTACAGAATTAACAGATTCCCACGCACCGTGGGGGCCATTGATTGCACACATGTGGCACTCCAGCCCCCCCATGAGACAGAGCACATATACCGCAATCGGAAGCATTGGCATTCCATCAACGTACATGTGATAGTCGATGCCCAAGGCCTCATATGGCATGTCCGTGCCAAACACCCCGGATCCAGCCATGACAGGTACATCTACAATCAGAGCCCCATCCAAATGGAATTCGAACAGAACGTGTATGGGGACACCTGGCTAGTTGGTGAGTGACATGGGTGGCAGGCATGACTGCCCCCCCCCATGATGCACACATCACAAGGGGCACATGCATGACTAACATCCTCCTGTCTTTTCCCTTACAGGTGACTCTGCATATGCACTGGGACCCCATCTCATGACTCCTATCCGGAACCCCCAAACCCCAGGAGAGGAAAGATACAATGAAGCCCACGCCCAAACACGTGCAGTGGTGGAGCGCACCTTTGGCCTCCTGAAGTCACGTTTCCGATGCCTGGATAAGTCTGGGGGGACCCTGTTGTATTCCCCAAACTTTGTGTGCCAGATCATCGGTGCATGTTGCCTGCTGCACAACTTCGCAGTAATAAAGGGCCTGCAGATTGACATATGTGATGACCTGACCCCTGAACCAGACAATCCTCCCCCTAACCGAGGCTACCCCGTCTTCTGAGGGAAGAGCAGCCAGGAGACAGCTCACATTAGGCATCTTTGCACGTTAAACACACACATTAATCATGGCACAATGAGAATGCATGCATGCACACCACTGTGGTCCCTAGCACAGACACATCACATCCTCATCAAATTGGATTAGCACAAGCCCACCATGCTGGACATGTGAGCAGCAACGCCACGCCATTCATACACCATTCACACAGACCTGGGGATCACTTCTCCCTGGTCCTGGGGAACCCTACTCCACCAAAACTGAGGGTGACATCCCTTTTCCGGCAGGAATATCACCCCCTATTCCAAAAACTTTCACAAAAAAAAAAATGTCCAGCAAAAAAAAAAAATGTCCAGAAAAAAAAAAAGGGGGAAAACAAATTAATGCCGCTGGTGTGAGCCACGCCTGGGGTGCCCACGGCCATGGCCCCGGCTCCTCAGGGGAGACTCATGGGGAGGGAGGGGGTAATCCGGGGAAGGAGGAGCAGCCCCTGGTCTCTGCCCACCTGGCGGCCTGCCCTCCAAGGCCACGGCAATTCTGTTCAGGCCAGCACCTAGTGTTGCCGTGTTGGCCTGGATAGCCTGGGTGAGGGCCCTCACATCCTGCCCAACGTCTGCTGTTGTAGTCTGCAGTACGTTTAGGCAGTTTGTAAGAGCCCGGGAGTGGCAGTCCAGGTCCCCAAGCGTATCCTTTATGGAGGACAGGCTCTCCTTCATCCGCCCCAAAGTCTGACTGACCTGTCCCAGATGGCGGGTCTGAAGGGCCTGGTCCCTTCTCAGATTGGCAGGCAGAACCTCGGCCACCCCCCTGGTCTTCTGGGACGAATTCCTGCCTCCAGCTGAGGCTTGTGGCAGGGGAGAAGGGGGGGGCCCTTGGGAGAGGAGCCCTGTTGGGGGAGGAGTGGGAGGGGCTAGCCCTTATGGAGGGTTGGCTGCTGCCAGCCAGCGAGGAAGACTCCTCCAAAAACAGCAATCCACTGGCTGACATGACATACTCCTCCTCCTCCTCTTCAACCTCCTCCGAGGACTCCGGCCTTGTCGGGGGGTCCTCATCAGCCTGTTGTCCCTGGGATGGTGCGGTCAGCCCAGATGGCCCAGCACCCTCCTGCACATCTGTGGATGACACAAAACATTCACAGGTTGGAGGATCCACACACTTGCCACATATTTCCTCCCCCCCCCACATGCTACACACCTGATAGGGCAAAAAAACCTTACCTGGCATCACGCCTTCATGACTGGAGTCATAGCCAGGCAGGCCCTCCACCTGTTGTCTATGAAAGGTGTGGGCCACCGCACGCTCCTCCACTGTCAGCCTAACAGGGCATGGTGGGCCCCCTCCTGTGCCCCTGGCATGGGCTGCCATTTTGGCCAGCTTCTTTCTGACCAGACGCCGGAGGTCATTGATTTTCTTTTCAATCCCCGGCCATGTCCGGGTCTCCCCCCCCCCCCCCCCCCCGCTGAATTCACCTGGTCAGTAATGTGCTGCAAAATCTCACGCCTCCTGGCCGGGGTGGTGTTGGCACTCTCCGGGCCGTGGAGGAAACGCCCATATTGGGTAATGGCCCGGGCAATTATTTGTTTCTCCCCCAAAGTAAAATTCAACTTCCTCTTCCTCTCAGTCATACTCATACAAAAACTCTCTCCCAAACAATCAGCAAAAATCACTCACAAAAACAAGCAGGAAAAATCAAGCAACAAAACAAACAAACAAAAATCTATCAACCAAAAAGTCTCACAAGCAGTCACCAAAAAACACTTTCAAATATCTTCTACAAAACACTAGATCAAACAGTCAACAAATATAACAAAGACAAGTCACAACGCAACAAACAGAACAAAAGCACCTTGCTGTATAGGGAGGGATACAAAGGGATGTACTTTTGCAAAGGAAGTGCGTTTGTGTCTGTCTATTTATGCTGTCTGCGTAGTTCACAAAGTTGCCCGGGTCCACTTCCAATTTCACTGATTGCGCCGTTCCCGAGTTGTGAGCATGCGCACAGAGGTGCTGACCATGGTCTGCTTCATGCACGCATGCGCAAGCCGGCCGTCCCTTCATTTGCATGGGGTCATGGCTCATTTCAATGTAACACGCCCACGTCCTTCCCAATTTGAATTACTCCGCCTTACGCCTCTGAAATTACGTTGCACAGGCGCTAATTTCTGCGCAAATCAATCGAGAATACGGTGATTGCGCCGCTCCATTGCGGCAGTCTAACGTAAAGGAGGTGCGCTACGACAGTCAAAAAATGCGCCGAAGCCAGGATCAAATTGCAGGGCTTGTACTCTGATCCCATTAAAATACGCAACAGGACCCGCCAAGGATGCCCCCTATCACCGTTAATCTTCGCCATTGCGATTGAATCCTTGGCCATTGCCATCAGGTCCAACCCCGACATTGCCGGAGTGCGCTGCGGCTCCACTGTTCACAAATGCGGTCTGTTTTCAGACGATTTTATTCTCTTTATCACCTCTCCCTCCACGTCCCTGCCAGTAGTATGTAAAACACTTGAAGACTTCGCGACCATATCAGGTTTAAGGGTTAATTACACTAAATCTATGGCCCTCAACATCTCCCTCCCGGGGCCCCTGGTGGCTCGGTTGAAGGACTCCTTTCGCTTTAAGTGGAGCGACACCTCTATTCGCTACCTGGGAATTAACTTGACTCTCAAATTTGAACAATTATACCTGGCCAACTACCCCCCCATTTATAAAAAATTAGAACTTGACCTTAAACAACGGCACCCGCACCGACTCTCCTGGCTAGGGAGGATAAACTCGGTGAAGATGACCCTGCTCCCGCGGCTCCTATACCTCTTTCGCGTGCTCCCGATTTCAATCAGGAAGGATCACTTAGACTCGTTCCAAAGCAAGGTTATCAAATTTGTATGGGGAAAGTCGGGCCACCGCCTAGCTAAGCACACTCTTTTTAGACTCAGACACAGTGGGGGACTGGGACTGCCCAACTTACTCTGGTACTACCAAGCGGCTAGACTTGCCCAGATCTCCACGGTCTATAGCAAATCCGCCAAACCTGATTGGGTGGACATGGAGAGACAAGCGGTTCCTGCCTTCACCCTTGACTTTCTCCTATGGTGCCCCCCTAGGACTAGACCCCCCACTCTTTGTCCGTCTTTATCACACACTTTTGCGATCTGGGACAAGCTTAAGCAATGACCCTTCCTTAGTTTCCCCCTGTAAACCCCTGAGTCACATCTTTCATAACTCCGACTTCCCCCCTGGAATGGACATCAGAGCATTCAAATGGTGGCTGGACAAGGGGATGTATCGGATCAGGCACTTCCTTTCTCCTGCAGGACCTCTCTCCCTTTCCCACTGTGTTAAGACCCTGAAACTACCGCCATCAGAGGGATTCAGGTACCATCAAATATCCCACTTTCTTCACTCCATTTGGGCCACGAAACCTGCCCCTCCCCAACTCATACCCTATGAACAATGGTGCGGAGACCTTCTGGAGCAAAGGGGGGGTCTCCATAATCTACTCGTCACTGGCCAAGGATATGCAGAAAGCGCCCTACATGTTAGCCTGGGAGGAGGACTTACAGCTGAACTGGGACCTGGAAACTTGGCACAAAGCCGTGGGATCCTCATTTAGGGGCGTCCTCAATATTTCGCTTGTTGAAGCCAATCTAAAAGTTTTCACCAGGTGGTACCTCACCCCTGCCCGGCTTTCGGCTATATACCCTTCGACCTCCCCCTTGTGTTTTAGGGGGTGCCAGTTGAAGGGCTCCATGCTGCACATCTGGTGGGAGTGCCCTAAAATTAGAAGTTTTTGGAATAAAATTTTCCATAATCACCGGACTTGTCATCCCCAGGTCCCCTTCGACGGCCCTCCTCAACCTCCTCCCCTCCAGGGCCCCGAAGTCCACCCGTAAACTTATATTCTTTATCCTCTTGGGGGCTAAAATCACCCTGGCCAGGTCATGGAAACGCCCCAAGGTATCTATCACAGCAGCTAAAAGAAAAATTTCCTGGATTATGTCCCAAGAGAAGATGATGAGTTCTATCCTGGATACTTCCCCTCAATTTAGGGAGATATGGGAGCCTTGGGCTATCTTTATGGGGATTGGAAACTCCATTTATCTGTCAAGCTGACCCTCCTGGGTATGAACAGTAATAGCTGACCGCCGATGTACTTCTCTTTTTCTTTCACATCTATCTCTTTCTTTCTCTCCCTTTCACCTTCCCCGGCCTATCACCCTTAACCCCCCACGCCGTGGGGAACTTATCCCTGGGCCTTGCTTTTCCTCTGAGCTCTATTGACTTCTCTAAGCCTCTAAGCCCAGCTTAGGTCTCTCCCACGGTTATTGTATCCGTTTTTTTGGGGGGGGGTTTTAGTTGGCTACATACAAGTACAGCATAACTCCCGTATGGGCTGTTCCTCCTTTTACAATGTTCTCTTACAAGTATTGCGTCTAGACAAGTATGGTGGGCAGGGATCCTCTCCGTCACCCTCCGCATAGTTTGCTCCCAGTGGGGTGCGGGGGTGGGTTGGCAGAGGAGCCAGCTCCAAGGGGCCTCTGGGCCTGGACGTCCTTGACGCCCTAGTATGCATAAGCTCCTTCCTTTTTTCTCGTATTTCTCTCTCCAATAGCTCTTGCAAAGAACAGACCCCCATTTAGCATTTTCAAACTGTACTGCAACTGTTTGCTTTGATTATTTGACTTCACCCTGTACTGTTTAGCCATGTATTCTTCTGAAAAACTCAATAAATACTTTAAACATAAATCTCTACCGTACCAAAAGAAATTGTGGCCTAGACAAAAGTCCAAGGCATTCCTCAAGAAGACCTTTTTATTATGTGAAATATCCTCACGACGACTTAAGCCCAAATTCAGTGCTAGAAGAGCGTCGTCGTGTTGAATGACAGTGTACAAAGATGCCACGTCCGCAGTCACCAAGTACACTTCTTCTTTCCCAGTAAGGTCAATATTCTGCAACATTTGTAATAGACTCTTTGGGCCAGATCCACATACACTACGCCGCCGTATTTTACCTGGCTCTAAGTCGAATCCAGGAAGATTTCGGCCCGTAAGGTACGGCAGCGTAGTGTATTTCTCGCGGCGGAATTGAATTACGCGGGTAGGGGGCGTGTATCATTTAAATGAAGCGCGTCCCCACGGCGATCGAACTGCGCATGCTCCGTTCAGAATTGTGCGAAATTACGTCAAACCTTTTTTTTTTTGTAGCGTAAATTACGTACATTCCTATTCACGAACGAAATTTTGACGTGGGAACGACGGCCATACTTAACATGGCAAGTCTAACTATAGACCGGATAATAGCAGCTTTAACTCTACGCCAGAAAAAGCCAACTAGCGACGACGTAAGAATGCGACGGCCGATCGTAACTTCGTGGATCGCCGTAAAAAGCTCATTTGCATACCCGACGCAGAAAACGACGTGAACTCCACCCAGCGGGCGCAGAAATATTGCAGCGTAGATCCGAAGGCGTACGAAGACGTAAGCCTGTCGGATCGAAGCCCGAAGCCGTCGTATCATGGTTTGAGGATTCAAACTAATGATACGACGCGGGTAATTTGAAAGTACGCCGGTGTATCAGGAGATACACCGGCGTACTAGCTCTGTGGATCTGGCCCTTTGTGTCTTTTAAATAGGCACGGGTATCAGCCACACTTTTTTGTAGATATAAATCCAAGTACTGGCCTAGCCGAGATGATATTGACCCTATCCCATTTACAATGGGTCTTCCTGGGGGACATTGGATATTTTTGTGAATTTTAGGCAGCGTGTACATCGTTGGTATTTTACTTGCACTAGGAACTAGGTATTTTCTTTCTCGGTTATTTAGAACTCCTGATTTATAACCCATATCTACCAGATGGTTCAAATCTGTTTCATATTGCGTTGAAAGGTCTCTGTCCAATTTAATATAGGTGCTATTGTCACTCAACATCTTCAACAGTTGTTTATCATTGAACTCTTTATCAAGAATGACGACCCCCCCCCCCCTTTATCCGCTGGACGGATGATGATGTTCTTTTTCTCTTCTTTGTATTCAATTTTTTTTTTATTGTTTTCACATAGAAAAATAACTTTACAAACTTTCTTACAAAAATATTTTAAAATACACATCAAAAATGCGTAAGTTCTTCATACATATAACATACATATAACATTAACATATACATGTTACATACTATATAAAATACAACATTAATTTGTGTGGGTACAGAGTTAGGTCCATCTTCAAATACTATTAATATAATGATGTTCTTTATACTCTGGCACCTTCCCCTCTCTTCTCCTCTTCCCTCTCCTCCCCCCTCCATTGAACCAAGAGAGAGTCTTTTAACCACTTAAGGACCGGACCAATATGCTGCTAAAAGACCCAAGGTGTTTTTACAATTTGGCACTGCGCTGCTTTAACTGGTAATTGCGCGGTCATGCAATGTTGTACCGAAACAAAATTTGCGTCCTTTTCCTCCCACAAATAGAGCTTTCTTTTGATGGTATTTGATTGCCTCTGCGATTTTTATTTTTTGCGATATAAACGGAAAAAATGATTTTTCTTATAACAAAAGGTAAAAATATCGAATAAACTAAATTTTAGTCAAACATTTAGGCCAAAATATATTTAGCCACATGTCTTTAGTAAACAAAATCGCAATAAGCATATATTTATTGGTTTTCGCAAAAGTTATAGTGTCTACAAACTAGGATACATTTTCTGGAATTTACACAGCTTTCATTTTATGACTGCCTATCTCATTTCTTGAGGTGCTAAAATGGCAGGGCAGTACAAAACCCCCCAAATGACCCCATTTTGGAAAGTAGACGCCCCAAGGAAACTGCTGAGAGGCATGTTGAGTCTATTGAATATTTTTTTTTTTTTTGTCTCAAGTGATTGAATAATGACAAAAAAAAAATTACAAAAAGTTGTCACTAATATATTGCTCACACATGCCATGGTTATATGTGGAATTACACCCCAAAATACATTATGCTGCTTCTCCTGAGTACGGGGATACCACATGTTTGGGACTTTTTTGGAGTCTAGCCGCGTACGGGACCCTGAAAACCAAGCACCGCCTTAAAGATTTCTAAGGGCATACATTTTTGATTTCACTCCTTACTACTTATCACAGTTTTGAAGGCCATAAAATGCCAAAATGGCACACAACCCCCCCAAATGACCCCATTTTGGAAAGAAGACACCCCAAGCTATTTGCTGAGAGGCATGTTGAGTCCATGGAATATTTTTTGCCCCAAGTGATTGAATAATGACCAAAAAATGTAATATTTTTTTTTTTACAAAACGTTGTCACTAAATGATATATTCCTCACACATGCCATAGTTAAATGTGGAATTGCACCCCAAAATACATTCTGCTGCTTCTCCTGAGTATGGGGATACCACATGTGTGGGACTTTTTGGGAGTCTAGCCGCATACGGGACCCCGAAAACCAATCACCGCCTTCAAGATTTGTGTGAGTGAAATCAAAAATGTATGTCCTTAGAAATCTTGAAGGTGGTGATTGGTTTTCGGGGTCCCGCTCCGAAAAAGTCCCACACATGTGGTATCTCTGTACTCAGGAGAAGCAGCAGAATGTATTTTGGGGTGCAATTCCACATATGACCATGACATGTGTGAAAAGTATATCATTTACTGACAAAGTTTTTAAAAAAAAAAATTTTGGTCATGATTCAATCACTTGGGGCAAAAAAATTGAATATTCCATGGACTCAACATGCCTTTCAGCAAATAGCTTGGGGTGTCTTCTTTCCAAAATAGGGTCATTTGGGAGGGGGTTGTGTGCCATCTTGGCATTTTATGGCTTTCAAAACTGTGATAGGTAGTGAGGAGTGAAATCAAAAATGTATGCCCTTAGAAATCTTGAAGGCAGTGCTTGGTTTTTGGGGCCCCGTATGCGGCTAGGCTCCCAAAAAGTCCCACACATGTGGTATCCCCGTACTCAGGAGAAGCAGAAGAATATATTTTGGGGTGCAATTCCACATATAACCATGGCATGTGTGAGAAATATATCATTTAGTGACAACTTTGTGCAAAAAAAAATCAGTTTGTCATATTCCCGCAACTTGTGTCAAAATATAAAATATTCCATGGACTCGACATGCCTCTCAGCAAATAGCTTGGGGTGTCTACTTTCCAAAATGAGGTCATTTGGGTATTCTTTGTGCTATTTTGGCATTTTATGGCCTTCAAAACTGTGATAGGTAGTGAGGAGTGAAATGGTTTTTGGGGTCCCGTACGCGGCTAGGCTCCCAAAAAGGAGAAGCAGCAGAATGTATTTTGGGGTGTAATTCCACATATGGGGTGTGTGTGCTTTGCGCGTGGGTGTAAGCGTTACTGGCACTAACTAGCTACCTAGCGGCACTAGCGACACTAATACAGCGATCAGAAAAACGATCGCTTAGTGACGCTGGCAATAGGGGGTGAAAGGGTTAACTCTAGGGGCTATCAGGGGTTAAAACCTTTATTAGAAAATTTATGGGGGTACATAATGCTATAAAAACATGGCGGGCGAACCTCAAAAAATAACTAGCTACCTAGCAGCACTAGCGACACTAATACAGCGATCAGAAAAACGATCGCTTAGTGATGCTGGCAATAGGGGGTGAAAGGGTTAACTCTAGGGGCAATCAGGGGTTAAAACCTTTATTAGAATTTTTTTGGGGGTACCTAGTAAAGGTTTTAACCCCTGATTGCCCCTAGAGTTAACCCTTTCACCCCCCTTTTGCCAGTGTCACTAAGCGATCATTTTTCTGGTAGCTAGTTATTTTTTGAGGTTTGCCGCCATGTTTTTATAGCGTTGGGTACCCCCATACATTTTCTAACGATATAAAAACATGGCGGCGAACCTCAAAAAATAACTAGCTACCTAGCGACACTAATACAGCGATAAGAAAAACGATCGCTTAGTGACGCTGGCAAACGGGGTGTGAAAGGGTTAACTAGGGAGTGATCAAGGGGTTAAAACCTTTATTGGGGGGGTAGGGGGCTACCCTGGACCTAACACTAACTGTGCCTGTCACACTAACTGCCTGTCACACTGACACCAAATGCAGTGATCAGTAGATCACTGCTATTTAGTGACACTGTGACAGGGGGGCTGGGGGGGTGATCGGGGGGTGACTGGGGGGGGGGGGAATGTGTGCCTATGTGTACAGGTGTCAGTGTAGTGCTTGTGTACTCACTGTCTGATGTCTCCTCTCCTCCGCCGGACGAAAATACTGGCAGGAGGAGCGGTGACATCACTTTCTCCTCTCCCTGTGTTTACAGTTCAGGCAGAGGAGGAAGCCGATTGGCTGGGAGCTATCCCGAGGGGGCGGACAAAAACGAATAGCCGCCCCCTCATCCCGGATCACTCCCAGAGCCTAGGGGACCGCCGCACGCAGCAGGGGGGGGGGGTCCCGATCGGACCCCCGACCCACGGAAAGGCAGGGACGTACCTGTATGCCCATGTGCCTGTACGTGCCATTCTGTGGACGTACATAGGCGTGCGGCGGTCCTTAAGTGGTTAAGTGAGTGAAAAGGAGGGAGCAGGGGCGAGGGGGTTTTATCCAAGCACTTCCTTGTGGTCCGTACCTGCTACCCCCTCCTTACGCCCATCCCCTCCCTTTATATATATATATACCCATGTGTCTCTTATCTTCAAACCAAGGAAAAAAAAAAAACATTTTATAGTGTGAACCATTTCTATCCCCGTGTCATATATATATATATATATATATATATCTCTATATATGTGTCCTTACTTTTTAACCACTTGCGGACTGCCGCATGTACATATGTCGGCAGAATGGCACGTACAGGCACATTGGCGTACCGGACCCCCCCCCCGGTACATGCATCGGTTCCGTAGGCTACAGGAGCGATCCGGGACAAGGGGGCGGCTGTTTGTTTTTGTCCGCCTCCTCCGGGTGGCTCCCGGCCAATCCGCTCGCTCCCTTGTGTGTCACTTCCTCCTCCTGTGTAAACACAGGAAGGGGGAAGTGATGTAATCTCTCCCCTCGGCGGTATTTTCAACCGCCGCTGAGGAGTGAATACATCACATAGTAAGTCTGCACAACACTACACTGACACCCTTACACATAGGCACATTAACCCCTTGCGATCACCCCCCCACCCCCCCTGTCACAGTGTCACTGAATGCAGTGATCAAATATTTACTTATCACTGCATTTAGTGTCAGTGTGACAGGCAGTGTGACAGACAGTTAGTGTTAGGATCAGGGTAGCCCCCGTACCCCCTATAATAAAGTTTTAACCCCTTGATCACCGCCCTAGTTAACCCTTTCACTCCCTATTGCCAGTGTCACTAAGCGATAATTTTTCTGATCGCTGTATTAGTGTCGCTGTTCCCGCTAGGTAGCTAGTTTTTTTTATTGCATTTTTTTTTTTTTACTAAAGAAATGCGGCTGAATACATTTTGGCCTAAATGTTTGACTAAAATTTTGTTTATTTGATTCTTCTTATAACAAAAAGTAAAAAATATAGTTTTTCTTTTTCAAAAAATATATGTATATAGCGCAAAAAATAAAAATCGCAGAGGCGATCAAATACCACCAAAAGAAAGCTCTATTTGTGGGAAGAAAAGGACGCAAATTTGGTTTGGGAGCCACGGCGCACGACCGCGCAATTGTCTGTTAAAGCAATGCAGTGCCAAATTGTAAAAAAGCCTTGGGTCATTTGCCAGCGTATTGGTCCGGTCCTTAAGTGGTTAAGGAAGTGAGGTGGTGGACCTTCTGTCCTCCTTATCACTTCTTATTCTGTGAAAAAAAAAAGGGGGGAAGAAGGAGTGCCAGTCTATAGATTTTCTTCTCTCCCCATGATCTCTAGATATATCTGAGATTGCTTAAAGTATATGCATTTCCCCCAGATTTCTTGAAAAAAAAATTCCCCATCTTCTTGAAAGCTTATTAATTCCTCCATTACCCTTACTTTGTCTACCTCCTTAAACCATTCCTTTATCCTTGGAGGGTCCTTCATTCTCCAATATCTCGGGATTAGTGCTTTTGCTGTATTTAATAGGAATGGGGTAAGGGCAGCTCTATACTCTTTCCTCTGGCCTTCCATAGCGTGGAATAAGCATTTCCAGGGGTCAAATACTGTCTCCTTCCCTTTTATTTGTCTCATTGGGCCTAGTATCTCCACCCAATATGTTTGGATAGATCTACATTGACACCAGATGTGGGCGTGATTTCCCTCTTCCCCACATTCCCTCCAACATAGGGGTGATGTATCCTGATTTATTTTATGCATCTTGTTTGGAACATAGTACCATTTAGCTAATAACTTATAATTAATTTCTTTCACTTTTGTATCCTTTGAGGTGGAGTGTACATAGTCCATGACCCTCTTTTTCAACCTCTCTGGGATTTTTTGGTTTAGTTCTATCTCCCATTTTTCTAGGGGGTCTATTAACCCATCGTCATTAGAGGATATTAGTAACCTATATATTTTAGAGATCATCCCTTTTCTATTTGTCCCTCCTTGGTCTATCAATCTTTCCCATGGATTTAATCTTTCAGCGCTTCGCAAGGGTTTTGAGAGGGATTCAGTAAAATGTTGGAGCTGCATATATCTCCAGCCATCCCACTGCGATGTTCCATACTTCTCTCGTAGTTCTTTCAATTGGCATAGCCTATTCCCCTTTAAAACATCCTTTAGCCTCAGTCTGTCTGAATGGGTCCATTTAAGATACAGTTTATTATTTTTCCCCGGTGGGAAATAACTATTTCCCATTAAGGGCATCAATGGGCTATTATATTGCCCATTCATATCCCTAGTTACTTTATCCCATATCTTCAGTGTTTCTGTTGTAATTGCGGCAGATGCCTTGGGGATATCTCTATATTTTTTCGGGATCCAGATAATCTGACCTAACTCTGTTTTACTCATATTTTCTTCTAGAGACACCCATTTCTTATGTGATGTATTATGGGCCCAGTCTATAACATCTTTTATTACTGCTGCTTCATAATATTTCTGGGGTTCTGGATGTAGTATCCCCCCATTATCTTTTGATCTACTCATTAGTTTATAGGAGACACGACTTCCTTTCCCTTTCCAGATACATTTTTGTATTAAGTTTCTCAAGGTTCTGAAAAAAGCCCCAGGAATACAGATTGGTAGACTTTGGAAGATATATAGCGCTTTCGGAAGTATCATCATTTTAATTACATTTATCCTTCCTAGCCATGACAATCTGTATGCCTGGTATCCCCTCAAGTTTGATTTTATTCAGGAGAGGAATATTATTATCTTGATATAGATCTGTTATTATTACTGATAGATAGACTCCCAGATATTTCAAACCCTTTTCTCTCCACATAAAGGGAAAGAGTGATTTTAATTCTCTTTTCTCTTTTAGGGGTGTGTCTATATTCAGTATCTCTGTTTTTTCCATATTTATTTTAAAATTGGAGACCTTTCCATATTCATCCATTTCTTCCAGAACTTTTGGGAGTGATTGTCTAGGGTTAGCTATAAATAACATAACATCATCTGCATAAGCAGCTATCTCATGTTCTTGCCCTGCTACCTTGATACCATTTATTTCTCGATTCCCTCTTAAAGAAACTAAAAGAGGTTCCAGAGATGGCACAAACAATAAAGGGGAGATGGGGCATCCCTGACGTGTCCCATTGTGTAGCTTAAAGGCCTCCGACAGAGTCCCATTCACCTGGATTAGAGCCGTAGGATCTGAGTACAGTGCCCCCTATCCATCTCATCATTCATGATTTCAGGCCAAATCCATGCAATGTCTGTAACATATATTCCCAGTTGACTCTGTTAAAGACCTTTTCGGCATCTACAGATTAAAAAAAGGGCCAGTTTCTTACTTTTTTTGGCTTCATGTATTAACAGAGTTGTCCTTAATATATAATCCCTTGTTTTGCCTGCTTGGTCTGTCTCTATACAATCTGGCATATATGTTTTCAGTCTTTCGGCCCAGATCCTAGCATAGATTTGTATATCTTCATTAATCAGGGAGATTGGCCTGAAGCTGGAGCATAATGTTGGATCTTTGCCTTCTTTTGGTAGGATTGTTATATGAGCCCCTAACGCTTCCTTACGTATTTTCATCCCCTCTCCAATGGAGTTCATATAACAATAAAAATGAGGTGTTAGTATTTCAAGAAATTTTTTATAATACATGGATATATACCCGTCCGGTCCTGGACTTTTTCCATTCTTACTATTTTTAATTGCCTGCTGAATTTCTTCCTTGGATATCTCACATTCTAATTTATTTGAATCTTCTTCTGATATAGCTAATAATTTTATTTTCTTAAGATGTTGTTCCACTTTCTCTTTCCTATTCTGTGATTCTTCTTTATCCTGACTGTCACTTACTTTATATAAAGATTGATAGTACTCAAGGAAGTTTTTACTGATATCTCTAGTTGTGTGTTTCAGAATCCCCTTTTTATCTTTTATTTTTGCAATATAGTTCCGGTTTTGTCTAGGTTTAATTGCTTCTGCCAATAGTCTCCCAGACTTATTACCAAGTTCATATTGTTTTTTAGCTGTTTTTAAAAATACTCTTTTTGTCTCCTGTTCCAACAGATTCTTCAGTGATTCTCGTTTTCTTGATAGCTCCTCCATTATTTTACTGTCAATTGATTTTTTATGTACCTGTTCCAACTCCTGGATTTCCTGTAGGATCAATTTTTTTTTCCGCTGCCCAGATTTTCCTTCTTTTGGCCCCTTCTGCTATTAATCTTCCTCTCATGAATACTTTATGGGTTTCCCATAATGTAGATGGTGCAATATTTTCTGTGTTATTTTCTTAAAAAAATAATTTTAAATCCCTTTCCAGTGCATTATTAACATTTTGGTCATATAGGAGAGATTCATCTAATCTCCAGAATCTCTGCCTAACAGGAACATCTTTTAAATCTAATAGGGCCATCACTGGAGCGTGGCCTGAAAGGGTTATAGATTTCACTTCTACTTTCGTTACCCCTTCCATGAGCCGATGGTCCAAAAAAATATGGTCGATTCTCGAGTAAGTGGAGTGTACCTGAGAATAATATGTAAAATCCCTTCCCTTAGGATGAAGGATCCTCCATATTTCTACTAATTGTTGTTGGTGTAATTTTCTTTTAATAACCTTAAGAGCCCTTCCTTCCGAACGGAAAGAAAGGGGTTGGGTATCTAGGGCTGGGTCAAACACAAAATTGAGATCACCTGCCATAATCACACCCCCCTCTCTGGACTTTTACAATTTATTCAACACTTTTCCAAAAAAGAGACAGGGGTGTGTATTAGGGCAGTAAATATTAACTAAGGTATACGTTTTATTAAACAAAGAACCCTTAACAAAAAGATACCTCCCTTCATAATCTGATTCCATATCTTTAAAGGGGTGTTCCTATGAAATCCTATTGCTATACCTTTATATATTTTATTAGGTGAATATCCATGAAACCATAGTGGGAAATGTCTAGAATTTAATCCAACCCTGAAGGACCCCTTAAAGTGAGTCTCCTGTAAAAAGATTATATTTGATGCCCATTTTTTCAATTCTTGCAGTATTTGATATCTCTTGGTAGGACTATTTAATCCTAACATTATATGTGATCATTTTTAAGGGTGCTATTTTTCAGAGGAGATCGAGTATAAAAACTTCAGGTGTATACATCACAGAGTTTATATATTTTTGTATAATATTTTCCATAGGATGGATCATTCAATGTACCCAGACAATAACAAACATAACCAAACCTCACAAAAAATGTTTTTCTCTTGTAGCTGATTAATCAAAGGTTTCAGAGCTCTTCTTCGCGCCATTGTTTCTTGTGATATGTCTGTAAAGAGAAGCAGCCTAGATCCTTTGTATTCAATGTCGTCAGTGTTTCCCATACCGTACTGGACTTCTTGTTTATCCTTATATTGGGAGAATCTATGTCAGGGAAATGTCCGTAGAAGTACTGGCAATCTTGCCAGTAGAAGAAATGGCCATAGGAGAAGTACTGGCAATCTTGCCAGTAGAAGAAATGGCCATAGAAGAAGTACTGGAAATCTTGCCAGTAGAAGAAATGGGAGCCATAGGCTCATCACGTGACAGGAAGATCCTCCTGCTGGCCTATAAAAGGCTGCCATTGTCTAATCCAGATTGCTGGATTGTCGTCCGCCTTCCTGAGTTCCTGAGTCTCTGTATTATTACTGTTTGGATTTCCTGTTGTGACCCGGCTTGTTCCTGACCTGTCTGATCTGCTCTCCTGGTTTGACCCCTTGGCTTGCTTTACTGACTTGTTACCTTCTCCAGCACCTGATCCCGGCTTGTTCCACGGACTTTGCTTCAGTTATCTGTTCCTGCCTGTTTTCCAACACCAGACCTTGGCTTGTCTCCATTCCTGCAAACCTGCATCTCCTGCCTGGATCCACAGTTTTTGACCCCCAGCCAGCTTCCACTGTTGCTCCTTCTGCACATCTTGCCAAGTGTTACCAAGGACTCCTAGAGACTGCAGCCCAGCGGTGTTTCCTGTATTCTCCAGTATTCTTCAGGCACTCACCAGCTCTTCTCTCCTGGATCCATCTGGCAACCTGTGCTTCTCTGGGCACTACACCCTCTGTACCCAACCTCAGAGGTGTACTGCACTTAGCCACAAGGGGAGCCCTCTCGGCATTTCGGCCTCCAACCAGGTACGTGACAATCTAACTATTATGTCTCTTTCTGTACTCTGTCTAAAGGCTAAAGGTGTTTTTGCTTCTCTTTTCCTTATTTTATTAAATACTTCCCGAATTGCATCTTCTAGGTCTTTACTTTCTACCGACTCTGGTAGACCTCAGACCCTTAAATTATTTTGCCTGTTTCTAATTTCTCGGTCTTCCAGCTTATATCGGAGGTTCCTCATTTCTGTCCAGTCTCTATCAGCTCTTTCCTGTAATTCCAAAATAGCTTTTTTGTGTTCATCTAATAGTGCTTCTGATTCTTCAACTCGTGTTAATACATCTTTAATATCTGCTCTGGTTGCATTTAATTCACCTTTAATTGTACATTCCAGGTATTTCATCAGATCAATCATGTCTTGTTTAGTAGATGGCATTTGGGATTTATCCATTGCTTTTCTGCTCTCTGTCTCTAATGTTTGCTGTTGTTCTTCTTGGGGGGGATTTTATTTCCTCCCCAAGTTTCCAGCTGTTGAACTCTCCGATGGGGGGGGCCACTTCTCCCGTCTCTTCCACCTCTTGTTCTGCCCTTTGATCTACTTTATCCTGTACCATATACGTTTTCATAGAGTTCTCTTTCCCACTTTCTGTAGTTTTTGGACCTTTCCTCCCCATTGTTTTATTCCATAGTTCCGTGGTTTACTATTTATTTATTGTATAGTTATTATTATTATTTTTTTTCTTCCTTCTCCTTTTCCTTCCCTCTTCCTCCCCCTCCCCCCTTTTTCTCTTCTAACATCTTGATTCCATCAAGAATTTATTGGGGATTGACATTCTTTTTAGGTACTATATGTTCCAAATCTCTTAGTACAAGTCCCTTAAAGACTTCTACCTGATGGTTCCCTTTATTCAAGGGATTAAACAGGGATTTATTGCGCAGACCGCTGTCTAGAGCCACCGAACCTGTACCAGATGTGGGTTCAGAGTTTTTATTGAAAAAACAGAATACTAATGATATTAGGAGGGTGGATCCTCCTATGCGACCTCCTAGGGACCAGTCCACCCCTATTAGGAATAATACCAACCATGGCAGAGCTAATGTATTAAGGGATGGACAAAATAATACACATCCTCGCACACCTAATGACAGATATTATCAAGTCCTAGTGCATAATAGATTTGAACCTTTGTGGGAAAACAATGGAAGAGGTAACCCCCAATCCCCACGTCCTTTTTTAGGGAGAGGGAGGGGGGACAGAAACGTGGTCGAGGTGCACCTCAGAGGAGGGGCAGACCTCCGTCAGGCCCACAACATGCACATGGATACCCAGAACCCCAATGGAGAGAGCCAGCTCATTGGGAGAGGGATCACGTGTATTACCCCAAGCCAAGGAGAGACAACATAGAGGATGCAGAGCGGGACGGAAGGTCCAGAAAAAATAAGGAGGGTTTAAAAACTAGTGGAATTTTTAATCTCAGTGACACTGTTTTAACGTCTAAAGAAACTATTATTTTGCACCTAGGTCTGAAGTGTGGTCTGAAAAGACCCATTAACAAGTTTGATGTTTTCATCGACATTCACAAGTACATGCGTAAAGTGAATATGAAGAAATATTTTCTCAATAAAAACTCTGAACCCACATCTGGTACAGGTTCGGTGATTCTAGACAGCGGTCTGCACAATAAATCCCTGTTTAATCCCTTGAATAAAGGGAACCATCAGGTAAGAAGTCTTTAAGGGACTTGTACTAAGAGATTTGGAACATATAGTACCTAAAAAGAATGTCAATCCCCAATAAATTCTTGATGGAATCAAGATGTTAGAAGAGAAAAAGAACATCGTAATCCGTCCAGCGGATAAAGGGGGGGGGGGGGGGTCGTCATTCTTGATAAAGAGTTCTATGATAAACAGCTGTTGGAGATGTTGAGTGACAATAGCACCTATATTAAACTGGACAGAGACCCTTCAATGCAATATGAAACAGATTTGAACCATCTGGTAGATATGGGTTATTTTTTTATTTATTTTTTCACTTCAGAGAACTCTATCAGGAGACTTATACGTTTATACGCTATCTCCATCCTGGTTCGCATCATAGTAGGAAGTTGCGTCTGTGCTTTGTTTATTATATATATATATATATATATATAAATAGATATGAATATAAAAATAAAGAGCTTGTTCCAGCCATGAAGTGAAACAATACAAAAAAGTGATAGAGGGGGCGTGGCTTGGCACCGGACCTGAATGGCTGCCTGACTCCCGAGCTCCCGTCCACAGGAGACGAATACGTAGCCTAGCCGAGCCATCTGCTGCTACTAAATGGGGAAAGCCTCCAGGGACTCCTCCCCGACCAGGTCCCGCTCTCCAGAGGTACCGAAACAGGAATCGGCCATGTTATACCGGACATCTTCCGGACCCAGGTACGCGAGGCCCCGGCTTTAAATCGGGCCTACTCGAGTGACGCACGTTCTACCAGCCTCAGCCCCACAGGCAGGAGACGCACGCAGCCTCAACCCATGGCTGCAGTAACGTGTTCCCCACAGCCCCTGTGTATGCAGGACCTCCGATCAGTGGCAGAAGACATCAAAGTCACACTTTTCTCTGCCATCACAGATCTCAGGAGAGACGTTCAGGCAATGGCTGTGCGGGTAGAGGATGTGGAGGAAACGACAGCCCGCCATGACACTGCCATCCAGCAACTACAGGCTTCTTCTCACTCCAATAGCAGGCAACTCAGGGATATCCAAAGACACATAGAAGATTTGGATAACAGGGGGCGTCGCCACAATATTCGGGTAAGAGGCATTCCTGAATCCATTAAAAACGCGCAAATTGCAAGAGCCACTATCGCCATTTTCAATGATCTTCTTGGCAGGCCCCTTTAAACACCTATTGACTTTAAACGCTTACATAGAGCCTTAAAACCCAGAGGCAGAGACACTGATCCCCCCAGGGATGTAATTTGCTGTCTTGTGAACTTTAAGCTTAAAGAAGAAATCCTCCACAGGGCTAGAGATCGTCGCTCCTTAACCTATCTAGGAGCAGACATTAAACTGTTCCAAGATCTCTCAACTATTACCCTTCAAAATAGGAGAGAACTACGCCCTCTTCTCGAACTCCTGCGCTCCAAAGGTATCCAATACCGATGGAAATTCCCCTTCTGCCTCTCTGCCTTGTTCCAGGGTGGCACAGCAAACTTACGCCTGCTGGAAGATCTACCGGCTTTCTTTCAGACACTGAATCTTCCCCGCATTGACGTCCCAGATTGGTACATCGCCCGCCGCGCATGAGAAGATCAACCTCCATTAATGCTATTCCAGTCCGTGACGACTTTCATTTGGGACGCCGCAGGCACACCCCACCAAGGGAATCTGACATTTCGGACCCCCAGATTGATGTGTCCGACAGCCCAACAGCCTCCCCAGCTCACAGGAGAGCCCGCCGTGACAGACCCGACAAAGCAAGCGCATCCCTGCTCTCCTACACATCATGCGGATGATTGTACTACATCGAGATGGGAGCCTCTCCTAGATGCCCATTTGGTACACCCAGAACACCGTGCCTTTTCTGGCTCATCAAAGACAACTTTTCTTTTCTTTCCCCAGTACCTGTCAACCCTTGATATCCCTGACTGCTTTTCTCGTCAATCCCTGGAAATCTGGTCCCGGACTAGTGAGTACAACCTCATTGGACATGTAAGTTTTTTTATTTTTTTTGTTCCCTTTGGGAGACACCCCACGTTCCAATTGCCCCTCCTAAGAAAACTGGCGGTTTCATTAATTAAAGACCCCCTCCCCCCCTTTTTTTGGGGGGGGACATCCATTTGCCCTCCACTACAACCGCCTGGGACAAAACCCTCGGACAGACTGTCTCGTTTAGACAATTGCTCCTTCTCAAAGGTAGTGCTCTGCCTCTACATGCCTTCCTGTGTTCCTCTCCGACACCTTCCTCCACCCCTCTCCCTGTCCCCCCCATTCCTTTGACCCTTCCCCACCCCATCCCACTCCACCCAGCCCCCAATTTGATATATCCTCGATAGCTCTCCTCATATGGATCTCCTTGCTTGTTGTTGCTGGACTTGTTTTGTTTTGAGATTCATGGTCTGTTATTATTTTTATCTCCAATGCTCCGTATACTATTGCATTGGGGTGATGATGTTACGCAGGCGCTGAGTCCCCGCATACAGAGGGTTGCGGACTTGACCTGCCTTTTTCCTTTGCCTTTTGGCCTTTTTTCCCTACCAACATTTTGGAGAATCTACCAATATAGGCGTCCGATCCTTAACAATCTTAAAGTCTTAAACTTTTCGTGTAGATCCCTTGACATGCTAACTTTGCGGCCCTGACCCCTTTTTAAAATGCCTTACCCAGGGGGGAAAGGGGAAAAATAATTAGAAGGAGGGAGGAGGAAGGGGGGGACAGAGGAAGAGAGAAGAAAAGAAAGGAGAGGGGACAGCTGTTGCTAATTTAGACTGTATCAGAGGGCGAATTCTCTTCCTCTGACTAGAGGGTTTTCGTATCAATCACACTAAAACTACAGGGGGTTATCTAACCAACCCTATTACAAGAAGCTGCAGGAATTTACCTCTTTGCATCCCTTGGTACTATGGCCACGTTTAGGCTATATGTCACTCCTGTTCCAACCTACGCTGGCCCGGAGTGAACACTTTGTCTGACAAAACTCTAGATGCGGCCCGTTTAGGTACGCCTACATAAAGGGAACTGTTCTCTGATACAAACTAATACGGTTTGTAACAGTTATATTTTGGGTACTCACGTTGAATATTATATTATGAATATTGTTGTTGTACCTCACAGTTAGAGGTCTCCCCCATCTTCATTGTGATGGAGACTGTAAGCTGAAGAGGACCTCAAGTTATTATTATAGATTCTGCCTCAATAATAGATGTTATGTTTTGTTCTTTTGAACTGTTTTTATACCTGTTTATATCTGCTTAACATATGTGCTGCTTAACCTCATACATTTGCCTCATGCCTGACTCCCTGGAGTCTAGACCCACAACCATTCTAGTTAATGCTACCGAATATTGGCTCCTCCGCATATTCTGTAACATGACTCTCCTGTGGACGGAAGATACAGAATCTTGACCGTTCCATACCGGTTGCTACTACCCCCCCACGAGACGGGATCACACGTTTTCTTGTCAAACCCTACTGGACACCTTGGTTTCTCGGGAGAGGTTATATACAACCTCCCCAACCCAGGTGAATTGCCCACTTCACTGTTTTTTTTTTTACCCTTAGCTCACCTACCTACCCTCCCCTTCTCCCCCTCTCTCTTTCTTTTTCTTTTCTTTTCTCTCTCCTTTTCTTCTCTTTCCTCTCTCCTCTTTCATTCCTTATTTTCTCACCTCTTCCCCTCTCTTCCTTCCGCTCCCGCCTCCTTCTCCCCTCCTCCCCCTTCTATCTCACAGTCTCTGCCTCCACCACGTTCATACACGATAAGGCAACAATCTCACGTCTTACCATCTTCTAATACTCTCAGGCCTGCTTACTATCTGGCTATGTCACACTCCCGCTCTACAGTAAAGATCTCCACGCTTAAAGTAGTCTCACTGAACACAAAAAGGCTCAACATTCCGGAAAAACATAGCCAAATTCTTGACATGATGGCCAAATTAAAAGCAAATATAATATTCTTACAAGAGACGCACCTTCGCACAAATAAAATACCTAAGCTTTCCAATCACATGTTCCCTACAGTACACCATGCTATCAATTCACTTGCTAAAACCAAAGGGGTTTTAATTCTATTTTCCAAAAATCTTGATTGGCAACCCATAGACTCACTTATAGACACAGAGGGCAGATATATCTTCCTAAAGGGCTGTCTCCAGGGATGACCTGTAACCTTGGCCAACATATACAGCCCCAATACTGCTCAAGTAAGCTTTTTTAGATCCATCTTGAGACTCCTCTCAGACTTTCAATCCGGACTGACCATCTTAAGAGGGGATTTCAATGTTGCACTATTCCCACTCTTAGATACCTCCACTGGAGCAACTTCCCTGCCATACAAGGCCATACAACAAATTAAGCTACAGATTCAAGATCTTCTCTTACATGACACATGGCGCATCCTTCACCCTGATGAAAAAGATTTTACTTTTTTCTCTGCCCCGCACAAAAAGTACTCCAGACTTGATTATCTGTTTCTGTCCCAGAAAGACATCCCCTTTCTCTCCACTGCCACTATTGAACCGATGTTGCTGTCAGATCACCATCCAATTACAATGACCTAACATTCCCAGATAAACACACTTCCAAAAGTATCTGGTGCCTTGATTCGACTTTACTTACTTCAGAAGAAGTGGTCCAAGACGTTCGCAATTGCATACGTACATTTTTTCTGGAAAATGACATACCTGACACAACCCCACTCACCCAGTGGGAGGCCCACAAATGCGTAGTCAGGGGTAAACTCATTGCCCTTAAAGCAGCCCACCGAAAAGCCAGACAACATACAATTAAAGACCTACTCGACGAAATTAAGGCCCTTGAACTTACTCACAAGCAATCTCAAGCACAGCAAACTTTCCATGAGCTCACCCAAACCAGGAAGCTTCTACGTGAGCTAAATCGCAAAAAGCAACGGAAATTTTGTCTTACACCAAAAGCTCTTCTATGAATTCGGCAACAAGTGCAGTAAATACTTAGCGAAAGCTCTCCAGACCAAAAAGGCACAGGCTAATATTCACATTATCAAGGACTCTCAAGGAAAGTTCTTCATTACTCCGGACATAGCAGCTCAATTCGAGACTTACTACTCCAATTTATATAATCTCCCCAAACATGCAACAAACCATAATAGCTCTGAAGCCCGTCACACCTTAATCAAATCTTTCCTTGACAAATATTGTCCCAAACTAATAGATAGGGAGGACGCCCTCCGGTTGGAACATCCCATTTCGGAAGAAGAAATCAAAAGTGGCAATTAAACAACTTAAAAATGGTAAAAGCCCCAGCCCTGATGGGCTTACAGCTACTTATTACAAAGCTTTTACGGATACGTTATCCCCGTACATTATTAAGACTTTCAACTCCCTAACGTCGCCCACTCTCCCCTTTCATAGATTACTAGAAGCCCACATCACCGTAATCCCAAAAGAGGAGAAAGACCCCACATTTGTTGGTAACTACAGGCCGATATCCCTATTGAATGTAGATATTAAGTTGTATGCCAAGATCTTAGCCTCCCGTCTTGCACCTTTCCTGCCATCCCTGATAGGGGGAGACCAAGTTGGATTTGTCCCTGGTAGGGAAGCCAGGGATAACACAATCAAAGCCCTAAATATACATTACTGGATCACAACACTGAGAAGGCGTTCGACAGGTTGGCGTGGGACTACCTGGAGGCGGTCCTGAGTCATATTGGTCTCCGGGTTTGAATGTTCAATGCCATTATATCCCTCTATATGGCACCAACTGTCAGAATCCATGCAAACGGCCACCTGTCGAACGCCTTCTCTATTAGCAACGGGACGAGACAAGGATGCCCACTTTCCCTAATTCTATTTGTCCTAACCCTTTAGACTTTCCTTCAATGTCTCAGATCTAATGACAATGTCAAAGGCTTTCACATAGCCGATCGAACTCATAAGATGGCTGCCTTCGCCGATGACATATTGTTGTTCCTGAAAGAACCACATATATCAATTCCAAACCTTCTAGAAGACTTGAAGTTATTTCATGATATTTCTTATTTTTAAGATTAATTTTGCTAAATCCCAAGCCCTAAATATCTCCCTCTAGCAGGAAACAGTATTGCAATGTAAGAACAACTTCCCCTTTAAATGGAAACATGATCAGATTAAGTATCTAGGAATACATCTACCGGCAAGACTCTCAGACTTATTCTCCAAGAATCATCTACCCATCCTCAAAACCATCACCAGTGACCTAAGTAAATGGAATAAACCACATTTTTCTTGGTTTGGCAGGGCAGCAATCCTTAAAATGAATATACTCCCCTGCATTCTATTTCTCTTGCAAACCTTACCCATCAAACTCCCCCCAACCTTCTTCCAATCTTACAAACAAATGTGTACTACATTTTTGTGAAGACAAAAACGACCCAGAGTAGCTTATGAACAGTTAACTAAACCCAAAACAAAGGGGGGCATTGGGCTACCTGATCTTAAGAAATACTATTGGGCCTGCCACCTCTCTAGAATTGTGGATCGGTCAGTCCACGGCCACAGTAAAGACTGGGTTTCTCTTAAGCACACATTTTCCCCCCTGCCTCTACGGTCCTTGCCTTGGACCTTACCCAAGCACACCCTGAGAACTCTAAACGAACATCCTCTCATTGCCCCGACACTCCGCTGTTTCAAGGAAGCCTGCCGGAAGTTACATATATCTTCGACCCCTGGTCCCCTTACTTCCGTAAGACTCAATCCAACGTTCCCGCCTGGTTTGTCCATAAACTTCCTGACGGAGATCTGGCAACACTCAGAAGTTCTAGCACATCACTTCTTCCGTTCAGGTACTTTTCTAGATCGTTCTTCCCTACCAGCCAATACTGACAACATTGCTTTTCCTCTCTGGACATATTTCAAGATCAGACATTTCCTAAAAGAAGCTGACCGTACATCCCTGATCTCCCGTCGTCTCACACCATTCGAACAGCTATGCTCTAACTCTGCACTACAGCAACATATGGTATCTAACATCCAAGGCATCCTCACCTCAGATAGCTCACTGAAAACGAACAAAGCCTGCTTAAACTGGGAACGAGACCTACAGATTGAATTGATGGAGGCAGATTGGGAACGTGTATCTGCAATAACACATAAGGGCTCTCTCAATGTCTCGATACAGGAAAACAACTAGAAAGTCTTAATGCGCTGATACAGAACCCCGGCTATCCTCAACAAATATAACCCCGCCCTTTCGGACAAATGTTGGAGATGCTCTGGAGATGCAGGTACCCTAGAACATATATGGTGGTCCTGCCCCTTAATTCAGCCATTCTGGACACAAGTCCGGGAACTGACATCACAAATCTCTACGTTCACTCTAGAGCACTCCGCAGCACAGTTTCTCCTATACCATTTGGACCTGCCAACCCGTCAATATTGCAAAACGTTAATACCACCCCTATTAAACGCGGCCAAACTGTGTATCCCTACTCACTGGGGAACAACGCATGTACCAACCATCCCTGAATGGCTCAAACGTGTTGGAAAAATTGCTGAGATGGAAGAATTAATCTCCATAGCCAAAGATTGCCCGACCAAATTCTCACACACATGGGCTTGTTGGACCCACTTTCGTACCACGGCCAAATACAAACTACTGACGAGCCAAACGACTACGAACCACCCTTCTCAAGACAACTGAACCCCTTGATGACTCTACTATTACATTTTGTAAACTGATCTCATCAAAACATGTGACACCTGGCCCCCCTCCCCTACACAAGGGAAGATTGAGGGTGGACCCTTCTTAATTCATCCTGACAAACATACTTTCATTCAGCTTCAAACCAAGCTTTTTATATTCACTATACTCCAACCCTTGGGGACTGGTGGCAGAGACTGGGAGATATCCCCATCCTGTCCCTCTCCACTCCCCCTCCCCTTCCTATCCTTGTTTATACATATGGATATGAGTACATTTTAATATTCTTTGTTCATTTCTTTTTGTTTTACTTCTCTTTTTTCGCTTTATCTCCTCTTATTCCCACTGTTCTTCTTCTCTTCTTCTCGCCCTTCTTCGTTGCCCCCCCCCCCCCCCGAGGAGTCTACACTCTGCTACAGTCCCTTTACCCGTTACAGCTCATTTCATTCAGTACCGATAACATACCAACTTCCGCTATTAGAGTATTATGAGGTTGTATTTATTTAAAGTTGGTTAATTCCCCAGTAACTAGCACACCCCCACCTCCATCCGCAAATTACGTCTAAGTATAACTCGACACCGGATGGACATAGTGTTACTGTACAAAGCATAAGAATTCTGCAAGCTAGTCATAAATGTACCTCATGACCTAGGTAATGTTCAATATGTCGACTAAAGCTGTACTTTCTCTGATATCATTACTACATGCTAGTTCTGTTCTTTATTGCTGTACAACCTGCTGTCTTATTTCAGACTCCTTGTTCAATTGTATTGTAAACCTCATTTTGTTTACCAATAAAATTATTATGGAAAAAAAAAAGTGATAGAGTTTACCTAGTGATAGAAAAGTCCCCTTAGCCGAGCCTTCCCCCCCAGGACCACCCCCCACACAACCTCTCTCCGAACTACCATCCCTTATCTTGTCTTGTAATTTTTTACCTATTGCACTTCCTACTCTATAACATCCTATTTAGATAATTCTGTGATAACTTATATTTAACCCAATCCTGCCATTTCGATTTGAATCCCCTTTCTCCTTCCTCCCCCATAAACCTAAGCTGTTCAATGTAATAGATGTCATTTATTTTGCCGAGACAGTTCGTCACTGTTGGACTTTTGGGATCTTTCCAATGTTTAGGGATCAAGCACTTTGCTGCATTTAAGATATAAGGGAGTAGGGTACTCATATAATGTTTAATAGACATATTTGTCCCATGAAACAGACACACCCATGGGTCGACTTCAATTCCTGTAATTTCCTTGATTACCGATACAACGTTGAGCCAGTATATTTTAATTTTTGGACACGTCCACCATAGGTGTGACATGGTTCCGGGTTCCATACAGCCCCTCCAACAAAATTTGGAGGTCTCCCCTTGATAATGCTGTGCTATGTCCGGGGTTATGTACCATCGTGATAGGCATTTGAAATTCATTTCTATCAGCCCACAGTTGGTTGATGTAATGTGCACCATCTTTAATACTTTCCCAAAATCTTTCTCAATATCCCCTGTTGCCAGCTCCTCATCCCATTTTTTAATATATGGAGGTAGTCCCTTAATTTTTAATCCTAACAGTATTTTATAGATCTGGGAGATCCCACCCCTTCCGTTCGGCGCTGAGCACAGACGCTCTAGTGGGAGCAGATTTTCCTCTGTCCTAATCGGATGGGGGAGGGATTCTACGAAATGTTTCAGCTGTAAGTATCTCCACCAATTCAGCTCAAGCATTTCATTATTTTCACTTAGTTCTTGAAAAGTACAAATATCACCTTCATTCAATATATCCCTTAATTTTATATCTGTTTTTTTAATCCAACTCCCAGACTGACTCACTTTCCCTGTTGCAAAATAGTTTGTATCATAGGGAGGGATTAGAGGGGAATTATATCCCCATTTTTTTACTTTTGTGTACCCTACCCCATATTGGCTTTGATGTCCGTGTGATCATGTGCTTGTGTTCTTTTGGCTGTCTGAATTGTGCCGGAATCCAAATCTCCTTCCATAACCTAGACTTATTTAAGTTACTTTCCAATTTAACCCACATTTTCTCTTTATTTCCATTAATCCAATCAACCACCCGTGTCATGTGAATGGCCATATAATATGCCTTGATATCTGGTAGCCCCAAACCTCCGTGTGTCTTGTCTATGGTTAATATAGACATGCTTAACCGTTTTTTTTTTCCGCCATATAAACCTACTTAATAACTTTTTTAATGTTTTGAAATATACTTTTGGTATTGCGATCGGTAACATTTGTAATTTATATAGGATCTTGGGAAGGGTTAACATTTTAAAGCTATTTATTCTCCCTAACATAGACCTCTGTCTAGATGCGATTTTATTTAGGTCCAATTTGATATCATTCAGTAATGGAATAAAATTATGTTAGTAAATTAACTCGAGAGATGATGTTATGTTGACTCCTAAGTATTTTAATTCGGTGTCTCTCCAAATAAATGGGAAGTCTTGTTTATATCTGCTTACGTCCTGTGCTTTCACACTTGTATTCAAAATTTCGGATTTTAAGGGGTTGATTTTAAAGTTTGATACATCCCCGTAAAGTTTAAGGGTTTTTAAAAGATTAGGGAGAGTTGTAGTTGAATTCATTATATATAACAAAATGTCATCGGCATAAGCCGCAAGTTTATGTTCCTCGTCATCTGTCCGTATCCCTTCTATATCGGGGTTGTTTCTAAACCTGGCCAATAATGGTTTTAAAGACAGAATGAACAATAAAGGAGACAAGGGACATCCCTGTCGGGTCCCATTGAACATCTCAAAAGGTCCCGATAACGTCCCATTTACCTTAACTCTGGCAGTTGGGTGGTTATACAGAGCTTTTATCCACCCCAACATCTTAGGCCCACCCCATAAAACTCTAAAGAGGTCTGTAGAAATCCCCAGTCTACTCTGTCAAACGCTTTTTTGGCATCTATTGACAGAAGTAGACCCGGGGATTTGCTATCTTTTATTTTCTGTATCAATAGTAGTGTCTTAATACTATTATCACTACATTCCCTGCCTGGGATAAACCCCACTTGATCAGTATGTACCAGATCATTCATGATGGTCTTCATTCTGCCAGCTAAAATTTTAGCGAACAGCTTCACGTCCGCATTTAAAAGGGAAATAGGTCTATAACTGGAACACAATGAGGGACATTTGCCTACTTTTGGAATAATCGTGATCGCAGCCTCCAGTGCCTCGCGGCGAATCTCCCAGTTGGTACCAATGCCATTCATATAGGAACACATCCTCGGGACTAAAATATCACTAAATTTCATATAGTATGCAGTTGTTAGCCCATCAGGGCCTGGGCTTTTCCCTGTGGGGGACTCCCTTTAAGATTTTTCCAAATTTCCATTTTCCATTTTTAATCCCGTTTCACTTAATTTTTTTTTTAATATACTCTGCTCTCCTTTTCACCTTCGCTGGAGGATCATTTTGGGTTATCGAGTACAACCTCCCATAAAATTCCTGGAATTTTTTCGCAATTTCAGGGGTTGTGTATACCTTACCCCCATTACACGTTTGTATGCTATCAATACAATTTCCCCTAAATTCGTTTTTTAGCATTTTAGCTAAATATTTACCCGACAAGTCACCCCATTGGTACCACTCTTTCTTTACTCTCTGACATGCGGTTCTGGTTTCTTGTTCCATGAGATCCCTTAATTCCTCCCTTTTCAGAATAACCGAATGTTCAGCAACTCCATCACCTTTATGTTTATGGCAATGTTCGAGATCTAGGATTGTTTTATTTTTTTATTTTTTTAAAGTATTTTATTAGAAGTTTTTCAAATACAATAGGAAAGACTGATACAGTAAACATAATAAGGCAGTAACGCAAATAACATACAGCCATACAGGGAAGAATCGCGTAGCGCATGCAGTAACAGAAATATCATTCACATTAAGCGTACATATGATACGGAAGATAGCAAATAATAATTTTTTGTTGAAATATCAGATCCCTTTGAGACTGCGTATGCTGATGCTGAGTGACTGTCCTGTTATGCTGCTGATGGAATATCCTTCTCCTCCTCACTTTTCTTGCTGATAGCTAGTAAGAAATGTTGTGTTTCTGGGCTCCGCCACCAGTGCCTAAGGTCAAATTTTTGTGCCCCTGTTTAACAGGGGCGCCTAATAACAATTTTTGATGCAATACTTTGCAAGTGGCTCTTTGTTGTCCTCCAATTAGAGTTATTGTGAGGGGTTGCAGTGTTGTGTTGTGCCTAAGGCACAATTTTTCAGCCCCTGTTTAACAGGGGCGCATAATAACAATTTTTGATGCAGTACTTTGCACGTGGCTCTTTGTTGCGCTCCAATTACAGTATCTTTGAGGGGTGCCCTTTTTTCTACAATTTTTCTTTCACAAAAAATTAATTGATTGAGCCAAGATCTGGCATTGTAATGGCCCCCCACCACCCCTAAAATAATCGACATATTGTTGCCACACAGCACGGGCGCAAGCAGTATTAAATTACTTTTTTTCTGAGAGTAATGCAGGGACATTTCTAAACACGTGCCACTACTATAGACACCCAGCAGGTACGATATTTAAAGGAATTTTTTTATTTATTTTTTTCACTTAAAGCATCATTAAAATGGCTGCTCTGGAAAAAACAGGAGTTTTTTTAACTTTTTTTTCCATTGATACATGTTCCCTGGGGCAAGACCCGGGTTCTGAAAGACGTTTTCCAACATTAAATTGAATATTGGTCTTTAAAGTGATCGTTTTTGAATTTGAACCTTCGAGTCCTATAGACTTCAATGGGGTTCTAAATGTTCGTGCGAACCCGCGGTCTGTTCGAAAGTTCTGGTGCGAACTGAACGCGGGTATGTTCGGCTCATCCCTACTTGAGAGGTGCCCGAAGCTGAGCTGGAGGAGGATGGTGTGTCAAGGTTCGGAGCGGAACTGAAGAAGATTGGGTGTCATGTGTTAGCCAGTCAACTATGTCCTCCGAACTTTTTGAGTTCAGGGTACGAGGCCTCTGAACACTAGGTAATATTCTAGGGCCAAAGGGAATCACAGCACCATGACCACGACGGCCCCTGCGGGGTGGCCTGCCTCTGCCTCTGCCTGTCGTCATTTTTTTTAGATTAGTTTAGTTGTACTATGCTTGCAAGGTACTTTGACACCAGATATGAGTGTCACTGTGCACTGGCAGAAGTTGGCAGAGTAGACGCTGTAGGCCTGACACACAAGCCTGCAGACAACTGACTACTATTCTCTATTGCAGTTAAAATTGTGGTTTATTTTTACATGTAATCTACTGTGCCACCAGATCTGAGTGGCACTAGTGACACTGGCAGAGGTTGGCAGAGTAGATGCTGTAGCCCTGACACAAACACTTGCAGACAACTACCTGCTATTCTCTATTGCAGTAAAAATTTTGTTTTTTTTTACATGTAATCTACGATCGTTCGCGACAAATTCGAGTGAAACGAAACAACCGTTTTTAAAACTTTTTTTCCATTGATGCTACTATCAATGGAAGTTTTTCCAGTCCTGCTCCTGAAAAAACTACAGTTTTTAAGACTTTTTTCCATTGATGCATGTTCCCTGGGTCAAGACCCGGGTTCTAAAAGACGTTTTCCAACAATAACCTGCTCCTGAAAAAACGACCGTTTTTAAGACTTTTTTCCATTGATACATGTTCCCTGGGGCAGGACCCCAGGTTCTGAAAGACGTTTTCCAACAATAACTTGAAAATTTGTCTTTAAAATGATCGTTTTTGAATTCGAACGTTCGAGTCCCATAGACTTCAATGGGGTTCTAAATGTGCGAACGATCGGACTGTTCGACGGTTCTGGTGCGAACCGAATGTGGGGGTGTTCGGCTCATCCCTAGCCACCAGATCTGAATGGCACTGGTGACACTGGCAGAGGTTGGCAGAGTAGACGCTGTAGGCCTGACACAAACACTTGCAGACAACTAACTGCTATTCTCTTTTGCAGTTAAAATTGTGTTTTTTTTACATGTAATCTACTGTGCCACCAGATCTGAGTGGCACTGGTGACACTGGCAGAGGTTGGCAGAGTAGACGCTGTAGGCCTGACACAAACACTTGCAGACAACTAACTGCTATTCTCTATTGCAGTCAAAATTGTGTTTTGTTTTTTTTACATGTAATCTACTGTGCCACCAAATATGAGTGGTGGCACTGGGCAAGTGGGCAGGCACACTAGATGCTGTGAGCCTGACACACACGAGCTGGCAGGCAGATTACAGAGAAAAAAGTGGATCTAGTCTAGCTAAACTATACAGTGTATAAATATATGTACAACTCTTGGGATGTATATATATTCTCTACACACTGTGGGCCAGATTCACGTAGATCTGCGGTGGCGTAGAGTTTCCTATTTACACTACGCCACCGCAACTTACAGGAGCATGTTCCGTATTCTCCAAGCACTTGCTCCGTAATTTGCGGCGGCGTAGTGTAAATGGCCCGGCGTATCCGCGCGTAATTCAAAGGGGGCGTCGTGTATTTAAATAAGGCGCGCCCCGCGCCGAACGAACTGCGCATGCGCCGGCCGTAAACGTAGCCCAGTGCGCATGCTCCATAGTACGCCGGAAATACATTGGTTTCGACGTGAACGTAATTAACGCACAGCTCTATTCGCAAACGAGTTACGTAAACGACGGAAAAACACGACGCTGTCCCGACGTCCATACTTAACATGGCGTGCGCAAAGTTAAACCACCATATAGCAGGGGTAACCTTACGCTAACGGAAACAAGGTAAACTACGGCGACGCGGCGCAAATACGTTAGGGAATCGGCGTATCATGCTCATTTGCATATACGCCACCTAGCGGCCAGCGTAGTATTGCATTTAAGATCCGACGGTGTAAGTGACTTACGCCAGTCGGATCTACGCCGTATCTATGCGTAACTGATTCTAAGAATCAGTCGCATAGATACCCAGGCACAGGAACAGAGATACAATGGTGTATCTGGAG
>CM056053.1:33478745-34010971 GCA_029574335.1 Rana kukunoris
AATTTGGCAATGAGTATGTAGCCACAGATACCAGAAAACAGTCATGATTTCAGTAAATAGTAGAGTACACAAACAGACCTATCCCCTCTGACAACATTGAGTGAAGTCTAGGCTAGGTCTTCTAACACAGGCAGTCGGCTGGAGGAGTCTCAGAACTGGTACCAACCAGAGGCATCTGGCTGGAGGAGTCCAAAGACTGGTCTCACAGGCAGTCAGCTGGAGGAGTTTTAGTACTGATACCACAAGCATTTTGGCTGGAGATTCAAAGCGTCTATTGCCAGTTTTAGATATTTTCAACAATGTTGAAGACATTCCAAGCCCATTTTTCATCCCAAATGAGTGTTGGGAAGATACCCCAACCTTTATATCCACACATGTAGTACAGAAGCCTTGGTAAATCTCCATGGAATGACAGATATTATTGTCCAAGAACAGAATGGGAGGTGTGAAAGTTGAGGAACCACCCTGTTTTAGTTACATGATCCATTCCCTGGTGTTAGAAAGTTTACATGGGTGATAATCCTTAAAAACAAATGGCTGAACATAGGTGGGATAATTGTACAGAGTGACACAACCATAGAAGGGAAAATTCTAAAGAATGGCCCAACCAGAGGACAAATTCTACAGAATTCTACAGAATGACCCAACTACAGAAGGGCAAATTCTACAGAATGACCCAACTACAGAAGGGCAAATTCTACAGAATGACCCAACTACAAAATAATCCTTAAAACGGTAATCCTTAAACTCTGCAGCTCAAGACTCAGAAGATGTTAATGTCCAAGAACAGTGTGGGAGGTGTGAAAGTTGTGGAACCACCCCTGTTCCAGTTACATAATCCCATGCTTTGTGTTGAGGAGCCTGCACAAACCAAATACCCCAACCATAGAAGGACAAATTCTACAGAATGTCACAGCACAAGAGAGCAAATTCTACAGAATTGCCCAGCACAGGAAAGAAATTCTAAAGAATGGCCCAGGCATAGGAGTGCCAATTCTACAGCTTATTTCTCACAGAAAAGCAGATTTTATTGTCCAAGAACAGTTTGGGAGGTATGAGAGTATGAGTCTGCATAGGTGTTAATCTTTCAAACAAATGGCCCAGCAAAGGAAAGTAAATTCTAGGGAATGACTCAACCAAAGAAGGGCAAATGGCCCAAAAATGGAGGGGAAATTCTACAGAATGACCCAAAATAGTTGAATGGTCCAACCATTTAAGGGAAAAATTCTACAGGTCAAGACAGTTCTCCCATACCTCAGGGTTCATTCACACTAATGCCCCATACACACAATCTGAAATTCAGACAGCAAAAGTTCGATGTGAGCTTTTGAAAGGAAATTCCGACCGTGTGTATGCTTCATCAGACTTTTGCTGTGGGAATTTCCGCCAACAAAAGATTGAGAGCTGGTTCTCAAATTTTCGGATGGAAAAAATTCCTATCGGAAAATCCGATCGCCAGTAGCAATTCTGATGTGCAAAATTCCGACGCATGCTCGGAAACAATTCAACGCATGCTCGGAAGCATTGAACCTAATATTCTCGGCTCATCGTAGTGTTGTTCGTCACCGCGTACTTGACGGATGAAAGTTCAGAGAACTTTTGTGTGACTGTGTGTATGCAAGCCAAGCTTGAGCGGAATTCCATCGAAAAAAACATCCAAGGTTTTTCCGACGGAAAATCTGATCGTGTGTACGTGACATTGGTGTATTGGGATGGGCTTGGCAGCCATACAGTCTTTTTTTTTTCAGTACAAAGGGTTGCATCAGGAGCCACTGCATCCCAACAGTGATGGTTTAATAGAACTTGTGACATTTAAATACATTTCTAGCCAAAAAAGAAATAGTGTGATACCTTGGGATGGGCAGTGTATCATCCCAAGCGCACATCAGAAGTCATGGGTACAGCACGGCTGCTGGTGTAAATGGTCCCTAAAAGAAGGGACATTCTTTGGAGGACAGTGAAGTCTGCATTTTGGGCTTAGAGGACAACTGGTTCACAAGAGGCTTGAAAGAGGCCATATATGGCCAGAGGTGTGGTCCTTTGACTGTCTTCCATAGATAATAGCATATTAACATCCCTTCCCCAGCGTTTTGATACCAGTACCATCTGGCTATGGACATCTTAAGGTTAAGAAGATTTGGTGGGGATGTTAAGAGCTGGTGGGGACCTGTTTGGATGAAAGGACTTGTGGTGCCAGGCAGGGCCACACCTCGAAGATTGCTGGAATAGGAAGGAAGGTATGGTAGGGTAGTTGGGGGGTAGGGAATAGAGAATAATTTATTAATTTATTAAAGGACAAGTTTACTTGTTCATTAAAGTTTCAGGGTTGCTCTAAATGGGGAGAAGCAGGTGGTGCAGGTGGCCAGCCTGGAGTTGTGCTTTAAAATGGCACAATACACTTTATAAACTCAAATAATGGAACAACATGTCACCTTTAGGACTATTTTACATGTGTGGTGCCCTCTTAAGTGTAATCCACAGTGGATCGCTCTTCAGAAGGCATTTGAAAGGCATTAAAGAGGCATTATCTAAATGCTTTAACCCCTAACAATCTAAACCACTACGCCACAATTGCTTGCATTGCATGGGGAGGTGGTGCTGCCCCATCCTGTAATTGGTTTTATCAAAGCAGTTGCACCTCTTCTATACAGCTGCCCAGAGATACTTGCCTGCAACCCAATTACAAATCGACTAATGCATATGCCAAATACCTTTAGGAAAATATGGACCAGGAATCAAATAAAAACGTGAAAACCTCAAAAAGGTATGAAAACTTAATGATCAGCCTGAAAATACACAGCCATTCCCCTTTAATTCTCATAGAAGAGGCACTGCACAGGAAAAGAGCCTTTAGCCTAGTCGGAAGCAGCACATGAAGCATGGAGATTAATGGAGGGTGCAACTCAGCAGGAAACACAAGCCAAATATTTGTTGTAACTTGATAAAAGTCGGGAAATGTAATGTTCACTTAAGTAACTCTCAATTACAATCTTAATAAAGCAATGGCTTGGCATGTCGCAGCAAGGGAGGAAATGCAGTACCTGGGTTGCCTTGTAATTCATATTTTTGTCTATAGTTACATCATATTTTGTGTAATGCCTTAGAGTTAGCAACGGGTCACATTAAAGAAGGACTCCAGGTAGGGCCATTTATATCTTACAGATCCTGTAACCAGAACCTCTATTCTTGGGCTCCATTTGGCTCTTGTGCTGACCATATTCATTTCATCCAATGCACTTTGATCCCATAATGCAATTAACTGTATGAAGAAAATTATTGTTTAATAATTTCCCTGCTTTTAATTACATAATTTGAAAAAACAGTATTGCTGCATGTTATGTTTCGACTTGATTGGTTTGCTCTGTAAAAGGATGCATAATCAGCCGAGTGATCACACAGAGGGTAACTGTAACTCAGAGTTTATTCAATTAAATAGGGGCAGAGTTGGATTAACAACATAGACAGACTCAGAATAGAAAAATGTATGCATTCAGTAAGGAACCATGTTCATGAGATTATGTAGCTGTGCAAAACAGGAGCTCCTCAAAGCAATGTCACTGTTATTAAGAACACACGATACCAGCACTGTACAGTCTCTATAAGACTCTGTAGCCAGTAAGTAGTATAGTACACAGACAGATACAGACCTATCTTCTCTGACAGCATCCCTCACAGTGAAGTCCAGCTCAGGTATGGTAACAGAGGCAATCGGCTACAGGAGCCTTAATGTTGGTACCACAGGTGGGCGTCTGGAGGCGCAGGTACATCCCACTTGAACTGTCCTCCATAGAAGCTGTGTGCTATTGAGCTCGTACTTAGCTGCCCACACACTGGGACACAGTGCTGCGGTAGCAACTGGAGAAGTGCTTTCTGCAGTGGCTAAGTCTTTCATAGAGGCTGCAAGCTATTGGTCTCCTACTTCACTGCCGCACATCGAGGATAACAGTGTCAAAATAACAATGAGTATGTAGCCACAGATACCAGAAAACAGTCATGATTTCAGTAAATAGTAGAGTACAGACCTATCCTCTCTGACAACATTCCCAAGAGTGAAGTCTAGGCTAGGTCTTCTAACACAGGCAGTCGGCTGGAGGAGTTTCAGAACTGGTACCAACCAGAGGCATCTGGCTGGAGGAGTCCAAAGACTGGTCACACAGGAAGTCAGCTGGAGGAGTTTTAGGACTGGTACCACAAGCATTTGGCTGGAGGATTCCAAGGACTGGGACCACAGGCATTTGGCTGGAGTAGTCTCAGAATTGGTACCATAAGCATTCGGCTGGAGGAGTCTCAGGACTGGTATCACAGATTAAAGACACAGGGCCACTCCACTTGAAACACAGTGCTCTGACATGAACTGGAGCAGTGCTTTTTGCAGTGGATGGTTCTTTCATAGAACCTGCATTGGTCTCCTACTTGGCTGTCCACAGAAGGAGACTAGTCCCAGAACAGCAATGAGAATGCATTCAGCACAAAACTATGTTTAACAGTTTATGTATCTGTGCAAAACAATGTGACTGCTATTCAGTAAGTATACAAGGTGGCAGCACTGTACAGTTTCTTTAGGACTCTATAGCCACAGATACCAGAGAACAGCCACTATCTCAGATAATAGTATAGTACACAGACAGACCTATCTTCTCTGACAGGCAGTGCTTTAAGTGGGCCGGAACGCGGCGGTACTCAGTACCGCCACTTCCAAAAATGGCCCTGGAGAGTACCAGCACCTCTCCGTGCGCCCAGGACGTGCGTTTCCCGTACTGGAACGCAGCCCCAGGCGGCACTTTCAGGGGAGCAGCAGCCCGCGGCTCCCGGCCGCGGTGAACTTTAAAACGCCATGAAAAAAAAGGGCGCGCCTAGCTCGTGTGATAGAGCCAGTGTGCTGTCTGTCACACAAGCTGGTCTAGAGGAGGAGGGCGGGACATGTATCAGCGCGCGCGCCAGAACTGTTACCGTGAGACTGGAGAGAGGAGAGGAAGAACTGCCTTCAGAACTGTGAGTAGTGAGTACACTGTACACGTGTGAGGGGGAGGAGAGGGAAGACACTCATGTGAAGAGGGCTGCTGATGGGGACACACTGATCTGATGTAAGGAGGTGCTGATGGGGGACACACTGATCTGATGTAAGGAGGTGCTGATGGGGGACACACTGATCTGATGTAAGGAGGTGCTGATGGGGGACACACTCTGATGTAAGGAGGTGCTGATGGGGGACACACTGATCTGATGTAAGGAGGTGCTGATGGGGGACACACTGATCTGATGTAAGGAGGTGCTGATGGGGGACACACTGATCTGATGTAAGGAGGTGCTGATGGGGGACACACTGATCTGATGTAAGGAGGTGCTGATGGGGGACACACTGATCTGATGTAAGGAGGTGCTGATGGGGGACACACTGATCTGATGTAAGGAGGTGCTGATGGGGGACACACTGATCTGATGTAAGGAGGTGCTGATGGGGGACACACTGATCTGATGTAAGGAGGTGCTGATGGGGGACACACTCTGATGTAAGGAGGTGCTGATGGGGGACACACTGATGTAAGGAGGTGCTGATGGGGGACACTGATGTAAGGAGGTGCTGATGGGGGACACTCTGATGTAAGGAGGGGCTGATGGGGGACACTCTGATGTAAGGAGGTGCTGATGGGGGACACTCTGATGTAAGGAGGTGCTGATGGGGGACACTCTGATGTAAGGAGGTGCTGATGGGGGACACTCTGATGTAAGGAGGTGCTGATGGGGGACACTCTGATGTAAGGAGGTGCTGATGGGGGACACTCTGATGTAAGGAGGTGCTGATGGGGGACACACTCTGATGTAAGGAGGTGCTGATGGCGGACACACTCTGATGTAAGGAGGTGCTGATGGCGGACACACTCTGATGTAAGGAGGTGCTGATGGGGGACACACTGATGTAAAGAGGTGCTGATGGGGGACACACTCTGATGTAAGGAGGTGCTGATGGGGGACACACTCTGATGTAAGGAGGTGCTGATGGCGGACACACTCTGATGTAAGGAGGTGCTGATGGGGGACACACTGATGTAAAGAGGTGCTGATGGGGGACACACTCTGATGTAAGGAGGTGCTGATGGGGGACACTCTGATGTAAGGAGGTGCTGATGGGGGACACTCTGATGTAAGGACGGTTACTGTTCTATGGTTAGTATGTTATTATAATTTTTATAATTCATTTTATGTACATTTTGTACAACATTTTGTTCAATACCCTTTTGCACATTTTATTTATGTTCAGTAGCTCTTTCTACGGTAGCTCTTTTTCAGGGTACTTTCAGGGTACTTTCTAAGGGTATTTTCATGTTCAGTATTGGGGGGGGGGGGGGGCACCGGCGCCTAATAGAGTACCGGCACCTCTTTTGGCCCACTTAAAGCACTGCTGACAGGATCACTCACGCTGAAGTCCAGGCCAGATCTTCTAACACAGATAGTTGGCTGGAGGAGTCTCAGGAGTGGTACCATAGGCATCTGTCTGGAGGAGTCCAAAGACTGGTACCACAGGCATTCCGCTGGAGGAGTCTCAGGACGGGTACCAAAGGCAGTCAGCTGGAGGAGTCTCGGGATTGGTACCACAGGCAGTTAGCTGGAGGAATATAAGAACTTGGTCAAACCAGCATTTGGATGGAGAGTCTCTAGACTTTTACCACAGGCTGGAGTCTCAGGGCCACCCCACTTGAAGCTCAGTGCTCTGACATTAATTGGAGCAGTGCTCTCTGCGGTGGCTTAGTCTTCCTTAGAAGCTATATGCTTTTGGACTCGTACCTGGCTAACAGTGGAGGACACTTGGCTTCAGATCACATGCCCAGCCACCTTTACCTCATCAAGTGCGGTCTCCCTGAGCTCCAGAGGGTGGGAAACAGGAGCCCAGGGGGGCATGGGAACCAAGGGGATTTCCGGAAAAAGAGTTAAAGGAGCCCTCACCTGCATTTGAGCATAGTGATTCAAGGGCCACTCTGCTACATTTCTACTAGAAATTACATAAACAGTGCCCATTTCATCAAACTTGATCTAAAGGCTGCAGGGGTGAGGAATGTCTTGAGCAATACTTTGCAAACCCATTCCTAACCCCACCCAATTCCATCTTTGATCTGATGCCAATAAAATAACTTAATGGGAATGAAATAATTGTTAAAAGCGTTAAATATTTACAAGGTTCCTTCAAATTATCAAAACAATAGCAGATCTTGTATGATCTGTAGAAATGTCAAGACTCTTCAAGTTATTTCCAACAGGTCTGAGTCATACAAAAATATATGAAACCCAGCATCCCTTGCAATATGAAGGGACTCTTCAGCTAGTCGATAGTACTAAGTATACAACAAGTATATTATCCACCATGAGGATACAAAGGAAGAAGGGCTGCTGGAATTAAAGCTAAAGTCCAACCTTCCCTTCCATCTTGATCAGTTGTACCGGCTTCTCTCTTGTACAGAAATTGTGTACTCTGATCTCACTGCACACTGTGAGCTTCTCACACTGTACATTAGAAGCTACAGAAAGTCAGATAGAGTCTAATTTCCTGGCTGGAGAAGGTCCAGTATTCCACTAACACTTCCAAAACCTTATACTAATACAAATGCGTTCACACCATAGGGATGCATAAAAAGTAGAAAATAAATATAAGGTTTGTGTTCTTGAGAGTGGGTCCAGTATGCAGGATATTAGTTCTTGCTTTGCTCAACATGTTTCGTGTAAAAACGCTTCATCAGGAGCATGGAAATCGTTAAACGAGACAGTAAGACCTCGTACGCACGATCGGACATATCCGATGAAAACGGTCCGCGGACCATTTCCATCGGATATGTCCGATCGGGAGTTTGATACGATGGCGTGTACACACCATCGGATCAAATTCCCCGCCGCCGGACGGCGCGGTGACGCGGCGGTGACGTTGACGCCGCCACGTCACCGCCACGTCACCGCACCAGGAATTTAAACACTTCCGCGCATGCGCCGAATCCATTCGGCGGCGGCGCGGCGGCGGTGGGGCACGACATGTCTGCTGGTAAGTGTACTAACCAGCAGACATGTCGGGCGGACAGATTCCACCGGATGGATTTCAAAGCATGCTTTGAAATCTGTCGGGTGGAGAAATCTGTCCGCTAGCCCATACACACGAGCGGAGATGTCTGCTGAAACGGTCCATCGGACCGTTTTCAGCGGACATATTTCCTCGTGTGTACGAGGCCTAAAGGGATAAATCAGGGAATTCTGCTGGTAAGCAGAGGGAGAAGGACAAGGTGGGGAAAAAGACTGCAGCATACAGGAGAGGCATTGTGGAGGACGCTCTCCCTTCTCCCTCCAGACCCTATTCTGTACACTGGATGATTCTAGCTATTATTGTCCTTTTTGGATGAATAGCTGGGCAGATTCTGCTACCTCTTGTACCATCCAGTTAGTTGCATCTGATTTATATTCCACTACTTGGACTACGATACCTACAACATTGGAGGGATTTTTTTCCCCACCTTGTCCTTCTCCCTCTGCTTACCAGCAGACTTGCCTGATTTAACCCTTTACTGCCTCGTTTAACGATTTCCATGCTCCTGATGAAGCGTTTGTACGCGAAACGTGTGTGGAATATATGTTGGGTTCATATGCTGATGTAACAGTGTACTATTAGTTTAGATACTTTTTTTATATACTTACCTTTATAATAAATATCTATACATTTTTATATCTGTTACCTGTGTGCCCCCAAAAGTCAATTTTTTTCTAGTTCTTATTAGTTTCCACTTTCCATCATACTGGGACGTTGGCACATTTATACCGATGCATTCACAGCAATTAGTCATCCTGTGAAGATGCACATTTAATCAAGGTCCATTTCAAAAAATTTCCAGTATTATCTAGAAATGTTCTCCTTAGCCTGACTGTCCATGGCCCTCCCCTGGATTTTTGTTATTTTCATAATGGAGTCTCCGCATCACAAGTGGGCATTACCATAGCTTCCTATTTCTTGGAAGCTATGTACAGCACCCTGCCAGCTCCTCCCACCAGCTGTGATCTGCCTGCATTGAATAGAGAAGCATAGGGTCTACAATAAGGTTTTTACTAATAACTTAATTTGAAAGTTTATGAGGGGGGAAAAGGGGAACCAAGGAAGCCAAAATAAAAGCAGTTTAACCACTTCAGCCCGGAGGATTTGGCTGGAAAATGACCGGGCCACTTTTTGCGATTTGGCACTGCGTCGCTTTAACTGACAATTTCACGGTCGTGCGACGTGGCTCATAAACAAAAACGTCCTTTTTAACCACAAATAGAGATTTCTTTTGGTGGTATTTGATCAACTCTGCGGATTTAATTTTTTTGCACTATGAACAAAAATAGAGCGACATTTTTGAAAAAAAAACAATATTTTTTACTTTTTGCTATAATAAATATCCCCAAAAACCATATAAAAAAAAAAAATTTCCTCAGTTTAGGCCGATACTTATTCTTCTACATATTTTCGGTAAAAAAAATAGCAATAAGCGTTTATTGATTGTTTTGCGCAAAAGTTATAGCGTCTACAAAATAGAGGATAGTTTTATGGCATTTTTATTAATATTTTTTTTACTAGTAATGGCGGCGATCTGCGATTTTTATCGTGACTGCGAAATTATGGTGTACACTATTGACGCTATTTTGGGACCATTGTCATTTATACAGCGATCAGTGCTATAAAAATGTGTGGCATGAAAAGGGGTTAACCACTAGGGGGCAATGAAGAGGTTTAGTGTGTCCTAGGGAGTGATTCTAACTGTGAGGGGGCTGGGCTACCTGTGACACGACACTGATCGCTGCTCCTGATGACAGTGTCCTGTCACTAGGCATAACAATGAGATGTCTTGTTTACACAGCGTGCGTAGTGTAGTAATAGGTTCGGGGCTGCAGTGGTGCAGGAGGAGGAAAACAGACCTGACAAGCGTGGCTCCCACGCCCTCCGTGTTTCTGTGTTCCTCCGTGTTTCCCAGCTGAAAAAATAAATATCAAACTAAGGAGCAGCCAGTGCACTCGCTGTACTCGGGAAGCCGCTGACACCCCCACAATGTGTGGCACCTAGGGCGGAGCGCCTTCCCTCGCACACCCCTTGGTACGCCACTGGTATGGGGGGCCCATGATAATCTTGCATTACATCATATTTGCCAACTGTCCTGGATTTGCTGGGACAGCCACAGTCACACTATTTACTAAACTGTCCCAGGATGGCAGTGTCCTGGAACCAGTACTGTGCCCTCCTGACCTCACTGGGAACTGTGTCTTTCTGCCTCCCCCTGTACTGTGCCCTTTGTGTTGATTAGTCTTTGATTCATGGCATATTTTCTCATTGTTTAAAAAAAAAATATTGAAAGTATACAATATATTTTTACTTCTATCAACTATTTCCACTTTAATTCTTGAGAGTAGGTGAGTAAATTGGGGCAGGTTGGTAGGGGCCCTAGTGTATTACTTTACCCAGGAGCCCATGATGTTATTAGGATGGCCCTGACTATAATCAAATAATCCAATGCTGAGAGCTAACAGACAGACAGATAACTATTCTAGGTGTTGCGTTTGCCAGGGAAGATCCTTTGGTTTGCTGGAGAGGCCACACATGGCTATGGGTCCAATTTTCAGAATTTGAAATATGTTTCATGTTTCCTTTTCTTTCTTTATTTTCTTATAAAAGTGTAAGGCCACGTACACACGATCAGACCGGTCCGATGAAACTGGTCCGACGGACCGTTTTCATCGGACCAGGCTGAAGTGGTCTGATGATCTGATGTGTGTACACACCATCGGACCAAAAATCCGTTCAGACCAGAACGCGGTGACGTAGAACACAACGACGTGATGATAAAACGAAGTTCAATGCTTCCAAGCATGCGTCGACTTGATTCTGAGCATGCGCAGGTTTTTGGTGCGATGCTTTTGCGTATCAACCATCGAATCTGTCCGACGGACAACGGTAAAACAAGCAAGTTTTAAAACTTTGGTCCGACGGACAACGGTCCGATAGGCCGTACACACCATCGAACTGGTCCGATGAAACTGGTCTGCAGACCAGTTTCATCGGACCGGTCTGATCGTGTGTATGCGGCCTAAGGCCCCGTTCACACCGGATTGACGACGAGTAATGGTGGCGTTCATCGATTTTTATCGTAACCGTGACATTATGGCAGACACTTTTGACACAATTTTGGGACCATTGTCATTTTTACAGCGATCAGTGCTATAAAAATGCACTGGTTACTGTAAAAATTACACTGGCATTGAAGGGGTTAACCTGTAGGGGGGGCACTGAAGGGGTTAGGTGTGACCTAGGGAGTGATTCTAACTGTTAGGGGTGTGGCTTGCCATGACACGTCACTGATCGCTGTTCCTGATGAAAGGGAACAGATGATCAATGACATGTCACTAGGCAGAACGGTGTTTACACTGACATCTCCCCGTTCTTCAGCTCTGTGACCCGACCGCAGGACACCGGCGGTCATCGAGTCCGCAGGTCCCGTGGGCACGGTCACGGAGCTAGCGACCACGCTGCCGGCAAATTAAATATATATATACGCCCATGTGCGCAGCCATGCCATTCTGTCAATGTAAATACTCATGCGGTGGTCGGCAAGCGGTTAAATTCCTAATTTTCATCATTAATTGATGACTAACACAGTAAAAGACTATACTACTGCTAAGTTATTGAAACAAATTTGCAGCAACATAAATGACATAAGTTTGTGGTTGGTGAAGCATGCTGAGATGCTGGATCGTTTCTTCCACTGGAAACATGGTTGGTTTGTCATTTTGCTGGGTTCTCCTGTCTGAAGCTATTAGGTGAGACATGGAGGATGAATTGGCAGGTCTGTGCAGTTGTACCAGCAATTAGGAAAGAATCTGAGCACATTCCAGCTCTCCTGTGGAATCCATGACATCATGAATCAAAGGTCAATGACCCTGTAGACTTCACTTCAACACATTTGTTCTTCATACATCCCGAGAGTACCAAGTACAAGTGAGGAGGGTTCAGACAACGCTTCCCGAGAAATGTCTCCATAAAGGGAGAGGACCTCGGAGAACATGTCTTGTTTATTCAATCATACTACCATAACTGGTCAATGGTCATCTATCCTAGAACTTTACTTTTCTTCTATGGCTCCATGTTTGAAATGAGTATGATAGGCAACTCAACAGAGTGTTGCATGTGGACACGACCCTCAAACTGACAGGAGGAAAGCTCAAATCTAACCTTATGCCTTTCATGACTAAGCCTATTTCTGACATTTGGGGCCAGATTCTCAAAAGAGATACGACAGTGTATCGCAGGAAACACCGTCGTATCTCTGTTTTTTTTTTTTACTGGGTATCTATGCGTGTGATTCATAGAATCACTTACGCATAGATACAGTGAAGATCCGACATGTGTAAAACACTTACACTGTCGGATCGTAGATGTAATGACTTCGCTGGCCGCTAGGTGGCCTTTACGTTGATTTCTCATTTGCCTATGCAAATGAGCCTAATACGCCGATTCCCAAACTTTTTTACGCCGCCCCGTCGTCGTTTACGTCATTTCCGTAAGCGTAAACCTACCCCTGCTATATGAGGGGTAGGTTTACGAAGTTCTGTCGTTGCCATGTTAAGTATGGTGTCGGGTCAGCGTCGTCTTTTTCCGTCGGTTACGTTGTTTTACTAAGTCGTTTGCGAATAGGGATTTACGTAAACGACGCTCACGTCGGTTTCATTCACGTTTTCCGTTGTGAGCTGGAGCATGCGCACTGGGCTATTTTTGCGGCCGGCGCATGCGCAGTTCAATCGACGCGGGGGGCGCTTAATTTAAATACAAGCCGCCCCCTTTGAATTACGCGGCCTTACGCCGGGCCATTTACACTACGCAGCCGCAACTTACGGAGCAAGTGCTTGGAGAATACGGCACTTGCTCTGTTAAGTTGCGGCGGCGTAGTGTAAATGGCTTACGCTACTCCGGCGGGCAATCTACGAGAATCTGGCCCTTGGTGTTTACAAGTATGCTCATAATGAGATACGCTTAAATGTTGCTAAGATACGAGCGGCGTAAGGCACTTACACCGCCGTATCTTAGATGCATATTTACACTGGCCGCTAGGTGGCGTTCCCGTTGTAAAATATGCAAATGAGCAAATACGCCGATTCCCGAACATACGCCAGGCAGGCGTATCTGTTCACGTAAGACTTACGCCCGGCGTAACGTTACCCCTGCTATAGTGAGGCGCAGCTAATGTTAAGTATGGACGTCGGGACAGACGTAATTTACGTTGTTTGCGTAAGTCGATTCACAATGGAGCTGTGCGTTAGTTACGCTCACGTTGCTTTCATTGACAATTAGCGACGTGATTTGGAGCAATGCGCACTGGGATTCAGTCACGGCCGGCGCATGCGCAGTTCGTTCGGCGTGGAGACGTGCTTGATTTAAATACTACACGCCCCCTACCCGCCGAATTTGAATTCCGCCGGGTCATTTACGCTACGCCGCCTCAACTTTACAGGCAAGTGCTTTGTAAATAAAGCACTTGCTTGAAAAAGTTGCGGCGGCGTAACGTAAATGACCAACGTTACGCCCGCACAAAGATAAGACGGGCTATGTAAACCCTATATATATATATATATATATATATATATATATATATATATATATATATATATATATTTATATATTATTAGCAGAAAATCTAGAGAATAAAATGGCGATTGTTGTTAAATTTTATGTCACACAGTATTTGTGCAGTGGGGTTTTAAACAGAGCTTTTTGGGAAAAATTTACTTTCATGAATTTAAAAATAAATAAAAGGTAAAGTTAGCCCAATTTTTTTGTATAATGTGAAAGATGATGTTACGCCGAGTAAATAGATACCCAATGTGTCACTCTTTATAATTGCACACACTCATGTAATAGCGACAAACTACGGTACCTAAATAACCCAGTTGCAGTAGATGGTCTAGTACTAAAATTATTGCTCTTGCTCTGACGATCGCAGCGATACCTCACATGTGTGATTTGAACACCATTTTCATATGCGGGCGTGACTTCCGTATGCATTTTGTTTGTTGTGCGAGCTCGCGGGGAGGGGGCGCTTTAAAAAAAAATTGTATATATTTTATTTTATTTATTAAATTGTTTTTTTTTTTTTTTTTAACATTTTGATCACTTGTATTGCTGTCACAAGAAATGTAAACCTCCCTTGTGACAATAATAGATGGTGACAGGTACTCTTTATGGAGGGATCGGGGGTCTCAAAATCCCCAATCCCTTCTTTGCACTTCAAGGTATTCAGATCGCCGAAAACGACGATTCTGAATACTGTGTACTTTTTTTAATCCGGTGCCATTGGTAGCCGAGTAACGTCATGATGTTGCTTCGGTGTTTACATTGCGGAGACTGAATCAAAGCCGTTTACAGCTTCATTTCAGTCTGCACCTAGACACTGGAGGCGCCGGATCGCGGATGGGGTCTCCTGGTGGGACGGGAGGCCCGGTCAGAGCGGCGGGAGGGGGGGAAGCATTTAGCCGCATCGGTTGTTATGCCTGGATAGCCAATCGCCGGCTCTAAACAACGGTACTGGGATGATGCCTGCAGCTGCGAGAATCATCGCGGTATAACCCCCCGAAAGCCGAGGATGCATATACAGTATGTGTACGCTCGGCGGGAAAGGGTTAAAAAGTATTATTTAAATAGTTGATGCTTGCAGTAGACTTCCAGCAGAGGAGTCAATAGGCAATGGTAATAGCTCTTCTTTCACATTTTTAGGTGGCAATTTCATGCCTCCAAACATTTTGAGATGGGAATGAGGGACACCTACTGCCCTCATTCCCCTGTAGATGTCCTAGTAGGACGAAACGCATAGGGCAAGGTTCATCGCTTATCACATTGCCTTTTATTTGTAATCACTTTTATTCATGTATGTTGATTTTTATAATAAACCTACTTTTTTGACCCGAGCCCAATTTGGAGCCTTTTTTCCTCCACATACTCTGCTTTGATGTGAGTTTTTGGCTGTCCAGTTTGGTCATTCCCGCTTCTAGTTTGGCTGATACCCACGAGATCCCTCAGATATATCATCAGAGATCCTGGACTTCTTCCAGCATTGGGGCCATTCATCCATTTGGATTTCCATGCCTTAATGACTCATCGTAGCTGATAGTTGGGTCCACCAGTCTCCGTAAGAGTGTTTATTCATATCAATTAGTGAAGATACACCACCTCGGATGTCCTATTTACCTGCTCTTCACATTTTCACTCACTTGAAGATCTCCAATTTGTGGACTGTGAATGTGTTTTTCGCTTTAGGTTTTGGATTTGTGTTATGGGACTATTCATATGTTTACTATATGGGACTTTCAGATTAATTTTCATTTTGGAATGAGTATTAGAATATCCATTCCCTTTGTGCACTTTATTGTTCAACGGGTTTTAGCGCTACATTCTACCCACCCTCACACTTGAATATTCGTCACATTCTTATGTAGCAGCTTTATATTATTCATATGCACTTGTGTATATTTTATCACTTGTAATAGTTAGCGCAGTATTTTTCCAGATTTTTACACCTACTAACAAAGGTATGTAGGAATACAATACGCCCCCTGCCACACCCCCTTAAAGCAGAATTAACCAAAAAAAAAGGTAAATTAAATCCACACAGACTTTTGTTTACCACTACTATTCCTTTAAAACCTTTTCAGCATTGGCAGCCGAGAAACCCGGAAGTGACGTCACAACGTCGCTTCCGCGTTTACATTTTGCAGACTGAATCAAAGCCAATTACAGCTTTCATTCAGTTTGCGCCTGGACAGCGGAGGCGCCGGAACGAGGATCGGGTCTTCCGGTGGGACGGGAGGCCCGGTCAGAGCGGCGAGAGGCGGCTGGAGGGGGGAATGTCCCCTCCCGCTCCTCTGGCTGAAAGCCGCTCGGTTGTTATGTCAGGCTAGCCAATCGCCTGCTCGAAACAATGGTACTGGGATGATGCCTGCAGCTGCAGGCATCTACCTGGTATAACCCCTGAGAGCCGAGGACGCATATCTGCGTACGTTTGGCGTGAAAGGGTTAAATTTGCTTTTAAAATGTACAAATGCAGCAATTTAGAATTTGGATAAAAGGCTTAGCACTATGTCTAAGCACTGAACGCCAGTGTGAAACGAGTCAGCTATAAACCCCACTGCTTGCTGTGCTTTGTAGTGCTTTATTCCTTTTACCATTAAAAGCTACCTTTTTAAGGTTTTTGTGGTGTGCGGCTGTCCATATTTTCTCTTCAAGTCTTGCCTCGTGCATTGCCAGCACCCACGTTTCTGAGAGGACATTGATTGCACAGTGCACTCACCTGGAGCGGCATTTCCTCCCTTCCCACCCCACAAGACCAGCTGAACAGAATCAGCAATATTTTATCATTTAAAAATGTATTTGTATTCATTTTAACTGTGTGTTATGCTGTTTGCCTGGAGTTGGGGTAGGAAAAGTCATAATGAGTGGATAGAGAGTACAGTGCAGGTCCACTTTATTCTTTCTTTGTGCAATAATAATGAATGATCCATCAGCAAACATTGTACCCCTTGAAGCCCCCCATCCAGAACAGGGTATACTGTATAGGGACAGAGCAAGCTATAATCAGTCTCTACATATTTCTTGTGTTTAGCAGCTCTAAAATGTATACTTATCTACCTCCACTACATATACATTAGACCAGCCGCCCACACAGACAGTTCCGCTCTTATCCAAGCCCTACAGCAAAGAATTCATGTGAAATAAGAATGGGACCCACCCAAAGCATATTTTCTTTTAATAGCTTGTCTTCGACATAATGCATTAATGATGCCCATACTTGCATTCCAGTGCTGTTTACTTGCTGGATATTTGATCCTAAATGCCTTTCACCTAACTCACAGCTTGTCAGACGCTGATTTAAAGTGGAACTCTAATTTACAGCCCAGAAATTATAACAATTTAAAATGACAGCTGCTTCTCACAATTTTGTTTTGCCATTTAAAAGGTTGCTAAAATGTTAGGGGTGGTGTTCTCTGTCTCCTCCATTTTGAATGATATTAGAGCCAAGCCATGCCAACGTCCAGGGGCATCATAATAGCATCATAGGCCCCTGGTAATGCACTGGGGCCCGTACCAGCCTGCCCCAATTTACGCACCTACTCTCAGGAATTAACGTATAAAAAGTTAATAGAATTAAATATACAGTGCCTTGAAAAAGTATTCATACCTTTTTTCATGTAACCACCAAAAACGTAAATTTATTTTGTTGGGATTTTATGTGATAGACCAACACAAAGTGGCACATAATTGTAAAGTGGAAGGAAAATGATAAATGGTTTTCAAACAACATTTTGTTTTTGTGGTTTTTTTTTTAGGGGGAATGTTGTACTATAATATTGAACATATTTGTTTCTTCTTCTTTAATCTTAAACACGTTGGTGAATTTTTTTTTATTTTAGGGGGATTGTTGTACTATAATATTGAACATATTTTTCTTCTTTTTTTATCTTAAGCCCCGTACACACGGCCGAGGTTCTCGGCAGAAACCAGCGAAAACCTCGCTGGGAGCCGCATTCTGCCGAGAACCTCGGCCGTGTGTACGCTCTCGGCGAGCCCCGCCCGTCAGGAAACCCGTCGAGCAAATAGAGAGCAGGTTCTCTATTTGCTCGATGGCCCGTCGGGATGAATGGCTGGTTGCCTTTCCCGACGGGCGGGTCGCCGAATCTGACGGCCGGCAGAGAACCTCGACGCCCGTCGAGTTTCTCTGCCGTGTGTACGCGGCATTAAAGTGGAGTTCCACCCACAATTTCACTTTTTAAATATAAATACCCCTGTAATACACAAGCTTAATGTATTCTAGTAAAGTTAGTCTGTAAACTAAGGTCCGTTTTGTTAGGTTGTTACAGCATTTAGATTTATAGTTTATAATCTAGAAATAGACCGTGGCCATCTTAAGTGTGGGCATCATGAAGCCAGACTGTATGATTTCCTGGATTTCAGCTTTGCATATCTCGCACATGCTCAGTGCTGCACAAGCAATGTAATAGGTTTCAGTCAGGTTTGCAAGGACTACTGGGAAACATGATGCCTATCCCAGAAACCCTTGCAAATAGCCATGTGACTTTAATAGCCTAGGCTAATAAGGAGGAGGAAGTAATGAAGGACTACAAAATAACGGTATTTACAAGCAACAAAATAAATAAAAATTGTCCATTCTGAACACTATGAGATTAGGGCATGCAGCACAGACAAACATAAAAAAAATGGGTGGAACTCCACTTTAAATACGATTGGCTGAACCAAGGATGTTCCTTTTCTTGTATGTTTTTGTAGCGCCCCCTTACTTTCAGTATGGGCACTACGCTAAAGTTAGTGGGGAATGGGAGAGTTGTTTTGCTCCCATTCATAATTGCGTTAAATTTGGGCTGATGTCATTTCAGAACTGTCCTGTGGGTCAGTCTGCGCTTCAGGGGTGATGTCCCCACCCCTGGGCGGCAGGTGGCGCTAGAGGGGTTCTGACAGAGCCACTTTTCCCCAGCAGCCAATCAGAGGAGTTCTCCCTTGCGGGGCATGCTGGGGGAGGGTATATCTGTGGCGGACGCCATTTTCTTTGGTTCTTCGTGGGTTCCAGGTGCGCCACCCACCTTTAGGGTGTGCGCATCCAACGTGCCCCGGCGATATGGCCTTCCAGGCCGGGTGCCACATGCTATGCGGAGATCCAAGCGGATGCTGAAAAGGGCCCCAGTGACTTACTGGGTCCCCAGCTATACTAAATAGATACTAAGCTGAGGGCTGTACGGTGGGGGATCGCCTCAAAGAGAACCCGGAGGCAGGTGATCTGAGAGACTTGAACGAACCATCGGGGATCTAGTGACCGGCACACTGACAGGTACACTTTCACGGTCAAACCAGTTAGGTTAATGTAGTCTGTAAACTAAGGTCCGTTTTGTTAGGTTGTTACAGCATTTAGATAGTTTATAATCTAGAAATAGACCGTGGCCATCTTAAGTGTGGGCATCATGAAGCCAGACTGTATGACTTCCTGGATTTCAGCTTTGTATATCTCGCACATGCTCAGTGCTGCACAAGCAATGTAATAGGTTTCAGTCAGGTTTGCAAGGACTACTGGGAAACATGATGCCTATCCCAGAAACCCTTGCAAATAGGGCTTCAATTCGACTGGATTACGTGTTCGTTTGCCTTCGGATCTACGCTGCAATAAAATTGCGGCCACTGGGTGGACTTCCCGTCGTTTTCCGCGTCGGGGTATGCTAATGAGATTTTGCCGGCGATCCCAGAAATGACGATCTTCATTCGCAATCTCTTACGGCACCTTTAGTCATCTTTTTTTTTGCGTAACACTATACCAGCTTTTTGCTGGTCTAATATTAAACAGCCAATGTTAAGTATGGCCATCGTTCCCGCGTCGAATTTCTACGTTTTCCAACGTCTTTTATTATTTTTAACATAAGTCGTCCAGGAATAGGAATGTTCGTAAACGACGCTACTCAAACAACGAATGACGTAACGACGTGATTTCGCGCAATGCACGGCGGGAAATTTCTGAACGGAGCATGCGCAGTTCAATCGCCGCGGGGACGCGCTTAATTTAAATGGTTCACGCCCCCAATCGCGTATTTCGAATACGCGGCGAGAAATAGACTACGCCGCCGTAGCGTACGGCAAAAATCTACCAGGATTCGGTTTAGAGCCTGGTAAAATACGTCAGCGTAGAGTATTTCGATTACGCAGCGCAATATTACGTGTATCTGAATCTGGCCCTATGAGATTAGGGCATGCAGCACAGACAAACATAAAAAAATGGGTGGAACTCCACTTTAAACACATTGGTGATTTTTTTTATTTATTTTTTTGCACTCAACATGTGGTAAGAATTGAATATAATGATATGGTAGGGTTGTTCCTGACCAAAGCGGTTAGGCCCTTGGTGGTTCAATAAAGTATGTATAGGGGTATTGGTCATATAAGCTTTGTGAAGTATTCCATTTTATATCTCCTCACAACCCCCCTTCTTTCCTTTTTTTTTCTTCAAAAATAACCAATTGATCCAGGACACATTTTTTAGAATAGGAGCTTAGTGATGGTTGCATGGTTATATTATTATTACATTTATATTATGTTCTTTTATTTTCCTTAACCCCCCTGCCGGTATCCCCGAGCGCGACTCGGGTTGGATTTTTTATGTAAATATCGATATCCCCGAGTCGCGCTCGGGGTGAATATGCAGAGCCTGCAGCGCGCGCTGGCTTACCTTGTATCCAGGCAGGGTACTGTACTTACCTTGTCCCTGGATCCAGCGATGCATCCATGCTGTGTGAGCGAGTGGCGTCCTCCATTCGACTCACACAGTGCCCGCACGCCGCCGATCTCCGTTCCCTGCGACGTAACGGCGCACGGGGGCGGAGACCGGCGGCAGATTCAAAAAAGTAAACAAACACATTACATACAGAATACTGTAATCTTATAGATTACAGTACTGTATGTAAAAAGTACACACCCCCCCTGTCCCTAGTGGTCTGCCCAGTGTCCTGCATGTCCTTTTACATAATAAAAACATTTTTTTTGTGCCTGCAAACTGTAGATTGTCCATAGCAACCAAAAGTGTCCCTTTATGTCAAAAGTGATTTTAGAGCAGTTAGAAAACAGCGATAATAAATGATAATCACTTGCAGAATTGAGCGATAGCGATTTGTGGGGAAATTCGTCATAAAAAAATAAAAGTAATGACAGCGACAATTCTGCAACTGAGCAAATTTCAGTGATTTTGATTTGATTACATTAGTGAATAATTTTTATTATAATTACATTATTATTTGTTATAATTATTTATAGTTATTTATTATATTATAATTTTATGATTTTGTGTTTCAAACTTTATCATACCCGGGATGTCTACTAGACTCTGGTTTGGACAAATTTAAGTGAGTTATTCCTAAAAATTGCAGGCCTGCAGTATAAAACGCAGAATTTCCATGCAAAATAATTGTACCGCTTTTGGTACGTAATTCCAGACAGAATCATACCGCCAGGGAGGTTAAATATGACGGTAATTCCTAAATTCATTTTTATTAAAAAAAAAAATATTTGAGGAATAGGTGTTTAGTGATGGGGGCACTATTATATTATTGATCATCTTTTTCTCTTTTCATGACGATAATCCATTATCCACCTTTGTGAAAAATATAAACATATGCGCTAGAAACAACTAATTGTGTGATACCTTACTAAGATCAATCCAATAGTGAAAATTAATCAAAACCCTGAATAGGGAATTATACGTGTTGCCACAGTGGGGTGAGGCACATAAGTATATGAATGAAAAAAAAGTGTAAAATTCCATAAATAAATACAAAACTAATTAATCCAGATCATCAATTAGTACTCAATTCCAGAATACAGTCCCTGTAGAGTAGATGGTAAAATAGGGTTAAATGATGTTAATTAGCAGCAGTGTGAGAGTGTCACTGGATACAACAGCTCTGTGAAACAGGTGCCTTATGCTCAGCTTCAAAACACTTCAGTAACTTCAACGACACAGCCTTGGTCATTAGTGCAAAAAACAGGCGTCAGCCCTCCTTCACAATACACCACAGCAGGTGTGGGACATGTAAGAAAAAGGGAAAACACAATAGTGTAATACAGCCAGACACGATAATACCGCTGCCAATGCTATGCGCCGATCCACTCACGCTCTCCCCGTCTTTGAATCAAACCACTCAGTAACGAAAAGTGTAGAGGTCCTCACTCGGGAACTTCCGACAGATCTCGTATGGCAAACTCCTCCCCCATGCGTTGCATCACTTGCCACGTGACTTAATCATGGGTAATGTCCATAGAGCTCTATGGACATTACCCATGATTAAGTCACGTGGCAAGTGACGCAACGCGTGGAGGAGGAGTTTGCCGTACGAGATCTGTCGGAAGTTTCCAAGTGAGGACCTCTACACTTTTCGTTACTGAGTGGTTTGATTCAAAGACGGGGAGAGCGTGAGTGAGTGTTAGGTTACAAGGAGGGTGAGTGTTGGGTATACAGGGGGGTTAGTATTGGGGTTACAGGGAGGGTTAGTGTTAGGGTTGAATATTAGGGTTACAAGGTGAGTTGGTGTTAGGCTTACAGAGTGGGTTAGTGTGCTGTTTTTTTTATCTTCCTTGCATGTGCTCAGATCTACAGTGACTGCACTTCCAGTGCACTTGTAGTGCAAAGTGGATTTGCCCTTAGTAAATAAACCCCCATATCTCTAACACCCACTGTAACACTAACCCTCCTTGTAAATCTAACACTAACCCACTCTGTAAGCCTAACACCAACTCACCTTGTAACCCTAATATTCAACCCTAACACTAACCCTCCCTGTAACCCCAATACTAACCCCCCTGTATACCCAACACTCACCCTCCTTGTAACCTAACACTCACTGTAACCATTACACTACCCCCCTAAAACTCTAAAACTCACTGTAAGTGTACCACTAACACTTACTGTAACACTAACCCTCCCTGTAAATCTAACACTAACCCACCCTGTAAACCTAATACTCACAATAACCCTAACACAAACCCACTCTGTAATGCTAACACTCCCTGTAACCCGAACACCAACTCACCTTTTAACACTAACCCTAACCCTCTCTGTAACACTAACCCTTTCTGTAACACTAATCCTAACCCTTTATGAAACACTAACTCTAACCCTCACTGTAACACTAACCTTAACCCTCAATGTAACACTAACCTTAACCCTCACTGTAACACTAACCTTAACCCTCACTGTAACACTAACCCTCTCTGTAACCCTAACCCTGTCTGTAACACTAACCTTAACCCTCTCTGTAACACTAACCCTGATGGTCTGATGTGCGTACGCACCATCAGTTCAAAAACCGATCGTGTCAAAACGCGGTGACGTAAAACACAACGACGTGCTAAACTAACACTTAGGCCCCATACACACGAAGTTCGGATATGCTTCCGATGAAAACGGCATGCGTTGACATTTCCATCGGATATTCTGAGCATGCGGGGGTTTTTGAACCGATGGCTTTTACGTACTAACGATCGGTCAAATTCCCCGCCGCCGGACGGCGCGGGACCGATGGTCAGGCGTCCATCAGTCCGATTTTAAAGCAAGTTTTAAAACTTCCGCGCATGGCCTGAATCCATTCGACGACAGACGGCGATGGCGGTGGGAGCCGTACACACGGTAGGTTTGGAACGATGAAACTGGACAGATTCAGTCCATTTTCATCGGGTTGAACCGATCGTGTGTACGCGGCCTAACACTAACCCTCACTGTAACACTAACCCTCACTGTAAGTGTACCACTAACACTTACTGTAACACTAACCCTCCCTGTAAATCTAACACTAACCCACCCTGTAACACTAACCCTCACTGTAAGTGTACCACTAACACTTACTGTAACACTAACCCTCCCTGTAAATCTAACACTAACCCACCCTGTAACACTAACCCTCACAATAACCCTAACACAAACCACTCTGTAATGTTAACACTCCCTGTAACCCGAACACCAACTCACCTTGTAACCCTAAAGCCGCGTACACACAATTGGTTCAAACCGATGAAAACGGACTGAAGTTTGTTTTCATCGGTCCAAACCGATCGTGTGTAGGCCCCATCGGTCCGTTATTCCTTCGGTCCAAAAACAGATGGCTTGCTTTAAAATTGAACCGATGGACGGCTAACCTCTGTAACACTAACCCTAACCCTAACCCTCACTGTAACACTAACCCTCACTGTAACACTAACCCTAACGCTCACTGTAACACTAACCCTCACTGTAACACTAACCCTAACCCTCACTGTAACACTAACCCTCACTGTAACACTAACCCTAACCCTCACTGTAACACTAACCCTAACCCTAACTGTAACACTAACCCTCACTGTAACACTAACCCTAACCCTCACTGTAACACTAACCCTAACACTCACTGTAACACTAACCCTCACTGTAACACTAACCCTAACCCTCACTGTAACACTAACCCTAACCCTAACTGTAACACTAACCCTCACTGTAACACTAACCCTAACCCTCACTGTAACACTAACCCTAACCCTCTCTGTAACACTAACCCTAACCCTCTCTGTAACACTAACCCTCACTGTAACACTAACCCTAACCCTCTCTGTAACACTAACCCTCACTGTAACACTAGCCCTAACCCTCACTGTAACACTAACCCTCACTGTAACACTAGCCCTAACCCTCACTGTAACACTAACCCTAACCCTCTCTGTAACACTAACCCTCACTGTAACACTAGCCCTAACCCTCACTGTAACACTAACCCTAACCCTCTCTGTAACACTAACCCTCACTGTAACACTAGCCCTAACCCTCACTGTAACACTAGCCCTAACCCTCACTGTAACACTAACCCTAACCCTAACTGTAACACTAACCCTAACCCTCACTGTAACACTAACCCTAACCCTCTCTGTAACACTAACCCTAACCCTCTCTGTAACACTAACCCTCACTGTAACACTAACCCTCACTGTAACACTAGCCCTAACCCTCACTGTAACACTAGCCCTAACCCTCACTGTAACAACTAACCCTCACTGTAACACTAACCCTAACCCTCACTGTAACACTAACCCTAACCCTCACTGTAACACTAGCCCTAACCCTCACTGTAACACTAACCCTAACACTATCCTTATTGTTTATGTGAGTACAGGTTCACTTTAAAATGTACTTTACAATAAAATCAAGTTATTACAGGCCTGGTAAGAAGATCATGAACTGTACATGATATTATCAAACAGAGCAATTTAATGACAATTCCTCCAGAGTAATTCTGAGAAGTGAACCCTTTTCAAGGTGATGTTTGCCAGTTGTTACACAATCCTACAACTGTCACCGCATATTTCCTACCTCACCACCTGCGCAGCTTGTGTTCCAAGAAAAGTAGAGTGACTGCTATCATATATATCCTGCACAATCTTAACAGTGATAATAAAAATATCAGTGCTCAGAAGACAATGTGGTGGAGGCTTCCCATAGTTGTCAGACAGAGCCAGCCAAAAAAAAATGTTTGTTCCATAAACGTTAGAGATCGGGGCTGTGGTTACCCACCATGTTGCAATGGGTACATCCTAATGATGGCACTCTATTGTACAAGCTCTGACCCTTGTATCACAAAATTATTTTAGTAAAACTGAATACTAGAATGTTTTTTTTTAAAGCCAACATGGGGTCTGCTTAACCCTTTCATGCCTAAGCCTTTTCTGACACTTGTTAAAATCCATATTTTTGGGTAGAAGAATTACTTAGAACACCCAAATATTATATATATATATTTTTAGCAGAGACTCTAGAGAATAAAATGTAGATTGTTGCAATAATTTATGTCTTACAAAAGCAATGTTTTGGGGGGGAAAAAAAAAACACTTTTTTTTAATAAAAAGAAAGAGTGAAGTTAGCCCAATTTTTTGTATATTGTGAAAGATGATGTTTCGCGCATTGCTCGTGGAATGGCGACAAACTATGGTACTTAAAGGGTCACTGAAGGAAAAAAAAAATTGGGCTGAAATGACTGTTTACAGGGTATAGAGACATTAAAAGTTAACTGATTCCTTTTAAAAATGAATAAAAATAGGTAAAAATCAATTATATAATTAACCTACAGTTCTAGTTCGTTTTTGCTGTTATTTCCTGTCTCTCTGATCTACAGAGCCAGAGAGCCAATAGAGGGCAGTGATGGTTTGTCTAAAACCCTTCAGCACCAACCCAGTTTCAGTTTACACATAGTAATCACACCTCCTTGATTAGTGACCACAGTGAAAAAGCTCCCAGTACTGTGGTTATAAGGAAACAGACAACCAGGAAGTGTGGAGATCAGAGCAGAATTACAGCAACATCAAAGCAAAAACGAACAATGAGGACATGAAAACAGCACTGCAGTAAGGTAAAGGAAGCTATTTAGCTAAAAAATGTTTCCTTTAGTGACCCTTTAAAAATCTCCAAAGATCTTGCTTTAAACACTTTTATAGGTTACCTGTAAACATGTAAAATCACTAAAGTGTTACAGATAAGGTCTAGCACTAGAATTATTGGTCTCGCTCTAATGTTTGTGGATATACCTAACATGTGTGGTTTGAACACCATTTACCTATGTGGTTGCAAATTGCATATGCGTCCGCTTCTGTGCACAGGCTCAGAGGGATGGGGCGCTTTAAAAATAAAATCCTATTTATATTATTTTTTTACACTGTACCTTTAAAAAAAAATTGTGATCACTGTTATTCGTATTAAAAAGGAATGTAAACATCCCTTGTAATAGAAATAAGGAGGACAGGGTCTCTTTAATGAGAGATGTGGGGTACATAGGACCTCAGATCTCACATTTACACTTAAAAGCAAAAAAAAAAATGAAATTTTTACACCAAAAAAATATGGGCCCTTTAAGGCCCATATGTCACATTTGACATTGCTCCAGTCCTCCAAGAGCGTAGAGTTGAGTGGGGGCCATCTTGCCCTCAATAAACTTCCTTCCCAGCACAACGGATTGTTTTTGCCACTACTGACGTCTCCAGTAAGGAGGGAAAACGATCGGGAAGGAGGGGCACTTCTCCCGCCGCCCATAAAAGTGATCCTGTGGCGAATCCACCTCCGGGACCACTTTTATCTGAAGGAGGATTGCCTGTTGTACAAAAATATAGTGTTATGGGAGCTATGTGCTGCCATACCACGGTATATAACGTCAAATTACTGACGTTTATATACAGTGGGCGGTCCGGAAGTGGTTTAACGAGTCAGTTTGAAAGTCAGAATTCTGAGTTTGAAAGTCAGAATTCTCAGTTTGAAAGTCAGAATTCTGAGATTGAAAGTCAGAATTCTGAGATTGAAAGTCAGAATTCTGAGATTGAAAGTCAGAATTCTGAAATTGAAAGTCAGAATTCTGAGACTTTAAGTCAGAATTCTGAGTTTCAAAAATTAAATCTCAGAATTCTGACTTTGAAACTCAGAATTCTGACTTTGAAACTCAGAATTCTGACTTTGAAACTCAGAATTCTGACTTTGAAACTCAGTATTCTGACTTTGAATCTCAGAATTCTGACTTTGAATCTCAGAATTCTGACTTTGAAACTCAGAATTCTGACTTTGAAACTCAGAATTCTGTATTTTTTTATGATGGCCCCAGGGCTCTTCCATACTTACATACTGTGGAGAAGTTGGGGTACCATAGAACCCTAAGCAAAACTGTTCTATATAAAAGCTTGCCAATCATTAAATGTTATGGTTGCATTTGATTTTGTTTTTAATCGTTTTTTTCCCTTTTCTCCTGGTGGACCTGCCAGTAACACACTTCCTGTTTTGGGGCATCTCTACTCTTAGAGGACCAATAGAGACATCTTTGGACAGCAGCATTGTCAGTCTGGGAGATGCACTGTTTCATGTACTAGTAGATTTAGATGGATTTGACTAATTAACCACTTGCCTACTGGGTATTTTAACCCCCTTTCTGTCCAGGCCTGATGAGGTGGCAATTTTCAGCTTTCAGGCAGCGCTGTAAAACACCCAGTGAAGACATAATTGAATTTTGAATGAAACAATTTAGGCAGTCCAGTATCTCCACATGTGACTTACTCAAACAAAATTTGTATAATTTTTTCAAACAAATAGAGCTTTATTTTGGTGGTATTCAATCACTGCTGGGTTTTTTATTACAGGCATAAAACACCATTACTTCAAAAATGGGAAATATCGAAAACTTTTGCTGAGGAAGTGAAAAAACCTTTGCAATTGATAAGCGTTCCTTCATGACAAGTTTGTTATACAAGCGTTTTGCAAACAGGTAATTTTTCTCCGTTTGAAATATTTGAAATATTGGTTTTCCAAGTCACATGGTGATGGGCACTGATGAGGTGGTACTGATGGTGATATGGTGGCAATGGTGGGCACTGATGAGGAGACACTGATAAAGCAGCATGATGAGCACTGATAGGTGGCAGTGATGGGCTCTGATGAAGAAGTACTGATGGGCAGCACTGATAGGGGATACTAATGAGGAGGCACTGATGGGAACTGATTGGCAGCTCTTGTAGGCACTGATCTGCAGTACTGGTGGGACTGCACTGATAATCTGCACACTGATAATCAATGACCAGTGTGGATGTCCCTTTTAGAGAAGCTGGCTATCAGCTGTTTTTTCCTCTTCTCGTGCTGTCAGCATGGGGAAATGAGTGCCGATAACCGGCATCTGTTTATCTCCGTGATCAACTGTGATTGGATACAGCTGATCACATGCTAAAGGCCGCGTACACACGATCAAATCTATCTGCTGAAAACGGTCTGCCAGACCGTCTCAGCAGACAGATTCGATCGTGTGTACGGGCGAGCCGACGGATTTGTCCAGCAGACAGATTTTAAAGCCTGCTTTAAAATCTGTCTGCTGGGAACCCGTCCGTCCGACATGTCTGCTGGTTAGTACGCTAACCAGCAGACATATCTGCCCGCAAATGCGTCGAATGGATTCGGCGCATGCGCGGAAGTGTTTTACTTCCTGGTGCGGTGACGTGGCGGCATCAACGTCACCGCCACGTCACCGCGCTGTCTGCCGGTGGGGATTTTGGTTTGATCGTGTGTACAGCAATCAAACCAAAACAGCCAGCAGACAGATTTGTTCAAATCGGTCTGTCAGACCGATTTGAACAGATATATTTGGTCGTGTGTACCTCAATCTGTGATCAGCAGGACACTACGATTATGCCGCCTGTGCCCAGCAGCAGTCATGCAGCGGGTGCGATCATGGGACGCCATTATATGACAGTGTCATTCAGCTATAGCACAGTCGACAAGTGGTTAAAGCTGAACTCCATCTAACACTTTTTAATCAATTACAGCAATATATTTTTTTTTCCTTTTGGGATAAAGGTTTTCTATAAAAGAATAAAAGCTGACCATTGCAGACACCCACATTGGTGTTAAATGGTTTGTCTCATCCCTCTAAGAAAGAAAGAAAGTTGAAAAAAAACAGACTTACTGGCAGGATCACCAGGTGAAAATGAAAGAGAAAAGCCAGCAAAAAAAAACTAATGCCACAACCAAATCTAAGAACCAGTAAGCTACAATTTAATAAAATTTTGGTTTTGAGTTCAAATACGCTTTAATTGATTCACAACACTGACTAGAAGAGAGAGAGTTGTCAGGAGTTCCATTTCTGTTTCTGTGTATATAAATGGGCTGCTGTATCCCACATAGGAAAAAACAATGCAGAAAACCTGAACGCATAGTGTTCCCAGTGTTGGAAACCCCTCTGCAGTTTTCACTGCATGGGGGTTCCATTAGGGTTAAAGGTACACCCACATATCTTCTAAACAGCATCATGGTTTTGCTGCGGGACACACCTATGCATTTTTTGTGCTTTTTGCAGATTTGCACTACCATCTATTTACCATGGTTTTCTTATGGAACACATTCTGTAGTGCAAATCTGCAAAATGAAAAAAGCATTAAAAATGCATAGAATTCGGCACTGCGTCGCTTTAACTGACAATTGCGCGGTCGTGCGACGTGGCTCCCAAACAAAATTGGCATCCTTTTTTTTCCCACAAATAGAGCTTTCTTTTGGTGGTATTTGATCACCTCTGCGGTTTTTATTTTTTGCGCTATAAACAAAAATAGACAACAATTTAGAAAAAATTCAATATTTTTTACTTTTTGCTAATAAATATCCCCCAAAAAAATCATCTAAAAAAAAATATTTTTTCCTCAGTTGAGGGTTGAGGCCGATACGTTTTCTTCTACATATTTTTGGTAACAAAAAAAAAATCGCAATAAGTGTTTATAGATTGGTTTGCGCAAAATTGATAGCGTTTACAAAATAGGGGATAGTTTTATGGCATTTGTACTTTTTTTTTACTACTAATGGCGGCGATCAGCGACTTTTTTCATGACTGCGACTTTATGGTGGACACATCAGACACTTTTGACACATTTTTGGGACCATTGTAATTTTCACAGCGAAAAGTGCTATAAAAGTGCACTGATTATTGTGAAAATGACAATGGCAGTGAAGGGGTTAAACATTAGGGGGCGCTGTAAGGGGTAAAGTGTGACCTCATGTGTGTTTCTTACTGTAGGGGGGCGGAGCTGGACATGTGGCGTCACTGATCTGATTTAAATATCACTTACCTCGTTTTTCCTTTTGACCTCCAAAATACAGTAATTCAGGTTTGAAAATGCCATTTCCTGTCTCTCCTCTTCTTGCTTTCCACCAGCATCTGCATGGTGGAAAGCAGAATGTGCTCATCCCCTCCCTATGACTACAGCCCTGCGTGAAGATGCTCTCTTATCCCTCACAGGCATGGAGGCTAAGCCTAATGGGAACTGTGGTTTCCATTAGGCCATGATGTAACAAGAATGAATGCGCACCGCAAACCAGGAAGTCAGTGAGAATAACGATTCAGGAGTGACAGAGGTGAATAAAAAGGGCTCGATTTCAGCAGGTATCAAACTATAATGCAAATCATTACTTTTTACTTCAGCTACTGTCAGACTTTAATTTAAGAGGAAAATATTTTTGTCTTTACAACCCCTTTAAGGCTGGATTTACACCTATGCATTTTTAGTGCTTTTTGCATTTTGCAGATTTGCACTACCATCCATTTACCATGGTTTCCTATGGAACACATTCTGTAGTGCAAATCTGCAAAATGCATAGATGTGAATCCAGCCTAAGAAAGGACCTTGCCCCTTTTTGCGATTCGGCACTGCGCCGCTTTAACTGACAACTGACAATTGCGCGGTCGTGTGACGTGGCTCCCAAACAAAATTGGCATCCTTTTTTTCCCACAAATAGAGCTTTCTTTTGGTGGTATTTGATCACCCCTGCGGTTTTTATTTTTTGCGACCTACGGCTGGGCTCTTAACCACTTCGTGTCCTCAGCATAGTCGAAAGACGTGAACCGCGCTCACATGAGGCGCCGGGTTGACGTCTTTGGATGTGACTGCCTTTCCCCGCTCCACGCGCGTCCCCGCGAGCACGCATCGGGGAAAAACTGTGTTGGCCGTGTCCCTTGGACACAGCCAATCACAGATCGTGCTGAATGGCCAATCGCAGAGGCCATTCAGCACTCGATCCCGCTGTCCAATGAGAGGTGATCTCAATTGTAAACAAATGAGATCATCTCTCATTGCCGGCTTTCTCTCCTCACACACAGCGTGTGAGGAGAGAAAGAGTGACAGCAGTAACAAAGTGAGTTGAAAAAAAAAAAAGTTAAAGTTAAAAACAGTGCCACAGTCTCTGCCAGTGCCACCTGCCAGTGCAAACAGCATGTGCCACCTGCCAGTGCATTCACATCAGTGCCATCTGTCCCTGCCATCAGTGCCACCTGCCCCCAGTGCCACCTGCCCCTGCCATCAGTGCCATCTGCCCCTGCCATCAGTGCCACCTGCCCCTGCCATCAGTGCCACCTGCCCCTGCCATCTGCCGTAAGTGCCACCTGCTCGTGCCATCTGCCATCAGTGCAATCTGCCATCAGTGCCACCTGCCAGTGCAATCTACCATCAGTGCCACCTGCCTGTGCCACCTGCCAGTGCAATCTACCATCAGTGCCACCTGCCTGTGCCATCTGCCCGTGCCATCTGCCCGTGCCACCTGCCTGTGCCATCTGCCCATGCCACCTGCCTGTGCCACCTGCCCATGCCTTCTGCCATCAGTGCCATCTGCCATCAGTGCCATCTGCCCGTGCCATCTGCCCATGCCATCAGTGCCATCTGCCATCTGTGCCATCTGCCCGTGCCAGCTGCCATTTAGTGCTACCTGCCATTAGTGCTACCTGTCATCAGTGCTACCTGTCATCAGTGCTACCTGCCATCAGTGCCATCTGCCATCAGTCCGTGCCATTTGCCGTCAGTGCCACCTGTCAGTGTCATCAGTGCCAACAATGGCTAAAAGATCATTTTCACTTGAGGAGGCGTATGAAATTATTGCGGCTGACGAGAGCAACGGGGAGCTCTGCGATTCAGATTCCCCTGAAAATTCAGACAACGAATCTGAGGCGGCGTACACACGATCGGATATATCCGATGAAAACGGTCCGCGGACCATTTCCATCGGATATATCCGATCGGGAGTTTGATCCGATGGCGTGTACACACCATCGGATCAAATTCCCCGCCGCCGGACGGCGCGGTGACGCGGCGGTGACGTTGACGCCGCCGCGTCACCGCCACGTCACCGCACCAGGAAGTAAAACACTTCCGCGCATGCGCCGAATCCATTCGGCAGCGGCGCGGCGGCGGTGGGACCCGACATGTCTGCTGGTAAGTGTACTAACCAGCAGACATGTCGGGCGGACAGATTCCACCCGATAGATTTCAAAGCATGCTTTGAAATCTGTCGGGTGGAGAAATCTGTCCGCTAGCCCATACACACGAGCGGAGATGTCTGCTGAAACGGTCCATCGGACCGTTTTCAGCGGACATATCCCCTCGTGTGTACGCGGCCTGACATCACCTATGAGCGGATGTGACAAGTCAGCAGTGGAGCAGAGACATCCTCGGAGGAGGAGGAGGAGGAGGAGGAAGAAGAGGAGGAAGAGGAAGAAGAAGAGGAGGAGGGTCCACCCGCCAGAAGAAGGCGTATTGCTAAGGAGGCAGTGCCATCCACCAGCACCGCTGTGCCATCCACCAGAACCGATGTGCCATCCACCAGAACCGCAATACCTCAGCAAGCAAGGTCACGTACCAGTGGGGTGTCACCTCAGTCCCAAAGGGTTAGGTCCCATGCCAGCCTTCCCTATTCCCTTCAGAACCCCCTGTGGCTTCCTTCTAATTCAGGAGAAGCCAACATTCCCCCTTTCACTGCCCAGCCAGGAGTCCAGGTGGACACAGAAAATGTTGCCCCGATTAACTTTTTTAATTTAATCTTCACCAACAACATGCTTGCCTCAATTGTGACCCAGTGCAATCTTTATGCACAACAATTTATTTCCAGTAACACCACATCCTATTATGCCCGTCCCTTCGAGTGGAGAGCCCTAACAGTGGAAGAGTTTAAAACATTTTTGGGCCTTGTATTCTGTATGGGACTAAACCATAAAAACCAACTACGTGCCTATTGGTCAAATCGCTCCATCTACCACATGCCCATCTTTTCCTCAAAAATGCCCAGGACCAGATATCAATTGATCATGAGATTCCTACACTACAATGACAATACCCAGTGCCCTCCCTGAAATGAACCAAATTTTGATAAACTTTATAAAATTCAGCCACTACTTAATTATTTTTCCGAAATTTTCCCCCAGTTGTTTACCCCGGACCAACAAATATGTGTAGATGAATGTCATGTCCCGGGGTGTATTCGAGCCTGGGTCTTCCTGGTCTTAAACCATAGCCTTACCTGATGTGCCACAGAAGAGATCTAGGCCTTGGGAATATCCTTATTGTGTTCAACACACACCTCGGACTCACTAGCTCCACCTGCTGCCAGCTGTGGACAATTCTCATTCTGGACAGCCTTTAAATAGGAAGTGAGGTCATCACTCAGCGCCCGTTTATTTGGATTACTTCCTGGGTGTTTTGTCTTCAGTGATCTGCATTGTATTGAACTCCTGCCTGATATCCCGACTATTCTACAGCCTGCTGATTTTGTACTTTACCGCCAGATCGTGTATGACCTTTGCCTGCCTGACCCTTCTCCGGAATCCGATTGTGAACTATTTGCCTGATCCGTTGCCAACCGTATCTGCCTGACGACTCTTTGCCTGGATCTCCAGCATACCTGTTCCACTTCAGGACACTACCTTTTACAGGTACCTAACATAATAAACGGGCCACAATGGCAGTGGACCCTGCTGAGATTGTTAAGGCGATTACACGTCAGGGACAACTGATCGGAGCGCATGAACAGCATCTTTCTTCCCTGGACGCCAAGTTAGATGAACTTTGCACTATGCTTAAATCTTGTTTGCCTGGTTCCTCTGCAACGGTCCAGATGCCGGATCCTACTTCTGCTACGGTCCAACCCGCCTCTTCTGTACCACCAAAACTTCCCTTGCCTGACAAGTTTGGTGGTGATACTGAGGACTGCAGAGGCTTTTTAAATGTTTGCCGTTTGCATTTCCGCAACAACCCTGTGACTTTTAGCACTTCATCTGCCAAAGTGACTTTTGTAATTTCCTTGTTAAAGGGGAAGGCCCTGGCCTGGGTCTCTCCTTATTTGGAACGAAACGATCCTATACTTCAAGATGCTGAGAAATTTCTGGCTTCTCTCCAGACTGTATTTGACAAGCCAGATAGAGCATCTGCAGCTGAGTACTCCCTCTTGGACATACAACAAGGCACCAGATCTGTGGCACAGTATGCTATTGAGTTCCGTACCCTTGCTGCTGAGACTCATTGGGACTCAAGGGCATTACGTGCAGCCTTCCGAAAAGGTCTCACAGATCGCATCAAGGATGAATTAGTCTATAAGGATCTCCCAGAAGACCTTGAGAAATTCATAGAGCTGTGTGTTCGTCTGGATGTTCGGTACCATGAAAGGTGCCAAGAGAGACTTAGAACCCGCAAGTTTCCTAAGCCAGTTTACCGTTTGGCCCCTAACTTCCAAGCACCACCTCAGCCAGAACCTGAAACCTCTGTTGAACCCCAGGCACCTGTGGAACCCATGGATGTGAGCCGTCTCCACCTAACTGAGTCAGAGAAACAAAGGAGGCGTTCATTGGGCCTATGCCTGTACTGTGGACTTAAAGGACATTTAGTATCTGTCTGCCCTTCCCGTCCAGTAAAAGGCAGGGTCTAACCAGTGTTGGAGGAGCTGGCTTAGACCTTACAGGTAGATCCTCCAAGACCAAGATTACTGTTCCGGCTACTATCCATTTACCTTCTAAGCTTGTTTTCTGCGAGGCTTTTGTGGATTCTGGAGCTGCTGGCATATTCTTGGACTACAATTTTGCAAGAAAGAACAACATCCCGTTTGTTCCAAAGTCTAGACCCCTGAATATTACCACCCTGAATGGACAGCCCTTGGGAGATGGCATTGTGAAATTCGAGACTACGACAATCACCCTTCAGGTAGGCCTCCTCCACAAAGAGGAAGTTGTCTTGTCTCTCATTGATTCTCCGCTTCTGCCTATCATCCTTGGTTACCCATGGTTGCAACTTCACAACCCTTCTTTTGATTGGGAAAAGGGAGAACTAACCTCCTGGGGATCGTGCTGTCGCCCTAATTGTTTGTCTCAACCCAAAAGACTTTCTGCTTGCATGTTGGCTCCTGTGACTATTCCACCTACCTTGCCTCGTGAATACCATGACTTTGCAGATGTATTTTGCAAGCAAAAGGCAGAGGTGTTACCTCCACATCGTCCTTTTGACTGTACAATTAAATTGATTCCCGGAGCACCTCTTCCCAAAGGAAAGACCTACCCCTTGTCTCTGCCTGAACAAAAGTCTATGGAGGAATACGTAGAGACAACTTGGAAAGAGGTTTTATCCGACCCTCTTCTTCTCCAGTAGGAGCAGGTTTTTTCTTCGTTGAAAAGAAAGATGGGGGCCTTCGACCATGCATAGACTATCGGGGGTTAAATCAAATCACCGTAAAGGACTCCTACCCTTTGCCTCTCATTCTTGAACTGTTTGATGTACTTAAGGGGGCTGTCATCTTCTCCAAGCTAGACCTACGAGGGGCATATAACCTGATTCGAATTAAAGAGGGGGACGAGTGGAAGACAGCATTCAACACTCGTAATGGACACTTTGAATATTTGGTCATGCCATTTGGGTTGTGTAACGCACCTGCTGTCTTTCAACGTTTCATGAATGAAATTTTCCATGATTTCAGCAACCGCTTTGTGATCATCTACTTGGACGACATTTTAATCTTTTCCAAGACTCATCTAGAGCACATCTCGCATGTGAAACAGGTATTACAACGACTTAGAGAAAACCATCTTTATGCAAAAATCGAAAAATGCAGTTTTCATCAAAGCTGTATTCCTTTCCTTGGGTACATCATAAGTGCTGACGGTTTCCAAATGGACCCTCAAAAACTTTCCGCTGTCTTGCAATGGCCCCAACCGACCACTTTAAGAGGACTCCAAAGCTTTTTAGGGTTTGCAAATTACTACAGACGCTTCATTAAAAGTTTTGCCTCCATTGCGGCACCCCTTACTGCCATGACTAAGAAGGGTACAAATTGTAAGGTGTGGTCTTCAGAAGCAAGATCGGCTTTCCAGCGATTAAAGGACACGTTCAGTAAAGCTCCAATTCTTCAGCATCCAAATCCTGATCTCCAGTACATTGTTGAGGTTGATGCCTCTGAGGTTGGAGCAGGTGCCGTACTCTCCCAGAGACAGCCAAAGTCTGGTAGAATCCATCCAGTAGCTTTTTTCTCTAGAAAGTTTTCTCCTGCAGAGATGAATTATGATGTTGGGAATCGAGAACTACTGGCCATCAAATTGGCATTGTCTGAATGGCGACACCTTCTGGAAGGGGCTCCCAAGCCTTTTACTATCCTCACTGACCATAAAAACCTACTGTATCTTCAGACTGCTAGACGTCTGAATTCACGTCAGGCTCGATGGGCTCTGTTTTTCTCCCGTTTTAATTTTGTCCTTTCTTATGTTCCAGGGCATAGAAACAAAAAAGCCGATGCTCTTTCCAGACAGTTCGCTACCTCTGAAGAAGATCAACCAGGCGAGCAGTATATAATCCCACCTCACAAAATTGTTGCGCAGATCTCCACGGCTCTTTCCCAACAGCTACAAGAATCCCAGAATCGTGTTCCCCAGGGCTTGAAGATACCACCAGGTCGCCTGTACGTAGCCCCTAGTCTCAGAAAACCTGTACTCCTCTGGGCACATAATGGCGTGTTATCCGGTCACCCTGGTGTCACCATCACTCTTAAGACCTTGCAACGTCATGTATGGTGGCCTCATATGAAAAAGGATGTTACTGACTATGTGGCTGCCTGCCCAACTTGTGCTGCTAATAAAGTACCCCGCACATTGCCAGCTGGACTGTTACATCCACTTCCCGCACCTCGCCAGCCTTGGACCCATTTGACCATGGACTTCATTGTAGACTTACCCAAGTCCGAGGGCATGACTGCTATATGGGTCACAGTGGATCGTTTTTCCAAAATGTCTCATTTTGTGCCGCTCCCGGGATTACCTACAGCGAAAGCACTGTCCACTCTTTTCCTTTCCCATATTGTAAAACATCATGGCATACCTACCAATGTCGTCTCAGACCGCGGATCCCAGTTCGTTTCCCGATTCTGGAGAGCGTTCTGCAAGAAACTGGGAGTAACGCTCTCGCTCTCTACTTCACATCACCCGCAAACTGATGGTCAAACCGAACGCATGAACCAGACCCTAGAAACCTATCTTCGACATTATGTCAATGCCTTACACTCCAACTGGTCTGAGTACTTGCCTTTAGCTGAGTTCGCCCTAAATTCCCGTTGGCACAGTGCTCTTCATACCACACCATTCTACGCAGCCCTAGGCTATCACCCTCAGACTTTTCCTCTACTTCAGCCTTCTTCTGGTGTACCAGCAGCAGATCAGCGGGTAAAGAATATTCTACTACATTGGAAGAAGATTCGTTCATTACTACAAAAGTCAGCAGGCAAGTACAGACTTTTTTCCAACAGACGAAGACGCCATATACCTCCATATGTGGTGGGGGACAGAGTTTGGCTATCAACCAAGTATGTGAGACTGAAACAACCTTCTACCAAATTGGGCCCTCGATTCATTGGTCCTTACAGGATCATTGCTCGAGTTGGGCCAGTTTCCTATCGCTTAAAATTACCTTCCTCTCTCCGGATACATCCTGTGTTTCACGTTTCCCTCCTCAAAAAAGCTATTTTCAACCGCTACTCCAGATCACAACAGCTACCTCCTCCTGTTCTTGTTGATGGACAAAGTGAGTTTGAAGTCTCCAAGATTCTTGATTCCAGAAGACATGGTCGTGGCCTTCGGTATCTGGTTCATTGGAAGGGATATCCTGTCACAGACCGCTCCTGGGTTCCAGCCAAAGATCTACATGCCCCTTCTCTTATACGAGACTTCCATGCCTCGTTCCCCACTAAACCCCGTTAGGCCCCCGGAGGGGTCCATTGGGGAGGGGGCCCTGTCATGTCCCGGGGTGTATTCGAGCCTGGGTCTTCCTGGTCTTAAACCATAGCCTTACCTGATGTGCCACAGAAGAGATCTAGGCCTTGGGAATATCCTTATTGTGTTCAACACACACCTCGGACTCACTAGCTCCACCTGCTGCCAGCTGTGGACAATTCTCATTCTGGACAGCCTTTAAATAGGAAGTGAGGTCATCACTCAGCGCCCGTTTATTTGGATTACTTCCTGGGTGTTTTGTCTTCAGTGATCTGCATTGTATTGAACTCCTGCCTGATATCCCGACTATTCTACAGCCTGCTGATTTTGTACTTTACCGCCAGATCGTGTATGACCTTTGCCTGCCTGACCCTTCTCCGGAATCCGATTGTGAACTATTTGCCTGATCCGTTGCCAACCGTATCTGCCTGACGACTCTTTGCCTGGATCTCCAGCATACCTGTTCCACTTCAGGACACTACCTTTTACAGGTACCTAACAATGAATCCTTAGTAAAATTTTCTGGCAGGCATAAAACAATTTATTCCCAGCAAAAGGGCCCGCTATTGGGTGAAGCTCTATAAATTGTGTGACCGAGCCACAGGTTATACGTATGCCTTCAACGTATACGAAGGAAAGGACAGCCAGCTACACCCCCCTAATTGTCCAGACTACATTGGAACCAGCGGGAAAATTGTTTGACAACTCCTAAACCCACTCCTGGAGAAAGGATACCACTTGTATGTGGACAATTTTTATACCAGTTTGCCCCTGTTCCGAAACCTTTTCCAAAAAAACACCCCAGCATGCGGCACCGTGCGATCGAACCGGAAGGGCTTTCCTCAAAGCCTTGTCACCGAAAAATTAGAAAAAGGGGAGACGGCGAGTTTACGCACAGAGCAAGTTCTGGCTGTGAAATGGAGGGACAAAAGGGATGTGTATGTGCTTTCTACCATCCACAACAACACATTCGTTGAGACCAGAACGAGGAATGGGCTAATCCAGAAACCTAAATGCATTCATGATTACAATAAGTTCATGGGGGGTGTCGATTTGAACGACCAGATGCTGGAACCCTACCTTTCCACAAGGAGATCATACCAGTGGTATAAAAAAGTTTTGATTTATTTGTTCAATTTGGCCGCATACAATACATATTTGATATATCGGAAATCCACTCCAAGACCCAAATCCTACCTTTTCTACCTGCCCTTTTATACCCCAGCAACCCACCAGCAAACATTCGATCTGATGTGGTTAGCCGACTCAGCGAGCGCCACTTTCCAGATAAATTCCCTCCCAGACCAACAGGCCAAAAATGCCAAAAAAGATGCAAGGTGTGCACCAAAGCAGGAGTGAGAAGAGACACCACTTTTTATTGTCCTAAATGCCCTTCCCAACCAGGCCTCTGCGTAGTTGGTTGTTTCACCCGTTACCATGCCTCACTAAGTTATTAGTCACTTCCTGCCATTTACCTTCACACCCCTTATACCTCTGCCTATGACCCCGGCTTGTTATTTGACCACGATTCTGCCTACCGATTCTGTTTATACCTCTGCCTGATCTGGAAACTGACCCTGGAATGTTATTTGACCACGCTTATGCCTACCGATTCTGTTTATACCTCTGCCTGATCTGGAACTGACCCTGGACTGTTATTTGACCACGCTTATGCCTACCGATTCTGTTTATACCTCTGCCTGATCTAGAACTGACCCTGGACTGTTTGACCATTCTTTTTGCCTGCCTCTTGGACTGATCTTTTACCCTGCCAGTGGACTAGTGGGATTCATAGCACAGGGGTCTCACATATGTGAGGGGCTCCAGAATTGTTTTTCTGGATGAAGAAAACAATTGTTTTTGTTTTCTCATTCTAGATTAGGGTCTGGTTGCCCGGAGGCTTCAAAGAGATTTGGGTGGGAGAAGCCTCTACCCCTGTCCCCATTCTGTCCTGAACGAGGCCCTACTTCTGCCTGCTGCCTGTAGGACCTATGCCATCATGCCTCTGTCTGTTGCATGAACTGACCACCTGCACTAACCCTGATGGGACAGTATCCCTGCCTGGACAATTGTGTATGCCGTTGCTGACCAAGTCCCTGCTTGCTGCCTGGACCAGTGCTATCCTGCTGTGTAGAACTGCGCTACTATTACCACAGGTAATCTTTTGTTTACGCTTTGCTCAGCATAATGTATTTTGGGGTGTAATTCTTGGTATGTGCATGCTATGTGTCTCTGGAACACCTGACGGTGTTCCTTGCATGTTGGATCTCTGTATGTGGCGTTTTCATTTTTTTTCCACGTGTTCCAAAAACTTCTGGAAACAAATAAACCGTTCAAAAGACTAATTATGCTCATTGATGATACGTTGGGGTGTTAGCTTTCTAAAATGGGGTCATTTTGTGGGTAATTCCATTGTACTGGTGTTCCAGGGCCTTCAAAAGTGTAATAGGTAGTCAACTAGTTAGATGTGCAATTTATGCTCCTAAAACCCCTGATGGCGCTTCCTGCATGTTGGGCCTCCGTATGTGGCCAGGCAGTGAAAAAGTCTCACACATGGGGTATCGGTTTACTCAGGAGGAGTAGAAGAATGTATTTTGGGGTGTCATTTTTGCTATCTAAATGCTATGTGTTGGAAATATCTTAGAAACGGACAACTTTGTGTAAAGAAAAATGCGTTTTCATTTTTTTTCCACGTGTTCCAAAAACTTCTGCAAAAAAATGAACCGTTCAAAAGACTCATTATGCCTCATAGATTATACGTTGGGGTGTTAGCTTTCCAAAATGGGGTCATTTTGTGGGTAATTCCATTGTACTGGTGTTCCAGGGCCTTCAAAAGTGTAATAGGTAGTCAACTAGTTAGATGTGCAATTTATGCTCCTAAAACTCCTAATGGCGCTTCCTGCATGTTGGGCCTCCGTATGTGGCCAGGCAGTGAAAAAGTCTCACACATGGGGTATCGTTTTATTCAGGAGGCGTAGCAGAATGTATTTTGGGGTGTCATTTGTGGTATGCACATGCCATGTGAGAGAAATAAGCTATTACAATGACAATTTTGAGAACATTTTTAAATAGAAAATAAAAATCTTAATTTTGCAAAGTATTGTGGGAAAAAATTACAACTTCAAATAAATCACCATGCCTCTTAATAAATACCTTGGCATGTTTACTTTCCAAAAATGGGTTATTTGGGGGGCATTTGTACTTTCCTGGCTTGTTAGGGTCTCAAGAAATTAGATAGGCCTTCAGTACATCAGGTGTGATCAGATGTGATAATTTATTATGATTTGCACTATAGCTTGTAGACTCTAAAACTTTCAGACAGACCAAATAATTTCGAAATGTTTTGGGTTATTTTTATCAAAGACATGTAGCAGTATAATTTTTTGCCAAAATTTATAAAGAAAAATTTATAATTTGCAAAATTTTATCACAGAAACTAAGAAAAAATCATTTTTTTTCAAAATTTTCGGTCTTTTTTTATTAATAGCGCAAAAAAATAAAAAACCCAGAGGTGATCAAATACCACCAAAAGAAAGCTGTATTTGTGGGAAGAAAAGGACAAAAAAATCATTTAGGTACAGTGTTGCATGACTGAGTAATTGTCATTCAAAGTGTGAGAGTGCTAAAAGCTGAAAATTTCTGTGGGCAGGAAGGGTGTTTAAGTGCCCAGTAAGCAAGTGGTTAAAGAGGACTTATATATACGTCCATGTGCCCAGCCGTGTCATTCTGTCGACATATATAGTCGTGCCGCGGCGGTCCTTAAGTGGTTAAAGTTTATGTGCGTGTAAAGGCAGGTGTCCCAATACTTTTGGTAATATAGTGTACTTAAGGCTGGATTTACACCTATGCATTTTTAGTGCTTTTTGCATTTTGCAGATTTGCACTACCATCCATTTACCATGGTTTCCTATGTTCTGTAGTTGTAGCACTAAAAATGCATAGGTGTGAATCCAGCCTTAAGGAGGAATGTATTTGATGGACAGCTAAGACCCAACACGACAAATAGGTATCTCTGACATTAGCTATTTTTAGCAAGTATGAAGCACATTAGAAAATGTCACACTTCGCCTTGAACTGATTGATACATATGATTTTTCAAAAGTGACAGGTTCTCATTATTCTCAAATTCCAGACGCATGCCGTACCAAAATTTCTCTCTTTGGCCTGCCATTGATGCCAATGTTTTTTTTTTCAGCTATAACTACTTTCTTCTAAATCCCATAATGAATGTTTGGCTAAAAGGCTGTGACTGCTGGCTCTGGGGATGCAAAATGAAGTGGAAAGGATGAAATATATCATAAAATGCTAAGGCAATGGAAAATGGCCCTAGCAACCTTATTTTTTTAATTTTTTTTCAAGGAGTACAACTTGTTTTTTCCCCGAGTGGCATTATTTTATAGGGGATTTTTTTTTTTTGTAAAAGCAGAAGGGTTGGTGTATCTAAATTAAGTTGCCATTTTCTGGCTTGCTTCCCAGGCTCCACTTTAAGAGAAAATAAAGTTTGAAGCCCCATACACACCATGGGCTAGATTCAGGTAGGGCAACGTAATAGGAAACTTGCGTAGCGTATGCTATTTACACTACGCCGCCGCAACTTTTACGGGCAAGTGCTGTATTCTCAAAGCACTTGCTCCGTAAGTTGCGGCGGCGTAGCCTAAATAGGCCGGCGTAATATAAAATGGGAAGGTAGGGGGCGTGTTTCTATTTAAATTAAACTGCGCATGCGACGGCCTGGAACGTAGCCCAGTGCGCATGCTCCAAATTACCACGCAAATACTCAATGAAAACGACGTGAACGTCACTTACGCAAAGCCCTATTCGCGAATATTTTACGCAAACGACGTAAAAAAATACGCCGGCACGCCGTCCATATTTAACATTGGCTGCGCCTCATATAGCAGGGGCAACATTACGCCGGAGTTACGCTTACACAAACGACGTAAAAAAATGCGCAGGACGGGCGTACGTTCGGGAATCGGCGTATCTATCTCATTTGCATATTTTAGACGGGAACGCCACCTAGCGTCCAGCGTAAATATGCAACTAAGAGACTTACGCCGGTCGTATCTTAGCAACATTTAAGCGTATCTCATTATGAGCATTAGCTTAACCACTTAGCAACCACCTGCCGAAAAATAACGGCGGCAAGGTGGTTGCTTAACTCTGGGATCACGTTATATAACGTGATTCCAGAGTCGCGCTCCCGCGCGCCCCCTGAGGCGCGCACACGGGAATGTCCGTGACCGCCGGGTCCAGAGGACCCGGCGGGTCACGGATCACGGTAAATCGCCACTGATAGCGGCGGTTTACCACGTGATCGCGCCGTCCAATGACGGCGCGATCAGATGTAAACAGACCGGCGTCATTTGATGACGCCGGTTCCTCCCTCCTCTCTCTGTACCGATCGGTACAGTGTGAGAGGAGAGGGGAGGGAGCGGATGGCAGCGCCAGTGCTGTGGGCTGGATCTGTGACAAATGTAGTCACAGATCCATCCATCCATCCCTCCCTGCTCAGCCATCCCTGCTGCACATACTCTGCAATGCTGGGCAACACTCTGGGGGGGCAACACTCTGGGGGGGCAACACTCTGGGGGGGCAACACTCTGCAATACTCTGGGCATACTCTGGGGGGCAATACTGGGCATACTCTGGGCATACTCTGGGGGGCAATTCTGGGCATACTCTGGGGGGCAATACTGGGCATACTCTGGGGGGCAATACTGGGCATACTCTGGGGGGCATACTCTGGGGGGCAATACTGGGCATACTCTGGGGGGCAATACTGGGCATACTCTGGGGGGCAATACTGGGCATACTCTGGGGGGCATACTCTGGGGGGCAATACTGGGCATACTCTGGGGGGCATACTCTGGGGGGCAATACTGGGCATACTCTGGGGGGCATACTCTGGGCATACTCCGCACTCCGCAATACTCTGGGCATACTCTGGGCATACTCCGCAATACTCTGGCCATACTCTTGGCATACTCTGGGCATACTCCGCAATACTCTGGGCATACTCCGCACTCTGCAATACTCTGGGCATACTCCGCACTCCGCAATACTCTGGGCATACTCCGCAATACTCTGGGCATACTCCGCAATACTCTGGGCATACAGTGCCCCTGTCCCCGTGAGCTCGCATGCAGAAGCGAACGCATACGCAAGTCCCGCCCACATATGAAAACGGTGTTCAAACCACACATGTGAGGTATCGCTGCGAACGTTAGAGCGAGAGCAATCATTTTTGGCCCTAGACCTCTTCTCCAACTAAAATGATGTAACCAGTAAAAATATTTAAAGCGTCACCTATGGGGATTTTTAAGTCGCAAAGTTTGGCGCCATTCCATGTGGCCACGCTGTGTCAAAAAGTCCCACACATGGGGTATCGCCATACTCGGGAGGAATAGCAGAATGTGTTTTGGGGTGTAATTTGTGGTATGCATATGCTGTGTGTGAGAAATAACCCGCTAATATGAAAATTTTGTGGAAAGAAAATAAAAATGAAAAAAATCTTGATTTTGCAAAGAATTGTGGGAAAAATTACAACTTCAAAAAACTCACAATGCCTCTTTCTAAATACCTTGGAATGTCTTCTTTCCAAAAAGGGGTCATTTGGGGGGTATTTGTACTTTTCTGGCATGTTAGGGTCTCAAGAAATGAGAGAGGATGTCAGTACATCAGATGTGATCAAATTGATCAATTTTCAGTAATTGGTACCATAGCTTTTAGACCCTATAACTTTCACCCAGACTAAATAATATCTAAATTTTTTTTGTTTTGTTACCAAAGATATGTAGCAGTATACATTTTAGGCCAAGTTTATGAAGAAAAATAACTTTTTTGCAAAATGTTATAATAGAAATGAAGAAAAATTCATTTTTTTACAAAATTTTCGTTCTTTTTTCATTTATAGTGAAAAAAATAAAAACCGCAGAGGTGATAAAATACCACCAAAAGAAAGCTCTATTTGTGGGAAAAAAAGGACAAAAATTTCATTTGGTTATAGTGTTGTATGACTGAGTTATTGTCATTCAAAATGTGAGAGCACCGAAAGCTGAAAATTGGTCTGGTTATTAAGTGGGTTTAAGTGCCCAGTAGTCAAGTGGTTAAAGTTGCACTGGCTCAGATTAGGATTTGCGACGGCGTATCTACTGATACGCCCGTCGTAAGTGTTCCTGAATCTAGCCCTATCAGTTTTCCTGCAGGTTTTTCTCCTTAGGTTTACCAAAACCATCTAATATGAGGTCAAACCTCAAGAGTTTTAACTTGTATGCAATCAGGCAGGCCCTTGTACTACATGGTTTTGGTAAACCCGAAGAGAAAACCCGCAGGAAAACTGATATTGTGTATGGGGCTTTAGGCGGCGTACACATGACCGAGAAACTCGTCGGGCGAAAAAAAATAATTTTCCCCGTCGAGTTCCTTGTTCGGCAGTCAAAAAACTTGTCAAGCCAATTTTCCCATTGCCCATCGAGGAAATAGAGAACATGCTCTCTTTTTGGCTCGACGAGTTCCTCGGCAGGTTTCTCAGCAAAAAGTGTACACACCACCGGTTTCCTCGGCAGAATACGTCTCCCATCGAGTTTCTTGCTGAATTCTGCCGAGGAAACCGGTCGTGTGTATGCTGCCTCAGAGAGACAACGGAGATCTTTTGGGCTCTGACATTCCAGGCATTTGAGAATGAATTACAGAATGGAATGGTTCGGATCTTTATTGGAGTCTCCTTGGTGGTGCGGTCTTGGCTGTGGGCGATGGTTAGTCGGGTTCATCCTGTGAGGTTCTGTCCTATCAGACGGACTCCAGGCATTGGCAGCTAGCTACCTAAAAAGTCCCTCTTATATCCATTTGGCATATTGTTCCTGAACAAGAGACTACACATTACACAATCCATAAAAAAGCTACATTTTTCTGATATTATATTTATATATATTTATTTTTCCACAGATTTTTATTGATTGAACAGAAGAATATAATACAACATAACATTGTATTATAACATTCATGATAATAAGTCAATAGAAACGTAATATACTTTACATCTGAGTACCGTAATACATTTTTAGCATACTAAAATTGTATTTTAAAACATTACAGAAAGTTGCATTTTTTTTATTTCTTTTTTTTGCATATATTTGTACTATCAATTGGTAAGATAGATTTATGTTCATCATTCTGGTTAGTCCATAGTATTGTGTTTGTAATAAGTTTTAGTCTGTGGCCCAGATTCACATAGGGCGGCGTATCTTTAGGCGGGCGTAGCATATCTTCTTTACACTACGCCGCCGCAACTTAGAGAGGGAAGTGCTGTATTTACAAAGCACTTGCGTCCTAAGTTACGGCGGTGTAGCGTAAATGTTCCGGCGTAAGTGCACGTAATTCAAAGTAGGCAGGTAGTGGGCGTGTTATATTATAATGAACCGTGATCCCATGCAAATGAGAGGCCGAACGAACGGCGCTTGCGCCGTCCGTGAACGTATCCCTGTGTGCATGCTCAGAATTACGCCGGCTAGAATACCTAAGATACGTCGAACACTGCCTACGACGTGAGCGTAACTTACACCCAGGCAAATTCACGTACAGCTTACGTAAACGACGTAAAATTTGACTGCTGTTCCAACGTCCATACCTTAAAATGGGCTGCGCCCCATATAGCAGGGGTAACTTTATGCCGGACGTACGCCTTACGTAAACGGCGTAGCTTACAGCGACGGGCACATCTACGTTTGTGAATCGGCGTATCATATTTATAATTATCATATTTATAATGGGAACGCCGAATGCGTCCAGCGTAACTATGCGCCCACGATACGCCGGCATAGGCAAGTTACGTCGGACGACTGAAGCCATGTTTTTTGGCGTATCTTGCTTCGTGGATCAGCGTAAAGATGCGACGGCGCACATTTGAAATTACGGCGGCGTATCTGGAGATACACCGCCGTTAAGCCTTTGTGGATCCGGGCCTGTATTTGTACTTAGTAGGGGGAAATAATAATAAAAAAAAAACAATAAAAAAAAAAAATCTAACTGTTGGGAAAAGGAAGTTTGGGGCTTAATTAACCACTTGGCACTGCGTCGCTTTAACAGACAATTGCGCGGTCGTGCGACATGGCTCCCAAACAAAATTTGCGTCCTTTTCTTCCCACAAATAGAGCTTTCTTTTGATGGTATTTGATTGGTATTTGATTGTCTCTGCGATTTTTTTTTTTTTTGCGATATAAACGGAAAAAGACCAAAAATTTGGAAGAAAATTATATTTTTTACTTTTTGTTATAAGAAAAATCGAATAAACTAAATTTTAGTCAAACATTAAGGCCAAAATGTATTCAGCCACATGTCTTTAGTAAAAAAAATCACAATGTAAAAAAAAAAAAGCTACCTAGCGGCAACAGTGACACTAATACAGCGATCAGAAAACCGATCGCTTAGTGACACTGGCAATAGGGGGTGAAAGGGTTAACTAGGGCGGTGATCAAGGGGTTAAACCTTTATTAGGGGGGGTACGGGGCTACCCTGGACACTAACTGTCACACTGACACAAAATGTGCAGTGATCAGTACATATATGATCACTGCAATCAGTGACACTGTGACAGGGGGTGGGGGGGGGGATCTGAAGGGGTTAACGTGCCTATGTGTATGTGTCAGTGTAGTGTTGGTGCGACTTACTGTGTGATGTCTTCTCTCCTCTCGCCGGATCGAAAATACCGCCGAGAGGAGAGGTGACATCACTTCCTCTGCCTGTGTTTACATTACACAGGCAGAGGAAGTGCAGAGCGGGGGGAAGCCGATTCGCTGGGAGCGATCGACAGGGGGCGGACAAAAACGAACAGCCGCCCCCTCATCCTTCCAGACACTTACCGATTGCCGCATGTAGCGGAAGGGGTTGCGATCAGACCCCCGACCCGCTAGAAGGCAGGGACGTACTAGTACGCTCATCTGGCTGTACGTGCCATTTTGTGGACATACATATACATGCGGCGGGCGTTAAGTGGTTAAATGGCTTAAAAGGTCAAGCTATCAAAAAAGTATTTTATGGTCTTGGGTGGCTAAAGTAAGCCTCTGGCTTCTTGTTTTGGAACAAGACAAGAACAAACAGCAATATTTCCCTCCATAGTACCCGACTTCAAACTACTGTACTGCTTTTACATTCTTCATAATTTTATTGTTTATTATTGTATTAAAAATGTTTAATTGCAATATATTTGCCTTATGTCTTATTGTATCATCTGTCTTATAGATTATTCCTCCTGAGGAAGCGGTGTGTGAAACTAGTTGAGGATACGCTAATTTATGAGATACACTGCACCAACAGATACCACTTGGGGGAACCTAAGTATTTGTTTTTTGATTTTTAGATGAACAGTGTATGTCAATTTTATATGCAATAAATATTTTATTCTATATAAAAACGTTGTTGTTTATCAGGACTGAGATAGTCCATTACAACCAATCGGGCGGGAATTTTCTGGTCAGCTTCAGCAACTGTATCTCTATTCCCACCCACCCTTGTTTCTCTATATTAATTTAGATGATGGTACTCAAAAAAAATCATAATTTAAAATAAATACAAATTCAGCAAGGAGAGTGGGAGTCCCTTATAAGGGCCACAGCAGATGTGCAGACCTGGGAACTCACCAGAAATCTCATCAACAGAGTTTAGGAGAGATACACTATGTGGCTAAATGTCTATGGACAACTGGTGATCACACCAGCATGAACTTGATCAACACTCCATTCAAAAACCATGTCCAACATAGTAAACATGCTGTACCGCAAATTACCTGGTAGATTAGAACTGGTGCTTTGGCCCAAGTGCCTTTAGAGTATATAGTAATTATCCCCTAATATAATGAAGCTGGTTACTCCACAACATTTATTATTGGCTACATGGCAGTATTTAACAATAACATGTTTGTCTAGAGTTTGGCTTTAAAGAGAACCTGTTCTTTGCCCATGCAGGCCAAGGCATCAAGTTCGCTTTAATGGCGGTCTGACGAGCCACACATGCTCACCTTCGCTATGTTCCCCTGGTGTTGAGTTTAACTTTCATGAGCGAAGAGAGAAAACCTGTGTAAGCTCCAGATTGGGTCTAATAGCTTACCAAGGACTGAGGAGGACCCATTCTAAAAATGCTAGTGACCCACACAAATGTATACTATCTGGTGGCTTGTATTTTCAGAAGGCAGCCTGCATAGTTCTGGGGCTAACGCCACTTGGCATAGCCTGTTGCATAATACCAATGATCTTTATATTTGTCTGTAAGGGTGGCAACCTGAACTCCATTGTAAGGCCGCGTACACACGATCGAACATGTCCGCTGAAACTGGTCCGCAGACCAGTTTCAGCGGACATGTTTGATTGTGTGTACGGCTTATCGGACCGTTTTCCAGCGGACAAAAGTTTTAAAACATGCTTTAAAACCTGACTGATGGAAACCTGTCCGCCGGACAGGTTCGATGGTTAGTACACAAAATCATCGGACCAAAATCCCGGCGCATGCTCAGAATCAAGTCGATGCATGCTTGGAAGCATTGAACTTTGTTTTTTCATCACGTCGTTGTGTTCTACGTCACCGCATTCTGGTCTGATCGGATTTTGGTCCGATGGTGTGTACGCACATCAGACCAACAGACCACTTCTGCGTGGTCCAATGAAAACCGTCCGTTGGACAAGTTTCATCGGACATGTCTGATCGTGTGTACGCGGCCTTAGGATACATCCTTCCCATTGACAGACCAATATAGGGGGCATTTTTTCACTGACTCCCAAAAGATATGGTTTTAGCTTGGAGGGGGGTTCTCCATGACTTATTATTATTTCAAAGGTTCCTCTGAAGTTTAAAAAAAAACCATCAGCATTTTCCTGTCCTGGTCCAACACACAGATGTATTTCTGCATTCTGTATAGAGATATCTGGAATTCCCAAGCTGCCTTTGACATAGCAAACATTCCAGCCATGTCATACCTTTTCTTCTCTCATTCCACTAACTGCAATACTTAGAAATGCTCTGTCTTCCGATGGGATTTGTATCTGCCTGTACAGAACAATTATAACATAGCGATAACTAGAAATGTAAACTCTATCCTCACTAAAGGAGAGGGATAGAGAGTATGGAGAAAAGTTGGGTAAACTGTATGGCCTTTGGTTCACATTCATAAATTATACTTTTGAGTTCTCTTTCTTTGCTATTTAAAAAAAAAAAACACTTTGGCATCTCATATATTGATCCTCCTCATTTTGTTCGCAGATTGAGCTATTAAGCTCTGTCAACAACTGACCTTTTCAACAAAGCAGACAGACAGGTGTGTGGGGAAAATGAACCTGGAGCTTAAAGGGTTTGTAAAGATAAAAGCCCCCATTATACTTACCTGAGCCCTGGAAAAGTCCCGCGCTCATCCACGTCATTTTCCTCATCGCTGGCCATTGATTGGGTAGAGTGGATGGATTGGAAGCAGCACAGCCATAGGCTAGTGCTGCTGTCAATCACATCTGATGATGCGGTGTGCCAGGGGCGGAGCAGAGTGATACAGTGAGTGGCAATGACCGCATTGCTGTATCACGGGAGCGCGCCCGCAAGGACTCCACACCATGCTCACTCGCAAGGAGTGCTTGCCTGGAGAAACCGAGACGGCCCCCGTATATATATTCTTTACTGATCATTTAACCAGCTGGGTGGAAATGAGAATACAAAATAACCATGTGCAATAATTTATATAAAAAAAAAAAATTACAAACATTTTGATTGGACTTTTTTAGAAGGAGGGTAAAGGGAAAGGGGAAGAGATTGGTTTTAGCAGAGGGTTCTCCATGCAGAACTGTGATTGGCTGCCTGTCACTCCACTTCATTGGTACTTAATCGTGAAGTGTTGTGTGACACCTTGGTCACAGTTCTGGGGATGGTGATGGAATGTGTCCCAGGACAAGATAGCAACACACATATGTGACAGATGGGCGTTAAGGTACCTCTATACTGGAAAGGGAAGGCCTGGGAAAAAACATTGGGGGGGAAAATCTATTTTTTTCAAAGCTGTTTTGTTTTTGTTTTTTTTATGGAAAAATTTGAAAAAAAATAAGTGTATATTAAAGGGTCACTAAAGGAATTTTTTTTTTTTAGCTAAATAGCTTCCTTTACCTTACTGCAGTCCTGTTTTCATGTCCTCATTGTTCGTTTTTGCTATGATGTTGCTGTAATCCTTCTCTGTTCTGGACACTTCCTGGTTGTCTGTTTTCTGATGAAAAAAGTCATGGGAACTTTCTCTCTGTGGTCACTTATCAATGAGGTGTGATTACTGTGTGTCTAAAACCCCTCAAAACCAATCAGTTTCATTTTAAAAACAAACACTGCCCTGTATTGGCTCTGTGTCTCTGTACTTCACAGAAGCATGAAAAAGCATGCAAAAGCGAAACTGAAACTGCAGGTACATTATATGATTGATTACCCTGTAAACAGTAATTTAAGCAAAAAAAAAAAAAATTCCTTTACAACTCCTTTAAGTTTTTTACAAGAGTAAGTAATATATCTATTATGTGGTATTCAAACTATATAACAAGAAGACTTTAATGAACGATTTCTGGGATTGTATGTAAAGTATTAAATTATTGCAGGTGCAGAAAGGCTCCGGTTTAGTTTGCTTGTGGGCTCCATCTTGTACATCCTACAGTTGGGTGATTGTTGCGATACAGTGGATGAAAAATTCTGTCCTCAGGCCTTAATTGACAGGTAAGAGGGTAAATTTCGCTGACAAATAAGTTTAAACCTTTTTTAACCTTCAAATTATTCCTATGAATGTTCTCCACCATCACAGCATAATGTTTCTCTATAGTCTGCTCAGTGAATTGCTTTTTTATTTTCCTCCTCTCAGTAAAATGGTGAGACCAACATCTAGAGTTTGGAAACTTTTCCCCAATGCCATTTCTGCTGAGAGCAAAACTACACATTGCAAATAATTTGAGAAGAAATATTCTTTTCCAAATGCTACAAGAATGACAAAACATAACCTGGCATGCCAGAGGTGCTCTGAAGACATTACAAAATACTTTATGGAATGAAATGACGAGGACCAGAATGAAAGTGCGATACGTTTTTCTCATTCCAGAAACATTTCTTCTGCTGCTTCTGGATCATCACAGTGTTTCTACACCAGCAGCATCTTCAAGTAAGGAAGTGTTACAAACCACGGCCTCCCAAAAATACACAATCTCTTAGGCCTCGTACACACGAGGGGATATGTCCGCTGAAAACGGTCCGATGGACCGTTTCAGCAGACATCTCCGCTCGTGTGTATGGGCTAGCGGACAGATTTGTCCACCCGACAGATTTCAAAGCATGCTTTGAAATCTATCCGGTGGCAATCTGTCCGCCCGACATGTCTGCTGGTTAGTACACTTACCAGCAGACATGTCGTCCCGCACCGCCGCCGCCGAATGGATTCGGCGCATGCGCGGAAGTGTTTTACTTCCTGGTGCGGTGACGTGGCGGCGTCAACGTCACCGCCGCGTCACCGCCACGTCACCGCGCCGTCCGCCGGCGGGGAATTTGATCCGATGGTGTGTACACGCCATCGGATCAAACTCCAGATCGGACATATCCGATGGAAATGGTCCGCGGACCGTTTTCATCGGATATGTCCGATCGTGTGTACGAGGCCTTAGAGATAACATGACACCTGATAATCAGGAGAACATACTTAAAGCGGTATTTCACCCTAAATATAAGATCTCCCATGCGCTTCAGCATACTGGCGTCAGCGCCAGTATGCTGGTTTTTTTTTTTTTTTATAGCACACTTACTGTTTTATCGTAGAAATCCTTTTCTGTCCCCCGTGGTGGACGGCGCCAGTACAGCGCGTCACATCTTCCTAAGATACCCGATATGGACTCGGGTATTTCCGGCGCTATGCGGCGCCTGCGCACAGACCTAGGAGCTGACTGCGCAGGCGCCGTATTTCTCCGAGTCCTACGGCTATGGCGCGTCACGCCCTCCGAAATAGAACTCGGAGAAATACGGCGCCTGCGCAGTCAGCTCCTAGGTCTGTGCGCAGGCGCCGCATAGCGCCGGAAATACCCGAGTCCATATCGGGTATCTTAGGAAGATGTGACGCGCTGTACTGGCGCCGTCCACCGCGGGGGACAGAAAAGGATTTCTACGATAAAACAGTAAGTGTGCTATAAAAAAAAAAAAAACCCAGCATACTGGCGCTGACGCCAGTATGCTGAAGCGCATGGGAGATCTTATATTTAGGGTGAAACTCCGCTTTAAAGCTCTTGCAAAAGCAAAATATGCTTCTGGGTCAGCATTGGCAAGAACTGAAAATGCATATTTGCATATTGGCATTAAGATTTCACATTATTATGAGGGAAATGGGGGTGGTTACCTGTTCTCATGTATAGTTGAAATGTTCTTAACATAAACAGTCCTTGTTATTCCATTTGTAATAAAAAATAACATTTTAAAAAGTTTAGTACTTTTACTGAATACACTGTACTTTTATTTCAAGCATAATACTTTTATATACAATGCATTTCACATTCCTAGTGTAACAAAATGATTTCCAATTTGTAAAACTACTCCACATTAAAGTGGATGTAAAGCCACTCTCATCCTTTATAATCTACTGCCATAGTGCTGATCTTTAGGGATATAGATGCCTCCTGCATGTATCCTCACCTGTCAAATGTCTCCCCTCTGTCTGTTATAAAAACTGAAAAACTGCAGATTCTGTGGGTAGATCTGCTGTCTGGAGCTCGGTGGGTGGAGTCGTGATGTCAGTATACTCCCCGCCCGCCCACCCTTGTCAACATGCATTTTCTCCTATGTATTCCTTACATTCAATTCTGCTATGCTCACTAACATCCAGTCAAAACCCAGAGAAGTAACCACATAAATTCAGTAAAAGGAGTGGGGGGTGGAAATTAAAAAATAATGCCTGTCTCAGGCTAGGGCATGAGATATGTAAATAACCTGTCATTCACAGCAAGGGGGAAGAACGGACAAAAGTTTTCTCCTGTTTGTCCGTTTATCTCACTGAAAAAAGAAAAGAGGATTGCTTAGAGCTGGATTAACTTTTTGTGGCAAGACTGGCCACAGATGATAGGAAATCTTGTACTCTACATTGTGACAGCAAAAAAAAAAAAAAGTCGGGTTTACATCCACTTTAAATTTTTATATTTTTTTCCAAAAATTCTAATTTTTGGGAGAATTTTTATTTATTTTTTCAATACCTTTATGTCCGCAAATGTTACATGTCTAGTTAAGGCTCACCCATCTTGCTGCTCAATATATGCTTACACTGTAGCTGTCATGAAGGGGTTAATTTAAAAAAAAAACGTATGTAACATATCAGGGCAAATCAAGCAAATTTGCAATAATATATTTACATTTTTTATTTCTCCTACTGCCCTGAAAATAATATGAATAAAGTTGTCTGCAGGCTCATGGAACTGCATACAGAAAAGGAATCCCTGACATGACTTTGCATGTGTACGCTTCAAGAGCCAGCTTACCTTGGACCTAAAGGGAGTCTAGGCATCTCTTGGAAAACATTCCCCTAAGCCCAGCACTATTTCCGTATAGTACCCATTACCAGACACTTCATATAAAACATGTGTTAAATAGAACAAGTATTAAGATTGTTGACATTGGATTTATCAGGTTTGGAGCACAGTATAACATGTATTATTCACTCAGTAGAAAACTCATGCCTGAGCTAAGGGCAGGAAGTAAATGCTACATGTATCACTTGCCCTTACTCAAGATGGCCATGGCCAGAAATGCTATGGGTAATCAACAAAATAAAACATGGAGACATGGATGGATGGGTAAGTTTGCTTTGAATATTCGATATTAATTAAATAGTGTTTTGGTTTGTGGTGCTCAGATACAGTGCAGTTCCACATTAACAAAGAAAGTACTTACATCAAAAAATTGGAATTGTGATTCTGAAAATGGAGGTTAAAAAAAAAAGGCGTTTTAACCAGTTCACGACCGCCCACCTTACATATACGGCGACAGGGAGGCTGCTCTGCGCTGGATCACGTACCTAGTATTTGATCCAACACTTCTGGGTCTGGGGCGCAGTGGTGTCGCTAGGGGGTGCACTGAGGGGGGTTTGCACTGAGGCATGAAGTGTCTATACCAAGGGGGGTCTGTACTGAGGCATTGGGTGTCTATACTGAGGGGGGTCTGCACTGAGGCATGGGGTGTCTATATTGAGGGGGGTCTGCACTGAGGCGGGGGGTTAACATTGAGAGAGATTTGCACTGAGGGTGGTGTCTATACTGATGGAGGTCTGCACTGAGGGGGGTCTGCCCAGAGGGGGGGTGTCTATACTGAGGGGGGTCTTTACTGAGGGAGTGTTTGCACTGAGGGGGGTCTGCACTGAGGGGGGTGTCTATACTGATGGGGGTCTAAGCTCTATTTGTGGGGGGGGGGAATTATCAAAATTTTATTTGGGTACAACTTCGCATTACCGCACAATTGTCAATTGTGTGACAGTGCTGAAAGCTGAAAATTGGCCTGGGCAGGAAGGGGGTGAAAATGTCCGGTATTGAAGTGGTTAATTAAGGGCCACACCATTGCAGAAGCTAGATGTTAGTGGTCAGTGTTTTTTAATGTTTGGAGATCTGTACAGCTGAGATTTTGGATTACTGTACTTTGATAAAACTCAGATTGAATTATTTGCAATAATTTTATTATTAATTAAGAGATATGTCACCAGCACAGTCCTTCCTGAAGTCACTCTCCTCTCTTCCAATGAGGATGCAGGAAGAGGGCTATGCGAGCGTCTCTCACATTATTCATTGCACATTGCACATTGCTCATTGTACAGTGTCAGTGAGCAGAGGGAGGGGGAGAAATCCCCCGCAGGAGCTGTCAGGGACACTCTGCCTCTCAGAAGAGCCTGTGTCCACTCGGTGGCAACCCAAGCAAGATGTGGGGCACCCACTACATGTAGAAACAAAAGGTGTTTTAATTGGGGGGGCACATGGTGGGGCACAGCATAATGTTGGTGGGGTCAGGGCCCCCTCTGGCCCCCCCTTAGTGACGCCACTGAGTGGAACTTCCTGTCCCACTTCCGCCCAGGGACCGCTTAGGCGATCCCTCATATCGCCTACAGCGGCCCCTCCCTGGAGGTGATCGCCTGGGACACGTGACAGGTCCCAGGCGATCATAGAGCGCAGCGCCGCTCACTCATGCGCAATAAGTGCCCGGCCTTGAAGCCGAAAGCTGTCATGCACGGGTGCCCACAGTAGGAATGAGTTTGTCTGTATGTCTGTTTATTAAAAGCCAGCAGCTACACTTGTAGCTGCTGACTTTAACCACTTCAATACCCAGCCATATACAATTGACGGCCTGGGATGGGATTTACCATCCTAAGTGGCCGTCAATTGACGGCCTGGGTATTGCAGGCGAATATCTGGATGATGCCTGCAGCCAGAGGCATCATCCAGATATCCTCTTCTTCAGCCGGCGATTCTGCACAATGTAAGAACGATCATAGCGGCGGTTCCGCCGCTTGATCGTTCTTACAGGCCGCGGGAGGGGACATCCCCCCCTCCCGACGCCATCCGGTGCTTCTCCGGGCTTACCTGTACCTTCGGGGGCCCGGAGAACGAATCGTCGGCGGCGGCAGGAAGCATAGAGATGACTGGTGACCAGATGGTCGTCGGAGGACCCGGGCGCGATCTGATGACGTCACGCCCGGGTCCCCGTATGTAAACAAAGCCGCAATTGCGGCTGTAAGTCACCATTCATGAGATCGGTGAATTTTTTTTCACCGATCTCATGGTTTCCAGCCTGGAGGTGAGATGTGAGGTCTTATTGACCCCACATCTCTCCATAAAGAGGACCTGTCACACACATTTCCTATTACAAGGGATGTTTACATTCATTGTAATAGGAATAAAAGTGGGAAAAAAAAAAATGAAAAAAAGTGTAAAAATAAATAAAATATAAGTAAAAAAAAATAATAAAAGATAAAAAAAAAATTAAAACGCCCCTGTCCCCGATAGCTCGCGTGCAGAAGCGAACGCACACGCAAGTCCCGCCGACATATGTAAACGCCGTTTAAACCACACATGTGAGGTATCGCCGCGTGCGTTAGAGTGTCAGCAACTAATCTAGCACTAGATCTCCTCTGTAAATCTAAACTGTAACCTGTAAAAAATAAATAAAGCGTTGCCTATGGAGATTTTTAAGTACCGAAGTTTGGCGCCATTCCATGAGTGTGCGCATAATTAAAGCATGACATGTTGGGTCTCTATTTACTCGGTGTAACATAATCTTTCACATAATACAAAAAAATTGGGCTAACTTTAGTGTTTTGTTATTTTTTTAATTCATAAAACAAATTTTTTTACAAAAAAAAGCGTTTGAAAAATAATTGCGTAAATACCGTGCAAGATAAAACTTTGGAATGACCGTCATTTTATTCCCTAGGGTGTCTGCTAAAAAAAAATATATAATGTTTGAGGGTACTGTGTAATTTTCTAGCAAAAGAATGATGATTATTACATGTAGGAGAGAAGTGTCAGAATAGGCCCGGTATGGAGGTGGTATAAAAGCCTAGTATTGAAGCGGTTAAATAAACATAAAAAAAGCCTGGAACTCCCCTTTAACTTCATACAACATTGTATATGAATGCCTTCAGTATGATATGAGGAGTGGCTGATTCATTATCGATAGTGAGGCCGATATGGGATAACGCTTTGGCACAATGTGAATGTAAAGAGTATAAACAAAACGCTCATTGTGCTTTATAAAAAAGAAATTCATTCAAGTCTTTCCAAAAAACAAGACGATTAATGTGATTTTAAATCAATAGTAATCCGATAACTGTGCAATCACTGAGTAAACACCTGATAAAAGTGTTTGCTCATTTTGCTGCAGGCTTTTTTAGTTTTCCAGTAAAGTTATCTTCTGAGACAGGTGCTAGTCGCCCCTTGACAACTTTTATTTCTATCATTTTAGGACTGTTTGTGTCTGGACAGATAAAGCGACAGGGTCACTGTGGTAAGGAACAGCAAGTCACATCTTTGCTTTCCCCAACACATGTCCCCTGCCCTGTGCTTCCTCCTACCAACCAATCCTCATTTTTGCGTTCTGTAGTAGGAAGCTTGAAGAGCCCAGCAGTAGACATGCTATCTGACAAACCCGGAGAGTTGGAAGAGCATCGGCTATCCTCAGTGCTGTGGACAGAAGTTGTCTGGAAAGAAGGGAACCAGTGCAGGGAATAAACTTTTATCCATAATTTTCCAACTAACTACCCTGTCCTCATAGCCACGCACAGGGGGTGTGCCAGGTGTGCCTGGGCACACCCTAATCACTATGTGTGGTGCCAATTCCCCCTACTGCACAGGCTTCCTCCCCCACCCCATAGTGTTGCCGACTTCTCCCCAACTTCTGGGGGAGGAATGTTTCAGGATGGGGAATGAGGGAAGGGGCTAGTAAATATGTAATTTACTAGACATGTGCACTGCCTAAAAATTTGTTTTTGTTTTCGGAAATTTGGGAAATTCGAAAATTCAGAAATTAGAAAATTCGGAAATTTGAAAATTCAAACATTTGGAAATTTGGAATTCGGAAATTCAATAACTTGGAATATGGAAATCCGAAATATGGAAATTCAGAAATTCTAAAATTCGGAAATCCAAATTTTCTAATTTTTTCAAATTCTAAATTTTTAAATTCAGAATTTTCGAATTTCCCGATTTTTGAATTTTGTTTTTTCAAATTTACGAATTTCCAAATTTTCGGTTTTCAAACTTATAAATTTTCACATTTTTTAAATTCCAATATCCCTGAATTCCAAATTCCCTGAATTCCAAATTCCCTAAATTCCAAATTCCCAAAATTCCAAAATTCCCAAAATTCTGAGTTTTCGATACGCCGAGTTTCTGAAATTCGAAATTTCTGAGATTTGAAATTTTAGAAATTTAAAAAATTCGGAATTCGGAAATCCGAAAATTCGGGAATTTGAAGCTTCAAAAATGCGAAAATTTCGAAATACTGAGATTTCGGAATTAACTAATTTGTCAAAAGTCAACAAAACTGGACTGCATTGATTAGCGCCCTTTCTTTTGTATTTACAATATATGTGCTCATATTTTATGATAAGATAAATGACAGCAGGGAGCATTTGGTCGGAAATTCTGACTGTCTGTAGGCTCCATCTGACTTTTTCTGTCGCAAAAATTTGAGAGCTGGTTCTCAATTTTTCTGACGGAAAAGTTCTTGTCAGAAATTCCGAACGTTTGTATGCAATTCCGACGTGCAAAAAAACATGCATATTCGAAATCAATTTGACGCATGCTCGGAATCATTGAACTTAGATTTTCTCGGCTCATTGTAGTGTTGTGAGTCACCGCGTTCTTGACGGTCGTAATTTTGTGTGACCGTGTGTATGCAACACAAGTTTGAGCCAACATTCCGTCAGAAAAAAATCCACAGTTTTCTTGTCAAAATTTTCAGTAATCAATGCATTTTTATAGCACTTTTCGCTATGAAAATGCCAATGGTCCCAAAAAATGTGTCAAAATTGTTTGATGTGTCCGCCATTATGTCGCAGTCACAAAAAAAATCGCTAATCGCCGCCATTGGTAGTAAAAAAATAATAATAAAAATGCCATATTTTTTTTATATATTTTTTGGGGATATTTATTATAGTAAAAAATATTCAATTTTTTTTCAAAATTGTCGCTCTATTTTTGTTTATAGCGCAAGGAATAAAAACTGCAGAGGTGATCAAATACCACCAAAAGAAAGCTCTATTTGTGGTATAAAAAAAGGACGCCAATTTTGTTTGGGAGCCACGTTGCCGAATTGCAAAAAGGGGCCAGGTCCTTAACCTGCATAATGGTCCGGGTTTTAAGTGGTTAATGCCATCAGTTTAGAGTGTAAAAATACAGGGCCAGATTCTCAAAAGATTTACGCCGGTGTATCTACAGATACACCGGCGTAATTCAAATATCCCGCCGGCGTATCATTGTTTTGTATTCACAAAACAAGATACACCGGAATTACGCTAGGATCCGACTGGTGTAAGTCACTTACACCGTCGGATCCTAAATGCAATAATACACCGGCCGCTAGGTGGCGTTTACGTCGTTTTCTGTGCCGAATATGCAAATGAGCCGATACGGCGATTCCCGAACGTTTTTGTGCCGCGTCGACGTAGTTTACGTGCTATATAAGGGGTAACCTTGCGTAGGTCTGGCGTAAGCCATGTTAAGTATGGCCGTCGGGATAGCATCGTGTTTTTCCGTCGTTTACGTCGTTTGCGTAACTCGTCGCAAATAGGCCTATACGTTAATTACGTTGCCGTCGTAATTGCTGTATTTGCGGCGTTTGAAGGAGCATGCGCAGTGGCCTACGTTTAAGGCCGGCGCATGCGCAGTTCGTTCGGCACAGGGGGCGCTTAATTTAAATACATCACGCCCCCCTCCTTCCCTATTTGAATTACGCGGCCTTATGCCATTCCTTTTACGCTACGCCGACGCAAATTACGGAGCAAGTGCTTTGAGAATACAGCACTTGCCCGTAAAAACTGCGTAGGCGTAGCGTAAATGGGATACGCTACGCGGGAAATACACGTTTTTTTAAGAATCTGGCCAGAGTGTGGAATCAGTCTACCCTCAAAATGTATGTGATGGAAAAACAAATATTTTATTCCCAAAGTGTCTACATAACTGTGGTCAGTCTAAACTCTAATCTCTGATGTCCAGGGAAAAGACCCTCCAGAAATCCCATAGGGAGCTCTGTATTGTCTCCAGGAGCTGACCGAGGTGCTGAACTGACACTTGCACACCATGCCTCCTTCTTGGCCTAATTTATTAATGTGTCTATTGAAAAAATGTTCTTTTTTACTCTTACCAACCAAATTATATGTTCCTTCTTCTATTATAGGGTCAGACCAACTCATATTATCTTAGTTTTTGGTGGCTACTGGATGGCAAAACCACCAGACACTTTTATACAGTATCTCAGGGACTCTGCAATGTGCTTCCGGGTATAGATACCCACTGTGGACATTATGAGGGACTCCCACACTCCTTTATGGATTTTGTGCTTATTTTATACAGTAAAACCTTGGATTGCGAGCATAATTCGTTCCAGAAACATGATTGTAATCCAAAGCACCTGTATATCAAAGTATTTTTTTATAGAGAATAAAAGAGAAGAGAGGTGCCTCCTAAGTGTAAAAATATGTTGCTAAATGTTGTACCTTCATTAAATGTAACCATAGCTAGAGATTTAAAAATAATAAATATGGATTTTGAAGTTACAGCAACATGTTAAAGCTAATAAACTTTATTTGTTAATTATATTTTTAAAGAGTTTATACTTATTTGTTATGTGCAACGGTATTGCACAGAGCAACCACTTACCCCCTGTTCTGGGGTCCCCTTTCAGTGCTGTCTGCTCCTTCTCTTTTGTGTGTGCCCCCCTGTGGCTCGGCCTTGCCCCCCCCCCCCTACTGCCTCCTCCCAGGATTTAATTGACATCAACAAGAACCAATGGCTTCCACTGCTATCAGTGCAGCCTGTGAGAGCGGAGAGAGAGGAAAGAAGACATGTTGCTGGGTACAGCACTGGATCAAGAGAGGAGTCAGGAAAGTGTTAGGGAATGGGGTTGGGGGTGAAACTAGTATTGAAAGTTTTTTTTGTGATAATGAAGGTACCGTATTTATCAGGGTATAACACATGACGGCGTATAACACGCACCCCAAGTTTAGGCGGGGAGTTTAAGGGAAAAACTTACAATGCAGCCTTATCAGTGTCTCCATCTGCAGCCTTGCCCAGTGTCCATCTGCAGCCATGCCAATCTGCAGCCTTGCCCAAAATTGCAGCATAATGGGTTTTTAAATTTTAGCACCGCCGAGACACACAGAGCCTGATGTCCTGTGTATTCGGCTCCTCTCATCTCCTCTCGGCTCGTCTCGAAGTCCTGCCCCATGGCCCGGCTCCTATGATGAACACAACACTGCTCCAATGGCGGGACAGAAAGGCTAGGAGGCGGGACTGGGCGTGAGTGGGAGTGGAGCCGAGCCTAGCCGAGTACACAGTACACTCGGCTCAGTCTATTTCATCAGTGTTCGCTCTTCTTCCCCTCAGAGACAGCGGGGATCAGCGTATAACACACACCCACGATTTCCCCCTGATTTTAAGGGTAAAAATATATACGCTGATAAATATGTAATTTCTCTTTCTGTTAAAAAAAAAAATTGTAATTTTTTATTTTTTTTATATAACAAACATGTCACACTTACCTGCTATTTGTACTGGTTTTGTACTAAGCAGCCCCAATCCTCTTCGTGGGTCCCCTGTTGGCACCCCTGGCGTCTCCGTCCTGCCAAGTGCCCCCATGAGCCAGCAGCTAACTGGCTATGGGGGCACCCAAGCAGGTTTGCTTTTGGGCATCTGCTCTAAGTTTCCATTCTCACACAGAGCTGCGACTCTCTCCTCATTGGCTAACTGGCTGTGAGTGACAGCTGTGGGAGCCAAAGGAGAAGGAGTGAGAGTTTCCAGGGAGCCGAGTCTCTTGTGCACATCGCTGGATCGCAATGGGGCTCAGGTAAGTATTGGGGGGGTAGCTGCACACAGAAAGCTTTTTACCTTCATGAATAGAATGCATGAAAGTAAAAAAACATTGTGCAGTTAGAACTTTAAAGCGGAGCTCCACCCTAAAGTGAACTTCCGCTGATCGGAACCCTAAAGACAGGTATTTGCACCCACTTCCGGCCACACAGTCTCGGGTAAAAGACGTTTTTTTTTTCAGAACCACTTTAAGGATTGGATTAACATCTACTCCAAGACATGAGTATCACCACACCTTCTTCTCAGAAAATAATTAGAGAGTTCATATGGGGGTAAAAGGACGTTCCTGGAAGTTCAGCGATAGTTGGCATAATTAATCTGTTACCTGCGATAGATTTGTTCTCAGAGACAGGAGTCTGGTTCTGTTAGTTTTCAAGGCTCCTGGCACTGCCAACCAGTGTGCATACTTCAGCTACCCTGTGGTTTACTAAGATGATAATATTTTGTACCTACTTTTAACCTAGTCCTTAATATCTGGAGCGGGCAGTCAATTTGGTGCGCCACTACCCCCTAGTTTGCATGGGGGGGATGCATGAGGTTTTTTTTTAAGCCACATGATTAGAGCCAATTGGCTTGAAAAAGGTTGGACTTGGGGCGCAGAGCACTGCGCCCCAAACCCAACCACTTGTGATGCTAGTGAATCAATATTCGCTATTGTCTTCTGGCGTCTCTTCCACCAACTGTCCTGATCGGGTTGGCTGGGAGAAGAAGCGAACGAAGCCGCAGAGGGGCTGAGTGTGGGGGGACTGTGCCATGAAGGGGACCTAGTGGGGGGTTTGTTTGCCTCCACCACAAAAAAAGTTTAGCACCAGCCGCCACTGCTTAATATAATCTTAAAGCAGAACTATATGCACAACATCTTGTTTCACTTTGGAAAGAGTAAGAAAGGGTTATAACCCCTGTCAGTTTTTTTTCTTTTTCTTTGCGATCTGTAACCTATTGGAGAGATTTCCTTTCACTTCCTGTCCCATGGCCAAAACAGCAAGTGAGGAATTCCCTGAAAATTAAGGGAATACCTTGGGGCCCCCCCAAGATTTATTTTCTGGGGACAACCAAACATTTGGGATTTTCTCTTAGGCCGCGTACACACGACCGGTTTCCTCGGCAGAATTCAGCAAGAAACTCGATGGGAGACGTATTCTGCCGAGGAAACGGATCGTGTGTACACTTTTTGCTGAGAAAACTGTTGAGGAACTTGTCGAGCCAAAAAAGAGAGCATGTTCTCTATTTCCTCGACAGGCAATGGGAAAATTTGTGTGTTTCGCCCGTCGAGTTTCTCGGTCGTGTGTACGCGGCCTTACTTTCACCTAACGGGGACATTTAGCACCCTTTTGACCAACACCTAACTTCTAAAATGTATGTAGCCAGGAGCTGGCGTGGCTATTGTGCTTGCAATTCTGGGACAATAAGCAGTGCTGTTAATGTGGAACTGTCTCCCTCTAGTGTTGGCTTGGACTCTTGTGTGTCATTTCCTAAAGAGCAGAGCAAAGCATTGTGGGATGTGTAGTTCAGAATGTTATGGTTTTAATTTCAGCAGGACTGGCCTGAACTTCAACCACCAGATTGCTGAGGAGAAAAGAACAGACTGCTGGGAAAGGATATAAAAAGGCTGGTTTAGGCCTAGACCGCTCTCTTGGGACGTCAGCCTGGATCTGCCAGCAGGAGCTCTGTGCCAGTGTGAGCTGCGGCCAAGTCACGGCCTGCATTAGAGTAAAGCTGCGTACAGACAATCAATCCATCCGATGAGAACGGTCTGAAGGACCTTTGTCATCGGTTAACCGATGAAGCTGACTGATGGTCCGTCACGGCCACACACCATTGTAAAACACAACGACGTGCTGAAAAAAATGAAGTTCAATGCTTCCAAGCATGCGTCGACTTGATTCTGAGCATGCGCGGGTTTTTAACCGATGGTCATGCGTACTAACGATCAGTTTTGACCTATCGGTAAGGAATCCATCGGTTAAATTTAAAGCAAGTTGGCTTTTTTTTAACCGATGGTTAAATAACCTATGGGGCGCACACACGATCGGTTTTGACCGATGAAAACGGTCCATCAGACCGCTGTCCTCTGTTTAACCTAACATGTGTACGAGGCCTAAGTTATACAGCTGCATCCAGAGGGACATCTGCGGACAGCATTGCTTTGTATCTACAGCGGTTCAGAGGCTGTTCCTGATCCTTCAGCACTATCTGCACTTCAGATCCGGGTAGGCCGCTGCGGGGTGTGACGGAGGTCAGATGTCATTCTCTGAGCCAGGACCTAGAGTGAGCGATCCTGTAAGAACCATCATCATCCACTGCTTCGCTACCAGCAACTTCTGTTACACTGTCAGTGAGCTGCCCATTTATTCCTATACACTGCATATAGACATCATTGTCTCTGCCCAGATTTCTGATACTTGTAGTGCTACTGGAAGCAAGTTCATTCACTCCAATAGACACTGTATGTAGACATCTGTGCTCACATCCCTGTCATCTGTAATCCTACTGGATACAATACTATTAAAATAACATACATGGTGACCACGTGTTCATAGGTCATACAGGAAAAGTCTGCAATTGAAAAAAAAAAAGGCTAATCACATACCAGCTAAATTTGCTCTACTCTACCATTAAAGTGGATGTAAATTCGATTCATGAAATTTGAGCTGGGCACATATATCTGCAGTATTTTGTTATCAATTTTCAATGAGCTAAGTCTTATAGCTCTCTTCTAAACAGTTCCTCTGTTATCAGCCTGAGAACTCCTGCCTGACATATTTTTTTACTTTTTCGACAAAAGCAGCCAGAATCTTTTGTCAAAGGAGGTTGCAAAAATAGAGTAGCAGAGAGCTGCTCTTATTACAAAACAGCTCTGAGAGTCTCTGCCTATGAGGAGAGGGGGTGTGTGCCTTTCCTCCAATCAGCAATTTTAGCTATCTTGGCTGTATGCCCAGACATCACACTCTGTGTTAAACAGGAAGAGAAAATCTCCTAACAAAATCAGAACTTTTTAAACAGTATATAAATGTGAAGACAGCAGATATACATGTAAAACCTATGTAGGGAGTTTTGGTTTATCTCTGTGTATCATCTGAGGCTGTTTACGTCACTGGGTGTATGGAGGGTTTACATCCACTTTAAGGATTATTCCATTCATCATACTTTAAGTGCTAGCTGAAGATTCACTGGGTTCCACAGAGTTACTATTAACCCCTTTTATTCTCTCCCTATCTTCCCAAGTGACTAGTGTTGTTTAGCAGAAGGGGTCTGCTCTCATTTCTCTGGGACTCTGTTTAAAGGACCACTTCCCTACGCCCATTTAAACACACAGTATATGCTTAAAGCCGCAGGTTGTAAAGGTTTGTTTTTATTTTCTAAAGGTTTTCTCCGGCTGCTAACCCCCAGCCGAATGTTTTCACTCGGATGATGGGGGCAGCCCCTTTCTGAGGAAGAACAGGAAGTGAGAAATTCAGACAAAGAAAAAAAACATTTATGCCGCGTACACACGCTCGTTTTTTGCAGAAAAAAAAGCGTTTTTTAAAACGCATTTAAATTGCGGGGAACTTGTGTACTGGCAAAACCGTTTTTTGTCCCTTGGACACAGCCAAAAAAAAATCACATGCTTGATTTTTTCGCCGCGTTTTTCAAAACGTCGTTTTTTGTTTCCAAAAATCACCGTGTGTGCAAAAACGTCTTTTAAAACCGTTTTTCAACCCGCGATGCCCGATCTGTTATGCAGCGAGCTTCAATGAGAGAGTGGTGATCTCATAGCCAAGGTAAACATATGAGACTTTCATCTCCCAAAACACATTGCCGGCTCCCAAACTGCACACAATAGAACGGACAAATAGCGACTCTCCTGTCAGGGAGAGAGCATGCGACCAAGAATTACCTCTCTGTGTTCCTAGTACATAGGGAAACACGGATCGGTGACCCCATTCCCCAACCCCTATTATGGATCCCCCCACAGTTAGAACCCCACAATAAGCACTCACTCTCCCTCTGGGATAGACAGTCAAAATTAACCCCTACAATCCTCACATCCCAATGCTAGTCTTTTTTAAAAACCGGCATTCTTCCAGCTTGGATTGCCAGTCCCAAAACATTTATACAGTAATAGATAGACAGATTGCATACACCTGTACAAATTTGGAATAGCGAACTTCCTGCCCTCCCGTCAATTGCAGTATAAATACGGTATCCCTCACTCAGAATGGTGATACCTCCAAAAATGTGTCAAAAGTGTCTTCGAACCATATGAACCATACCCTACCACTCGCCCAGCAGTCCGCTTCGAAAGAATATGCAGAAAAGACCCACATGTCTAAGGGCAGATATCTACTCTATATCAACATTTGCAATCCACAAAAACCGACCACCATATGTTCGGAAATGGGAGGAGGCCTGGGCCTTGAATTAGAGACCTCGGACTGGAACTATGGCGTAAAACGAAAGCTGCCTCCCCAAAATAATAGCATTGGAAACCAATAATAAAATTACCAGATGTCCCTTATTTTGTACCGGCAGGCTATAACTTTTGCGCAAACCAGTCGCTCCAAATTATACAGGGCAATGCAGGGGATTCAGCTTTAGGTTTTTTTTACCAAAAATCTGGTGGTATGTCCTAGAAGCGAATACGTATCTGGGCCTAAACTGAATTTTTTTTTCAATTTACTAATGCGTTGACTGGGATATTTTTTATAGCAACAACCCCCCGAATCCTAAAAAGCCTTACTGAATCTAAAGCCCGATTGTATTAACAAACATTTTTTCCAATTATTGTCGTCCTTTTTTGTTTACGGCAGCGCAAAAAACCCTGGCTAAAGCCTGGAAACCCCCATTCTTTCGATGCAGAAGAAAAATAGGTGACCGTAGCAATACCACGCCAAAATGGAAATTAGAAAGACACGATTCTAAATTTGTGGGGAAACCTATGGAAGCCGTGGACTTGTACATTACACCAAATTCTTTTGAATAGAGTTTGTTGCCATGTAGCTCAGAGCGTGCATATCTCGAAACATCACGATGACCGTGGCAATTGTCAGTTAAAGCGACTTGCAGTGCCGCAAGACCTCCCTGAACCCATCCCCCTCCCCTCCACACCTCCCTCCCCCCCTGATGGTTATCTTATAGGAAGGGGGTACTTACAAATTTTTATGCCCAGTAAGTTGAAGTGGTTAATGGAGCCAGCCAATTTAAACACAGCAGTTTGCTTAAAGGGGTTGTAAAGGTTTGTTTTTATTTTCTAAATAGGTTTTCTGGCTGACTAACCCCCAGCCAGAATGACTCGGATGATGGGGGCAAGCTTACTGAGGAAGAACAGGAAGTGAGTTTCAAAAACGTCGTTTTTTATTCACAGACAACGTCGTTTTTTTTTCAGCAAAAAACGACCGTGTGTACGCGGCATTTAGAAGGAAAATCGAAGGAAAAGGTACGTGAACCAACAATGCACTAGCTTGAAGGAACCTACCATATTTTCTGGCGTATAAGACGACCTTTTGTACGAAAAAAAAATGCCTCAAAACTCGGGGGTCGTCTTATACGCCGGTACCTGTCTGTCAGACTGCGGGCATCGATTCAAAAGCCGATTCATGCTGTTCCAAAGAACACTAATTTTCCCCGAGCCTCTGTTCAGTGTTCCTCATGCCTTCTCATCCTGTTCCATGATAGGCGGAACACTCTGGGAAAATAATTTTCTGAAAAGCATGAGGAAATGGCAGCTTTTGAATAAGAGCCTCTGACAAACTCTGCATCAGTGTTCGTTGAGGTATGCAATGGCAGTGAGGTAAGCAATCACAGTGAGGGATGCCAGTGAGGTAGGCAATGGCACAGTGAGGTCATGGCCAGTGAGGTCAATGGCAGTAAGGCATGTAATGTTGGACAAAAGGACATCATGTAATGTGATAGGCATGTAATGTAAGGAACATGTAATGTAAGGCTTTTGAATGGTAATGGATGAAAAAAAGCCCGCAGCGGTTGTTCTGGTCTGACAAAGGGGGTCTCTGTATATCCCAAAACCATACAGCTACAGAACACCCCAACTATATTAACCATCCCCACCGCCCAAGGTAGGGAGTTAACGGCAGCGTTGCCACAACCGAGATCTCTTCTGTGGGCGGTCGGGGTATGGCGGTCTCCGCGGCAATGGCACAGTGAGGTAAGCAATCGGGTGCGCTCGTCTGGCACGAGTGAGGGAAAAAATTTCCCTCGTGAGGTAGGCAATGGCACAGACATTTTTTTTTATGTCAGAAAAATGACATTTTACATGTATTTTTTTTGCATGCCTAAATATAATGTCTTTTTGCACAATCAGGCCCGCGACCGTCGGTGACGGCAAGAGCGCGGGGAATATCCAACAGTCATTTGGCATTCTGGCGTTCCCAGCGCGCGTGAGTGCGCGGCAGCCCTGTGTTGTCCGTGTCCCTTGGACACGGCCAATCACAATGTGGCAAACGGCCAATCAGAGCGGCAAGCATCTGTGGGCGTGAGGATCTCTCATGTATCTCTCATGTCACACAGAGACAAGGCTGGAGGGGAGGACAGTTCCTTCCTACATAGGGACACAGAGGCACCCCCCCTCCCCCCACAGTAATGCATACACATTTAACCCCTTCCTAAGGTTAACCCCTTCACAGTCACATTTATACTGAGCATATTTATAGCATGTAATGTGGCGCCAAAAAATGGTATGTGTCCGCCAGTGAGACAATAAAAATGAATCGCCGCCATGTAAAAAAAAAAATAATAAAAAATTATTCTCTCCCCTATGGCACAATGCAAACCAGGCATGATTTTTTTTTACCAAAAAATAGAAGTAATGACTGAGAAAAAAAAATGTGTTTTTTTTTTAATTGGGATATTTATTATAGCAACAAGTAAAAAATAGTATTTTTCTTCAAAATTGTCGCTCTTTTTTGTTTTGCAAAAAAAAAAAGCAGGTGATCAATTACCACCAAAAAAAGCTCTACTTGTGGGGAAAAAAGAACGTAAATTTTGTGGGAGCCACGTCGCACGACTCAATTGTGAGTTAAAGCAACGCAGTGCCGGAAGCTGAAATTTTACCTGGGCAGGAGGGGGGTGTAAGTGCCCAGTGCAAGTGTTAAGAGGACCTGTCATGCTTTTTTCTATTACAAGGGATGTTTACATTCCTTGTAATAAGAATAAAAGTGATATTTTTTTTATTTTTTTTATTTTAGTGTTAAAAATTGGTAAAATAAATACAAATAAATACGAAAACAAAAAAAAAAAAAATTTAAAGCCCCTTCACGACGAGCTCGCGCGCAGAAGCAAACGAATCCAGAGCGCCCGCATATGAAAACGGTGTTCAAACCACACAAGTGAGGTATCGCCGCGATCGTTAGAGCGAGGCAATAATTCTAGCCCTAGACCTCCTCTGTATCTCAAAAAATGCAACCTATAGAATTTTTTAAACATCGCCTATCGAGATTTTTAAGGGTAAAAGTTTGACGCCATGCCACGAGCGGGCGCAATTTTTACGGCATGTTGGGTTTCATTTTACTCGGCGTAACATATCTTTCCAATATGTAAAAAAATTGGGCCATTTATTGTTGTCTTATTTTTTAATTTAAAAAAGTGAATTTTTCCAAAAAAAGTGCGCTTGTAAGACCGCTGCGCAAATACGGTGTAACAAAAAGTTTGCAAGACTTCCATTTTATTCTCTAGAGTGTTAGAAAAAAAAATATATAATGTTTGGGGGTTTTAAGTAATTTTAACAAAAAAAAATGTTTTAGTCTCGTAAACCCAACTCAAAAACAGGCCCGGGGCTAGTGGTTATAGATGTAGCAAAGTCCTGGGTCCCCTTTGGTCTAATGAGAACCTCCAGAGGTAGGGACAGCTGATATCCTTCAGTGTAAAGTGGGTTACAAGGCATTGTGGGTGTAATGCAAAGTAGATTCATGGGCGCCAGACACTTCTTTAATGCAAAAAGATTTATTGTCTCAAACAGAACTGTGGGGGAGAGGGTTTAGGCCCAGGACACCCTAAAGTAGATTCAATGTTAATTGGCAGACTCTGAGACTTCTATAAGTAGACAGCCATGCAGGGAAAGGAACCCAGCCGGAAACCACTTCTGCATGTGTAGACTTCACTCAACTGAGCTCCCAGTCTCTCTCACAAGACTTTCTGATCCACTGCCACTGGATCTCATGAGCTCTTCCAATCTTCTCTCTTAGTATCCCCATCAAGAGTCAATCCCGCTTCTCTCTGCTGGGTCCCTAGCTTGGCATCCAAGATACTTCACAAGCATCACCCCACTGGTCTGCTCGGTCCCTGGCTTGACACACAAGGCTGCTCTGCAAGCGTCGCCTCCGCTGGCTGGTTCCCTGGCTTGACACCTGGTGAAGTTTCCCAATTCTTCACCGTCCCCGGTTGGCAAGAACACTTTTCTGGAACTTGTTTCAGCTACTCACAGTGGTCCTTGGTAATAAGGTGGTCCCTTAGTGGCGACAGCTTTCCCCTCTACCTCCGACCACAATAGGTTCTCCGGCCGGCAGAATCGCCACTTCTGGTTGGACTGCAAGTCGCAATCCCAACCCTACGCTGCTCTCTTGCCCCTGGATAGGCCCTCACACAGCCTAGAAGCCTGATGTCCCCGGGATAGCCCTCAGGCTCTGGCCAAACAACCCGGGGCAGCCATCCAGGTGGCACAGAACCCTGATCACCTGATTTCACCTAAATAAATAGGCTCTCCCAGCAGGCCAAGGGACCCAAGAATATCCCTGCTCATTGGCTGAGATACCCCATCTATTCCTAATCTGTCCTTGAAATGCCCTTGTCTTATCTAATGTCTCCAGATACCCGGCCATCTAGTGACGGAAGAGAGAAGTGCAGCAATTCCAGAATTAGGGTGGAATCAATTGATCTCCTATCAATTGTCCAAGGCAACTATTCCTGGCAGGTAAATTTCTAGCAACCCTGCCTAAACATCAGGGTGCTACATAGAAATGAATAGAGGGGTGATGTTTTGTAGTCCTAGGATGACAATGACGCTCTTCTCTAGATAGCATAAGGTGAGTGAGCGTTGCCCCCTTAGGACAGGAATTGCTTTACTGGCAGGATAAAGGGGTAATAAAAACTAAGAAAGTACGACTAAACTATGTTACAATTTTGCTTTTGGGTTTAGATACAATTGAACTGCACATAGCAATGATATACCTGCTTGTAAAACGAAATATAAATATTATATTCCCAATAAAAAAATAAATGCTTTACGCCTGTAAAATATGCTGCGTGCATGAGATAAACTGTGAATGTGGCCCGGATATAAATACCTAAATGCACAAAGGGGTTCTTCTTCTTCACTGCCAGGACTCCAGTCCCATCCTGCTGGGTTGTCTGCTTTCCTCTGGGTCAGCAAACGTGCCGGTGTTGCAGAGGAGTAATTGTGTTTTCCTCTTTGGTCCGCTGGAATATCTGCAGTTTTACCCAAACATACTCTGGAACCAAGCCAGATACGTCTCTTTTCCAAATCCCTAAAATGCTGCTCGATTAATTTAAATTTAAAATTGGCCAAGAGGAAGAAAGATTCCTGTAGATGCACCTTTGTGCCTGCCGGGGTCCCTTTCCTCTTCTAGATTAGGTGTGACCTCCTTCCAACCATTTGGAAAACTGTTTTGTTGCAAATTCCAGGACAGTTGTATCACCATGATTCTGCTTCCTCTGTGAACCATGCTGTGATTTTGAAAGGAAAACTAAAATTTAAAGTGGTAGTAAAACTTTTTTCCACCTACAGGTAAGCTCATAATAAAGAATATAATGAATATTAACCACTTAAGGCCCGGACCATTATGTAGGTAAAGGACCTGGCCAGTTTTTGCAATTCGGCACTGCGTCACTTTAACTGACAATTGCGCGGTCGTGCAATGTTGCTTGTAAATTTTGCTAGAATTCTTCCATAATATCAATGCATTGTAAGGCTTGCTAGAGTTCCCCCATAATATCAATGCTTATTTTCATGCTTTTAGAGCAGGGGGTTACACATTGTATAATTGTGACTAGGGTTGTCCCGATGCCTCTTTTTTAGGACCGAGTACAAGTACCGATACTTTTTTTCATGTACTCGCCGATACCGAATACCGATACTTTTTTTACATGTGTCCTCAAATGCAGCCATGTCCCCCATATATTCAGCCATGTCCCTCCAGCCATGTCCCTCATATGCAGCCATGTCTCTTCAGCCATGTCCCTCTAGCCATGTCCCTCACATATGCAGCCATGTCCCTCACATATTCAGCCATGTCCCTCCAGCCATGTCCCTCTAGCCATGTCCCTCACATATGCAGCCATGTCCCTTCAGCCATATCCCGAAAGCCGCACGGAGAAAACCACAGGATTCATTTGAATAGTCCGTCTGTATAGACACTCCCCCTTGCTCGCGATTGGACAGATCACGATCATCCATCCAATCACGAGCAAGGGGGAGTGTCTATACGGGCGGGAACATTACAGCTATTCAAATGAATGCTGTGATGTTCCCGCACGGCGTTTAATTCCTTGCAGCGGCGGCGCAATGCGACAGCTTTCGATTCGGCGGCGGCCGCGGCGGGGGGGGAAGCGGCGCGGGGGGGAAGTATTCTATTAAGGCATCGGGAGTATTTGCGTGAGTACAAGTACTAGCGCAAATACTCGGCATCGGTCCCCTAATTGTGACGTACTGTATTACTTGTATAACCTAATTACTTAAAGGGGAGTTCCACCCACAATTTCACTTTTTAAATATAAATACCCCTGTAATACACAAGCTTAATGTATTCTAGTAAAGTTAGTCTGTAAACTAAGGTCCGTTTTGTTAGGTTGTTACAGCATTTAGATTTATAGTTTATAATCTAGATATAGACCGTGGCCATCTTAAGTGTGGGCATCATGAAGCCAGACTGTATGACTTCCTGGATTTCAGCTTTGCATATCTCGCACATGCTCAGTGCTGCACAAGCAATGTAATAGGTTTCAGTCAGGTTTGCAAGGACTACTGGGAAACATGATGCCTATCCCAGAAACCCTTGCAAATAGTCATGTGACTTTAATAGCATAGGAAGTAATGAAAGACTACAAAATAACGGTATTTACAAGCAACAAAATAAATAAAAATTGTCCATTCTGAACACTATGAGATTAGGGCATGCAGCACAGACAAACATAAAAAAAAATGGGTGGAACTCCACTTTAAATACGATTGGCTGAACCAATGTTCCTTTTCTTGTATGTTTTTGTAGCGCCCCCTTACTTTCAGTATGGGCACTACGCTAAAGTTAGTGGGGAATGGGAGAGTTATTTTGCTCCCATTCATAATTGTGTTAAAGTTGGGCTGATGTCATTTCAGAACTGTCCTGTGGGTCAGTCTGCGCTTCAGGGGTGATGTCCCCACCCCTGGGCGGCAGGTGGCACTAGAGGGGTTCTGACAGAGCCACTTTTCCCCAGCAGCCAATCAGAGGAGTTCTCCCTTGCGGGGCATGCTTGGGGAGGGTATATCTGTGGCGGACGCCATTTTCTTTGGTTCTTCGTGGGTTCCAGGTGCGCCACCCACCTTTAGGGTGTGCGCATCCAACGGGCCCCGGCGATATGGCCTTCCAGGCCGGGGGCCACATGCTATGCGGAGTTCCAAGCGGATGCTTAAAGGGGCCCCAGTGACTTACTGGGTCCCCAGCTATACTAAATAGATACTAAGCTGAGGGCTGTACGGTGGGGGATCGCCTCAAAGAGAACCCGGAGGCAGGTGATCTGAGAGACTTGAATGAACCATCGGGGATCTAGTGACCGGCACACTGACAGGTACACTTTCACGGTCAAACCGGTCACCCAGCTGTGATTTACTGGGAGGATCTGCTCACCTAATCAGAAACTACAAAGTTCTAGGCCTGTGAAAGAGGCATCCTTAGAGCCCGGTTCTTGGCAGGGGCTTGTTTTCCTCCCAGCAATCTAAAGTGACACTTCGGCTGCCAGGCTTGTGGCAGAGGTCTGTCCGGGGGCACTTCACCCATTCTGGCTAGAGTGGTGACGAACGGTGACTATCTCTACTGAGAGCAGGCTTGCTTTCATGTTTATCCAAGCCTGATACTGCAAGGTTCCTTTACTTCATCAACCTGTCCTGTCTACCTCCTGTTGATGTTGGTCGTGTTTGACCGAGGAATAAAGCATTTAGAAAACGTCAACCATTGGCTTAGACATTCTATTACTGCTCTCACAGTTGCTGCAATCAATTTCCCTAGACTCGTCAAAGAGTCTAGATCCCGCATCTAACCAGCGGCTCTTGAGGGGGTATCGCTACATTTTGAATAGGTGCAGTGCGCACGAAAAATAAATCCTAGTCTTCGATTCACCATATTGCTGAGTATGTCTTGACTTGCCGATGCATCAGAGAGTCTCCATACATCCAGAAGTCCTAAACCCCGGGTCAATTTGAACCACCAACCTCACGTGGCTCCCAAACAAAGTTGGCGTGCTTTTTTCCCCCACAAATAGAGCTTTTTTTTGGTGGTATTTGATCACCTCTGGGTTGTTTTTTTTTTTTTGTGCTATAAACAAAAATAGAGCGACAATTTTGAAAAAAAAATCAATATTTTTTACTTTTTGCTATAATAAATATCCCCAAAAAATATATAACATATATTTTTTTTTTCTTCAGTTTAGGCCAATACGTATTTTTGGTTTTGTGATGGAAAATCTTAACATTAAATATTAACCACTTTTTGGTTTTTGGTGCTGTCGCATTTTGAATGACAATTGCGCGGTCATGCAATACTGTACCCAATTGAATTTTTACGTTTATTTTCCCTCACAAATAGAGCTTTCTTTTGGTGGTATTTGATCTCCTCTGCGTGTATTATTTTTTGTGCTATAAACAAAAGAAGAGCGTAAATTTTGAAAAAAAACTCAATGGCACTTTTGCCAGCGTATCTCGATATACGCGGCGTAAGTGTAAATATGCGCCGTCGTATCTATGCGCCGTACCCATAGAACTAAGATACGCCAAAAAACTGACTTCATCCGACCGACGTAACTTGCCTACGCCGGCGTATAGTGGGCGCATAGTTACGCTGGACGCATTTGGTACTCCCATTGATTTGTGATGCAAATATGCAAATTAGGGAGATACGCCGATTCACGAACATACTTGCGCCCGGCGCATGTTTTAATCAATTTGCGTAAGGGTTACGTACGGCGTAAAGTTATTCCTCATATGGGAGGCGCAACTCATGCAAAGGTATGGCCCAGGGAACAGCCGTCGTATTTTACGTTGTTTACGTAGTACGTGAATAGGGCTGGGCGTAGGTTACGTTCACGTCGTAGGCAGTGATTCGACGTATCTTAGGCAGTTATTTCGACGCGGTTGTACGCATGCGCATGAGGATACGTTCAAGTTTCGTTTTAAGCACTTGGATGACGCTCAGCCCACCATTTGCATGGGGTCACACTTCATTACCATGCATCACGCCCACTTTCACCTACCTTACGTCGGCTTACGTTGGGCGCATTTTCTTTGTGAATTTCATACTTGCCTCTCAACGTAGCGCCGGCGTAGCGTAAAGAAGATACGCTACGGCGGCATTAAAGATGCGCCGATGGCTGTGAATCCGGGCCAATATTTTTTACTTTTTTCTATGAAAGTGAGTTTCCCCATAGAAGTCAATGGAAACTACATTTACTTATATGGCCTGCAATACCATCTGTGGCCAGAGGTGGGGGGGCGCCGGAGGGAAAAAATGAGAAAATGAGGGGACGCTTTGCTGACCTCCATCATCCAATCATGTGCAAGCAAAATGCTGTTTGTTTTCTTTTCCTGGCATGTGATTGGGTATTCTTTCTGAAGTGAAGTTTTACTGCATTTACTAAGGTCTGGAGCAACTGCACTTTCAAAGTCCACAGTCTATTTGCCCTTAGGTTAGTATTACTTTTTGTGTGATGTGAGTGTTATTAGGTTATTTGTGCAGCAATTTCTGGAGTTGAAACTTCTGCACTAAAACCAAGACTTTCAAAAGCCACTAACATACCATCCCACAGAAGCCGGTGTGACATATTCTGCCGTTTTAACGTTAAATGGGGTTGTAAAGGTTCGTTTTTTTTCTCCAAATTGGTTCCTTTAAGCTAGTGCATTGTTGGTTCACCTTTTCCTTCCATTTCCCTTCTAAATGTTTTTTTTTCCTTTGTCTAAATTTCTCACTTCCTGTTTCTCCTCAGTAAGCTTGTCACCATCATCCGAGCTGTTCTGGCTGGGGGGTTAGTCAGCCAGAACAGCTTACTAAGGAGGAACAGGAAGTGAGAAATTCAGACAAAGAAAACAAATATTTAGAAGGGAAATGGAAGGAAAAGGTAAGTGAACCAACAATGCACTAGCTTAAAGCGGAGTTCCACCCAAAAATGGAACTCCCGCTTATCCCACTCCTTACCCCCTTACATGCCACATTTGGCATGTAATTTTTTTTGGGGGGGGAGTGGGGGCTTCAGGAGGAGTGGGACTTCCTGTCCCACTTCCTTCTTCTGCCGAGGGGCTGGTTAGGCGATTAAACTAAATCGCCTACACCAGCCCCTCCCTGTAGGCGATCGCATGGGACACTGACAGGTCCCATGCGATCGCCTGTCCAATCAGCGGCGCGCCCTGCCGCGCGCGCATGCGCAGTGGGTGCCCGGTCGTGAAGCCGAAAGGCTGTCACGGCTGGGTGCCCATAGTCGGGATGGAGACGCCGGCCGGGGAGGGGGGGAGAGGAGCGGAGCCCCGGTCGGCGCGTCTCTGGAACGCAGGAGCAGGTAAGTGAGTGTTTATTAACCACTTAAGACCCGGACCAAAATGCTGCCAAAGGACCAGGCCCCTTTTTGCGATTCGGCACTGCGTCGTTTTAACTGACAATTGCGCGGTCGTGCGACGTGGCTCCCAAACAAAATTGGCGTCCTTTTTTCCCCACAAATAGAGCTTTCTTTTGGTGGTATTTGATCACCTCTGCGGTTTTTATTTTTTGCGCTATAAACAAAAATAGAGCAACAATTTTGAAAAAAATGCAATATTTTTTACTTTTTGCTATAATAAATATCCCCCCAAAATATATATAATTTTATCTTTTTCCTCAGTTTAGGCCGATACGTATTCTTCTACATATTTTTGGTAAAAAAAAAATCGCAAAAAGCGTTTATCGGGTGGTTTTTGCAAAATTTATAGCGTTTACAAAATAAGAGATAGTTTTATTGCATTTTCATTATTTATTTTTTTTACTACCAATAGCGGCGATCAGCGATTTTTTTCGTGACTGCGACATTATGGCGGACACTTCGGACAATTTTGACACATTTTTGGGACAATTGTCATTTTCACAGCAAAAAATGCATTTAAATTGCATTGTTTACTGTGAAAATGACAGTTGCAGTTTGGGAGTTAACCACAAGGGGGCGCTGTAGGATTTGTGTGACCTATGTGTGTGTTTACAACTGTAGGGGGGTGTGGCTGTAGGTGTGACGTCATCGATCACGTCCCCCTATAACAGGGATGACGTGATCGATGCTGCGGCCACAGTGAAGCACGGGGAAGCCGTGTGTACACACGGCTCTCCCCTTTCTTCAGCTCCGGGGACCGATCGGCGCACTCCAGCGGTGATCGGGTCCGCGAGTCCCACGGTCCCGGAGCTTCGGACCGGGTCGCGGGCGCGCGCAGCGGGCGCGCGCCCGCTACCCACAGCTGGGTACAAAAATCAACGTATATATACGTTGATGTGCCCAGCCGTGCCATTCTGCCGACGTAAATGTGCGGAAGGCGGTCCTTAAGTGGTTAAAAGCCAGCAGCTACACTTTTAGTAGCTGCTGACTTTTAATAAACACTATTTTTGGCTGGAACACCCCTTTAAAGGAACCTGTTTAGAAAATAAAAAACAAACCTTTATTACCCCTTTAGGTTGTTAAACTCAGCAACATTGTTGCTACCTAGAAACTGCTGGTCCCTCAGATGGTCTTCTCAGCAAATTGTACAGAATAAAAGAATAACCGTTTTCACTTCTGTCTTTAGCCGATGAGTCAGAATGAGCATTGCTTGCCAAGTTGCCCTTTTTTTCAGTTTAACAGACCGTATTTGCAGTGCTAATCTACAGGGACAAGGCTATGAAAGGCAGGAAAGTAGCACTGAGCAGAGGAAAGTATCAGCCAAGAAGGTGACTCAGCCTGCAACAGTTTAAAGTGATATAAATAGGCAAAAGGTATAATAATAGTAACAATGAAAATGCAAGTACAAATGATTCCATGCATGTACAGTATATACACTGTACGGGATATGAATTTATTCTTACAGGGTCACTTTAAAGGATAACTTACTATAGCTCCCAACTTTTTCTATCTAAGGCCGCGTACACACGATGACATATGTCCGCTCAAACTTGTCCGACGGACACCATCGGATCAAAATCCCCGCCGGCAGACAGCACGGTGACGTTGACGCCGCCACGTCACCGCACCAGGAGGAAAAATACTTCCGCGCATGCGTCGAATCCATTCGACGCATGTGCGGGAAGATATGTCCGCTGGTGAGTGTACTGGCCAGCGGACATATCCGATGGACATGTCTCCGGCGAACAAATTTTAAAGCATGTTTTAAAATTTGTCCGCCGGTCAGACATGTCCGCTAGCCCATACACACGATCGGATTTGTCCACTGAACTGGTCCGTCGGACCAGTTTCAGCGGACAAATTCGATCGTGTGTATGCGGCCTTAGAGAGACAGTCCTGTTTGTGCACTACGATCACACAGTCCCCCTTTTCTTTCGTACCTTTAAACTAACCAACGTTTTTAGACTCCAGAAGCTTGGCCAGAAAATTCCAGTAAAGTTAATTTCAATTTCCTACCCTAAATTAAGAACATGATTAAATGCTGGATGCACACAACTCCTAATACTAACCCTTATCCTAACACTTATTCTTAACCACTTGCTGACTCTACTTCTCTGAGCCGCTGTGTTTTTTCGTCCGCCCCTTTCCTCGTTCCCCGCGCACGCTCCCGAGCACGCAGCAGGGAACTGCTGTGCTGGCCGTGTCCCCCGTACACACGACCGAGCTTCTCGGCAGAATCCAGCGAGAAGCTCGCTGGAGACATATTCTGCCGAGCAAATCGGTCGTGTGTACACTTTCGACGAGCGTCCTGTCGGGAAGCTCTCTTTTTCCTCGTTGTTCAATGAGGAAATTTGGCTCGACGACCTTTTCAAGCGCTCATCGGGAACCTCGTCGGGCGAAACGATGGGTTTAGCCCGACGAGGTTCTCGGACGTGTGTACAGGGCCTTATGCCGCGTACACACGGTCGTTTTTTGCGATGAAAAAACAACGTTTTTGAAACGTCACTTTCAAAGACGATGTTGCATACACACCATCGTTTTTTTCACAAAAAGCGAGGTTACGTTCACCACTCTTTTCCATTGAAGCTCGCTTCATAACTAGCTTCTGGGCATGCGCGGGTTGAAAAACGTCGTTTTAAAAGACGTTTTTGCTACACACGGTGACTTTTTGTGAAACAAAAAACGACGTTTTGAAAAACGACACAAAAAATTCAAGCATGTTGGAGTGTTTTATTTTTTTTTGGTCGTTTTTTTCCAAAGAGAAGACAAAAACGACGTTTTGCCCACACACGATCAATTTAAATGACGTTTTAAAAAACGTCGTTTTTTTTCAAATCGCAAAAAACGACCGTGTGTACGCGGCATAAGGCCGCGTACACACGAGCAGACAGATTTGTTCAAATCGGTCGGGCCGACCGGTTTGAACAAATCTGTCTGCTGAGGACATATTGGTTTGAACGTGTACACACGATCAAACCAAAATTCCAGCCGCCGCGGTGACGTGGCGGTGACGTTGACGCCGCCACGTCACCGCACCAGGAAGTAAAACACTTCCGCTCATGCGTCGAAACCATTCGACGTGTGTGCGAGCAGCATACTAACCAGCAGACATGTCGGGCGGACGGGGTTCCCAGCCGACAGATTTGAAAGCATGCTTTCAATCTGTCGGGTGGCCAAATCCGTCTGTTTGCCCGTACACACGATCGAATCTGTCTGCTGGGACGGTCGGGCCGACCGTTTCCAGCAGATAGATTTGATCGTGTGTACGCGGCCTAACTCTGAAATGCAAGCCCTAATACCAACGCTTATCCTAACACTAACTTCTAAACCTAGCACTTAACATTAGCCCTTTTCATAACGCTAATTTGTAACCCCTAACACTAACCCTTTTCCTAGCACTAATTAGTAAACCCAACTATAAACTCTAACTCTTATCCTTACACTAACTCCTAAATCTATCTCCTAAGATTAATCTTGATCTTAACACTAACTCCAATGTTCAAGCCCTATCATGAACCCTAATGCCGCGTACACACGGTCGTTTTTTGTGATGAAATAAAACAACGTTTTAAAAAACGTCATTTAAAATGATCGTGTGTGGGCAAAATGTCGTTTTATGTCTTAAAAAAAAAACAACCAAAAAAAAATTCGAACATGCTTGAATTTTTTATGTCGTTTTTCAGAATGTCGTCTTTTGTTTCACAAAAAGTGATGGTGTGTGGGCAAACCGACGTTTAAAACGACGTTTTTAAACCCGCGCATGCTCAGAAGCAAGTTATGAGACGGGAACTTCAATGGAACAGAGTGCCGTCGAAAGTGTCTTACGTAACCGCACTTTGCAAGAGCATTTTCAGAAAACGATGGTGTGTATGCAACATCGTTTTTTAAAATGAAGTTTGAAAAACGTTGTTTTGTTTCGTGAGATAAAACAACGTTTTTTACATCACAAAAAGTGATCGTGTGTACGCGTCATTAGAGTCGGTTCACACTGGGGCGACACGACTTCCAGCATGACTTTCAGAGGCAACTCCAACACGACTTGAGCATGAACCACAGGACGATCTGGGGAGATTTACAACACGACTTGAAGTCGTCTCCAGGACAGGAGACTTTCCAGTGGCCAATCAAACAACAATCAGCTCTAGGGGAGGGAGGGGTTTGCCTGAGAAATGTATGTTATCTTCCTGGAAAGTCGCTTCAGTTAAGACAGTGATCAGACTTGGAGGCGACTTCCATTGAAATCAATGGGTACAAATCACCTAGAAGTCGGATTGAAGTAGTACAGGAACCTTTTCTGAAGTCGGAGTGACTTGAGTAGTGTGTATTAAGACGGCTCCATTCACTTCCATTGCTTTTCTGGACAGCGCGACTTGGGACGACTTCAAGTGGGATCCCAAGTCGCCTCAGTGTGAACCGACTCTCATTCTATCTGGCTATCTCCTACTCTGTCCAACTTTAAGCAATCTCTTAAAAATCATCTCTTCAGGGAAGCCTGTCAGGTCTCTATCTAAAAACTGAACTCTCTCCATCAACAGTTGCTATATTTTATACCACCTGCTCTTTCCCCTGGATTGTAAGCTCTCAAGAGCAGGACCCTCCCAACCCTCTTGTCTTAAATTGTTTTGTAACAATATTGTCTCTGTTTTTTAAAGTGCTGTGTAGGTTGACCATCCTGATTCACCGCTAGCTCCCGCCAAACTGGCCAAGGGCACTTCTTCTTCATGAGATGGAGAAACTCCACCATCTTTTTACTCACATTCTCCTGGCCTGAGGCCCACCTCCAAAAATAAAGGAATTTCCAAACAGCAGATTTTTTTGTGATTTTACTGTGGTATCAAAATATTAATGGTTCTGTACATGTCGCTCTTCCTCTCCACAACATCAAGTCCAGCAACATAATTCACCACGGGATAGGAACACATGAACTAGAAATGTCTGCCCAACTTTGACACCTCCTCAAAAGTGGGTTCTCCTCCAGAATCTCTTATGACCAACCCCAAAGTGTAAACTCTCCCACACTACAGACCTACATAGTTTATGTCATTTGGTAGCCTGCTCCCATTACTCCTTCTGACAAAGACTCCTCCTACACCAGAATATACAGGTGTAGGGAATGTATAGGTCTACCAACCAACTCCACCAATGGAAGGGGCCTTTATAAAAGGGTCACTAACCTCTGCTTACACTAAAACGTTGGTGCTATATAATTCCTGTATATTAATATTAACACTAACTCCGAACAATAACTTGTGAACCCTAACTTTCAAAGCTATTTCAACACTAAAGCCCCGTGTAAGGGCTTACCTTGGCTGGAGTCCATATTGCAGAGTTTTATGCTCACCCTTACAAATACACACAGCGCACGGTAACAAGATAAGAAGCTACCTGGGCTGTGAGTCTGTGCACGGGGGCTTAATAGGGATTTGCCAAAGGATGGTCAAAGTTAAGCCGTGGTCAGGGATTCCAGAATTCAGAATACACGATAAACATAGCCAGGGTCAGAAGCTGGAGTCAGTCTTATAGCTGAAACACAGCACAGGAATACAGGTACACAGGAACCTTTGGCAATGACAGGTCAATCATAATAAACTAACAAATGCCTCAGAGTCAGGCAGTGTTTTATACCCTAGTTGATTGGGTAACCTGCCTCAGCTGGACCAGGAGAGACAGGTGCAGATTGCACGGAGATCCAGAGAAAGGCGAACAGCACCTCATTCAGAACCAGGCTTAGCTGGAAAGCAAGCAGAATACCAAACTGAGGAGTGGCTCAGAAGTAAAGAACCGAAGCAGCAATAGAGAGGTCCCAAGTTCTATACCACCCAGAGCCACTTGGGGCACGACCACACCTCGCCGTCTGCTTGGCATGGTAGGGACCGTGACACCCCGTACACGCGACCGACCAAACTCACATCGGAATTCCAATGGAGTAAAAGAGAACATGTTCTCTGTCTAAACTCTGATGGAATTACTCCGATGGGGCATACACAAGGCCGGAATTTCTTTTTCCATCGGAAATTCTGATCGTGTGTACGGGGCTTTACTCCGTAACTCCCAAGACTAATCATTATCCTAACACTAATTCCTAACCACTAATTATAATCATTATCTCAACATTAGTTCCAAACTCTAGCCCCTAATGCTGGGGGGCTAGCAGGCAAGTCAGGACACTCTCTACTTTGCAGATAGAGAAAGGAGCTGTGTGTTAGTGGGCGTCCTGACATTCCTGCTCACCCCCTCCCCCCTCAAGAGGCTTTCTCCACACCAGGAAGAAAGCCTTGCATTACTGTGTGTAGTTACAGACAGAAGAACAGGAAGTGAGGATTTACCAGAAGAAATAAGGACATTTAAAAGCAAAATGGAGAAGGATGAGGTAAGTGAAGGAGGACTGCACTAAGGTAAAGGAAGCTATTTAGGGAAAAAATTTATTTCCTTTACAACCCCTTTAATAATTGAATATTGATTTTCTCCAGCCAAAAACTGGGTAGCAGGAGATCCCAGGGCAAATCTCACCCCAACCTAATTATACTCTACTTTGCCACAACTTCTAACCACTCCTTTGCTTTTTCAGTGGCCTTGGTGAAATAACCAACATATAGTAGTATGGAGGACCATGTGACCTCATTCTAGGATGCAGTGCTCATTACTGAGCTATCAAATGCCTGACCCAGAAACTGTTACCTGAGGAGGATGGTGACATCATTAAACCTATGATAGATCCAACATCACCCAACACAGTGCTCTGGACTGTTGACTATGACATGGGAACAGAGGCAGGAAGTATATGCGGGTTGGCGTGGTAGACTTACTAAAGATTCTCTTACTTTGTCATGAATAGGCAAAGTGACAGAGTCTATTTAAATATCCCCAGGCTTCCCGAAAACTGCCTATGCTGTAATGAAACCACATACTAACTGGAGCCAATGCCATTAAAACACCATCCTTAAACAGCAAGCTCTCCTGGAAGAAAGCCTCCATGGCTCAGCCCTTTTGACAATTCATAATGTTTTTGCAATGTGAGATGTTCGGTGTTTTGGCAGTGACTGGTCCTGACTGCGATGAAAGGAAGAGAGTATGTCATGTATTTACTGCTGTAATTTGATTGTGGCCAGTCCATGGAGCTGGATGTGTTGGTCCAAGCTCTGGAATGTTTTTGGGGGTCTGACAAACATCACATAAGCAAATGTGTTCTGGGAATAACAAAGTATTGGATGGAGAGAATTGATGATTGTAGCAACGGGCAAACATTTGTTTAGCACACTGCGGAAAAGCTTGGGAAGCATCTACTTCTTTTTATTTTGGATAGGAAAAAAGTATACTGTTTTAATAGCGACTGGCTTCTTATAAAATCGTTTTTGTTTCCTGTGGTTCGCTATTGTTTCTATTAGTGTTTCCCCCACCATGTAATATAGTTGCTTAACCACTTCAATACCCGGGCACTTTCACTCCCTTCCTGCCCATTCCAATTTTTAGCTTTCAGCGCTGTCACACTTTTAATGACAATTGCGCGGTCAATGCAGCACAGTACCCATATTCAATTTTTGAGACAGATAGAGCTTTCTTTTGGAGGTATTTAACCACTTAAGACCCGGACCAAAATGCAGCTAAAGCACCATGCCCCTTTTTGCAATTCGGCACTGCGTCGCTTTAACTGACAATTGCGCGGTCGTGCAACGTGCCTCCCAAACAAAATTGGCGTTATTTTTTCCCCACAAATAAGAGCTTTCTTTTGGTGGTATTTGATCACCTCTGCGGTTTCTATTTTTTGCGCTATAAACAAAAATAGAGCGACAATTTTGAAAAAAAATGCAATATTTTTTACTTTTTGCTATAATAAGTATCCCCCAAAAATATATCAAAAATGTTTTTTTTTCGAGCTGTGGTGGCTCAACGTGATTGGCACTGCGCTGACAAGCCGTTCACCTCTGCAGCCAAGGGTTCGGATCCCGGTCTCGGCTACATGTGAATTGAGTTTGGTGGTCTCAGCCCGGCTCCCGGTGGGTGTGCTATGCAAGGTACGCCTGTGCTTAGTACGCCCACCCCCCCCCCCCCTACACAAAAACCACCACACTTACACGCACACAAAATTGGTTTAACACACACGCACTTTGGCCATGCGGTCTCCTAAAAATAAAGAGAGGCGAAGGACCTACAGGGCTGGCTGGGTGGGCTAGGCCCCCTCACTCCCTCATAGGGGGAGTCCCTCTGCCCCATTGGGGTCCCATTGGGCCCCAGTTGGACTCCCAAGAGGAGCAGGTAGGGTGGGGTGAGTGGGAGGAGCCCCCTCACACCCGCCATTGCCACCAGGGGCATGGAGAAGGATGGCGATTGCCTCCGGGGGGAGGGTCTGCCTACTCCCAACTAATGCAGTCTGGCTCCTCTCTCTCGAGTTCACGCACAAAAAATACACTTAAAAAAAAAAAAAAAAAAAAGTATTTTTCCTCAGTTTAGGCCGATACGTATTCTTCTACCTATTTTTGTTAAAAATAAGCACTGGTTTGCGCAAAATTTATAGTGTTTACAAAATAGGGGATAGTTTTATTGCATTTTTTCTAAAAAAACATTTTACTACTAATGGCGGCGATCAGCCATTTCTTTCGTGACTGCGACATTATGGTGGACACTTTGGACAATTTTGACACATTTTTGGGACCATTGTCATTTTCACAGCAAAAAATGCATTGTTTACTGTGGAAATGACAGTTTCAGTTTGGGAGTTAACCACAGGGGGCGCTGGTGGTGTTATGTGTGACCTGAAGTGTGTTTACAACTGTAGGGGGGTGTGGCTGTAGGTGTAACGTCATCGATTGGTGTCCCCCTATAAAAGGGATGACACGATCGATGATGCCGCCACAGTGAAGCTCCGGGGACCGATCGCCGGGGACCCGGCGCGCACCCGTGACCCACGGATGGGTACTAGCACAGGACGTACATGTACGTGCATGTGCCCAGCCGTGCCATTCTGCCAACGTATATGTGCAGGAGGAGGTCCTTAAGTGGTTAATCACCTATTTTTTTTGCAAAATAAACAAAAAAGACAGAAAATCTTAAAAAAAAAACTTTTGCAAACAAGTAATTTTTCTTCACTGATGTGCGCTGATAAGGCTCCAGTGATAGGCACTGATAGGCTGCACTGATGAGGTTGTCCTGATGGGCACTGATGAGGATTCCCTGATAGGCTGCACTAATGAAACTGTCCTGATGGGCACTGATGAGGATGCACTGATGAGCACTGGTAGGCTGTACTGACGGGCACTGATGAGGATGCACTGATGGGCACTGTAAGGCTGCATGAATGGGCACTGATAGGCTGCACTGATGAGGCTATACTGATGGGCACTGATGAGGCTGCACTAATGGGCACTTATGAGGATGCACTGATGATGCAGCACTAATGGGCACTGATAAGCTGGACTGATGAGGATGCACTGGTGAGGCTGTACTGATGGGCACTGATGATTCAGCATGAGCTATGACTAAGCATCGGCTATCGATGTGAAACGCGTCAGCCCTGTTACCCCACTGTTTGCTTTTTTGTTGCTGTTGTAGTTTTATTTTTACTGGAATAAAAGGCACCAACCTTTACATTTTTTCATCTCATTGGAGTGCGGCTGTCCATTTTCTCCTCCCCACATTGCTTTGTGCATTGCCTGCACCCATTTGGGTTTTGAACCTCACCCACCACTGAAGAGCACTTGTCTGGAGCGGCGGTTCTCTTTTTTACTGATGATTCAGCACTGATGCGCCCTGCTAAGGAGGCACTGATAGCTGGCACTGATAGGCGGCACACATGGGCAATGATATGCTGCAGTTATGAGCACTGATATGCTGCACCGATGGGGCTGCCCTTATGATCAGTGCCCTGATTATCAGTGTAAATGTGTGCTATCACAGGATAGCCAGTTATCAGCTTTCCTTACCTCACACAGTGACGCTGAGGAAAGGAAATGCTGATAACCGGCATTTGTTTACATGTGATCAGCTGTGATTGGACACAGCTGATCACATGGCAAAGGGGTGCTGTGATTGGTCCTTTACCTGCATATGTGATCAGCTGTGTCCAAAGGACACAGCAATCACAGAGCATGTCCTTTGCACTCCCCAGGGCACGCAGGGGGTGTGGTTCTGGGAAGACGTCAATAGAAACCCTCTGAGAACCACACGACCGCCCTGTAGCCCTCTTTTGGATATAGCATGGTTGACAAGTGGTTAAAAAAGAACCAGTCACCAAAAGTGATAAGCAAATCTGCCAAAATTCTGTTTTGTTCAATTAAATGATAAATAAGAATTCTTAAAGCTGAATTCCAGACAGGTATGGGCTTTATAGCATAGTTATTGGACTAGCTTGGACCAATGTAAGTACCCATATTCTATACCTGTTGGATCCCCGTGGAATGTTGGAAATCATTGTAGTAGATGCCACTACTTCAGTGATCATTGTTACATTTAAGGACCGCAATGATTATCAGCATCTTCAATGGTCCCACAGGTATGGCCTGTGCATACTTTGATTGGTCTAATACAACTATGCATTTGAGCTTGTATCGCATCAAAGCCACTAGGGTTACTGGTGGTTACATGATGGTTACTTTAGGTTCTTTGATGGTATTGGAAGCCAGCCATGCCCCTCCCCCCACTGACTATTCTTTTGTTTGTATTGTGTGCATTTTGCTTTTACTAGAGGGTTTCCAGACCAAAGGTGTGTCAAAGTGTAAAAATAAGACCTTTCACACTTTAAAGTGATTGTAAACCCTCACCTTGTAAATAACACATTTTGTTTAAAATAGAAATGAAAGACAAAACATTTTTATATAGATATAAAAAAAAAATCTAAATACCTTTTTTTTATAAGTGATCACGTTTCCTCTGTTCGCAGTCGCATAAGAGCTGGGGGAGAAGCGACAGCATCACACTGAACTTCCTAGTCAAAGGCTGTGAGGGGGGTGAGTGTCAGTACAAGTCTGATCATTAGAAGAGAGCTGGGAGTTCCCAGCATAGCTAGAGAACTGACCAAGGTTTGTTCTATTGCGTAGTGTGGTCAGTTTTTAATAGGAAAGCAGAGAGACTAGCAGGCCAAGTAGTAAGAATAGCCGGCAAAACTGTGAGGCCCCGTACACACGACCGAGCTTCTCCGCAGAATTCTGCTGAGAAGCTCGATCGTGTGTACGTTTTCGCCGAGCAAACTGACGAGCGAGGCGTCGAGCCAAAATAGAGAGCAGGTTCTCTGTTTGCTCGATGGGCCATCGGGACTAATGGCTCAACGCCTTTTTCCGACAGCCTGGTCGGCGAACTCGACGGCCGCCCGAGAACCTCAACGGGCGGAATGATGAGTTTAGCCCGACGAGGTTCTCATACGTGTGTATGCGGCCTGATCCTTCAAGTGTCGTTTATTGGTACATCAGAGTGACAATAAAACAATGATACTGACACGTTTCGGTAATAGCCTAAGGCTCCATGCACACTGAAGCTGATAAAAGCTATAAAAAAACGCCAGTAGCTTTGCAGGGAGACTTTCAATGTTTTTTAGCGTTTTTGCAAAAGCTTTAATCAGCGTTTTTCAGTGTAGCTTTTTTTTTCTTTTGACTTTTTTTTTTCAATGAATAAAAAAACGCCGAAAAACGGCACTTTGAATGCAAATTTCAGGCGTTCAGAAAAAAGCCAATAAACTCCAAAGCTCATTAACACTAAAAAACTTCCAGGTGTGCATGGGCACATAGGCTAACTAATGCCGCGTACACACGGTCGTTTTTTGCGATGAAAAAAAACGACGTTTTTTAAAACGTCATTTAAATTGATCGTGTGTGGGCAAAACGTTGTTTTTTGTCTTCAAAAAAACGACCAAAAAAAAATTCCAACATGCTTGAATTTTTTGTGTCGTTTTTCAAAACGTCGTTTTTTGTTTCACAAAAAGTCACCGTGTGTAGCAAAAACGTTGTTCAAAACGACGTTTTTCAACCTGCGCATGCCCAGAAGCTAGTAATGAAGCGAGCTTCAATGGAAAAGAGTGGTGAACGTAACCTTGCTTTTTGTGAAAAAACGATGGTGTGTATGCAAAATTGTCTTTGAAAAGTGACGTTTCAAAAACGTAGTTTTTTTACTTCACAGAAAACGTCGTTTTTTTCATTGCAAAAAATGACCGTGTGTACGCGGCATTAGGCCGCGTACACACGGAGGGACATGTCCGATGGAAACGGTCGCGGACCGTTTTCATCGGACATGTCTCCTCAGGATTTTCATCCGGCAATGTGTACACACCATCGGATCAAAATCCCTGCCAGCAGACAGCGCGGTGACGTAGTGGTGACGTTGACGCCGCCACGTCACCGCACAAGGAAGTAAATAACTTCCACGCATGCGTCGCATCCATACGACGCTTGTGCGGGCAGATATGTCCGCTGGTTAGTGTACTAACCAGCGGACATATCCGACGGACATGTCGCCGGCGGACAAATTTTAAAGCATGCTTTAAAACTTGTCCGCCGGTCAGACATGTCCGCTAGCCCATACACACGATCGGATTTGTCCGCTGAACTGGTCCGTCGGACTATACGAAAAATTCGGCCGACATTGGGTCATTAAGAAAGATCTTTAGTTTTTCGAACAGTTAATGGGCACAAAATCGAAAATCGTTTGGACGTTTTTGAGCTGAAAAAACGAAGGACAAGTTTGGAAATGTTCTGCCGAACGAACGATAAATCGGAAGGTTAATGTGTTTCCCGTCCGAACTTTCTGCACTAGGTATATGTAAAAAAAAAAAAATATATGTTTTTTTTTTATGTCCACTGAACGATTTATCGGTCATTACATGATGGCAATATCGTTTGCACTCACGACAGAACTTTCGTTTTTTCGAAAGTACGTTCGGACGATTTTTCGTGGAGTGTATGGCCAGCATAAGTCGTAGCCTAAAGACTAGCAGGAACTCCGGCGGAGGATCTTTACCATGTGATCAGCCCTGTCCAATCATGGCTGATCATTATGTAAACAAGAAGAGCCGATGATCGTCTCTTCCTCACTCGCATTTGACAGACGTGAGTAGAGGAGAGCCGATCGGCAGCTCTCCTGACAGGGGGTTTTGCAATGATTGTTTATCAGCGCAGCCCCCCCACGGATGCCCACACTGGACCACCAGGGAAGCCCCAAGCATGTGGATGGCTAGGTACATCCCCCATGGCCATCCATATATGCAAATTTATGCCAAATATGTGTCAATCAGTGCCCACAAATAGGCACTGATTGGCACCATTGTGAAACACCTTAAATCTGTGATGCCCAGCAATGCCGCCCATGAGTGTCATCAGTGCAATCTATCAGTGCCCATCCTTGCCATCTGTTACCGCCTATCAGTGCCCATCCATGCCACCTATCAGTGCCACCCATAAGTACTCATCAGTGCCACCATAAGTACCCATTAGTGCCGCCTATTGGTGCCCATCAGTGCTGTCTATTGCTGCCCATCAGTGCCGCCTATGAGTGCCCATCAGTGCCACATACCAGTGCCACCTATCAGTGCCCATTAGTGCCGCCTATCAGTGTCCATCATCAGTGCCCAGCAGTGCCACCTCATCAGTGCCAGTGTAGTATGACCGCGCAATTGTCATTCAAATTGAGACAGTGCTAAAAGTCAGGACACCCACTAACACACAGCTTCTTTCTCTATCTGCAACGTAGAGAGCGTCCTGACTCTCCTGTATTCCAAGGGAGGGGCGAGCACGACACTCCACACCAGGGAGAATGCCTTGCATTACTGTGTGTAGTTACAGACAGAAGAACAGGAAGTGAGGATTTCTCAGAAGAAATAAGGACATTTAAAACCACTTGATAACCGCCCCATTGTCTAAAGACGTCATGTTTTTAAAGATGGATATCTCGGTCACGGCAGCAGCTGCTGCCACAACCAAGATATCTATCTCTTTATGGGGCGGTTCTGTACATGCTAACGGCAGTCTCCGCGGCGGATTCGCCACGAGATCGCCGTTATCGGTGACAGGAGAGGATCCCCCCCCTCCCGCCGCTTACCGTAGCCGTCGGTAGCGACGGAGGCGATCGGGTCCGTTCGGCTCCTCAGCGGGGATGCGTGTGAGGGAAAAATCGCCCCCACCCATCCCCATAGCTCTGCTGGGCGGAAGTGACGTCAAAAAGTCAGTCCCGCCCAACGTCTTAAAGAAACATTTTTTTTCTTTTTTTTGCATTTAAGTCTAAATATGAGATCTGAGGTCTTTTTGACCCCAGATCTCATATTTAAGAGGACCTGTCATGTTTTTTTCTATTACAAGGGATGTTTACATTCCTTGTAATAGGAATAAAAGTGATCATTTTTTATTTTTTATTTCAGTGTAAAAAATTCAAAACTAAATTAAAATAAATAAGAAAACAAAATTTTTTTTTTAAAATGCCCCGTCCCGACGAGCTCGCGCACAGAAGCGAACGCATACGCGAGTAGCGCCCGCATATGAAAACTGTGTTCAAACCACACAAGTGAGGTATCGCCGCGATCGTTAGAGCAAGAGCAATAATTCTAGCCCTAGCTCAAAAAATGCAACCTGTAGAATTTTTTAAACGTCGCCTATAGAGGTTTTTAAGGGTAAAAGTTTGACGCCATGCCACGAGCGGGCGCAATTTTTAAGCGTGACATGTTGGGTATCATTTTACTTGGCGTAACATTATCTTTCACAATATATAAAAAAATTGGGCCAAATTTATTGTTGTCTTATTTTTTAATTAAAAAAAAGTGAATTTTTTCCAAAAAAAAGTGCGCTTGTAAGACCGCTGCGCAAATACAGTGTGAGAAAAAGTATTGCAATGACTGCCATTTTATTCTCTAGGTGTTAGAAAAAAAATAATGTTTGGGGGTTTTAAATAATTTTCTAGCAAAAAAAAGTGTTTTAGTCTCGTAAACACCGAATCTGAAAAACAGGCTCGGGGCTCAAGTGGTTAAAAGCAAAATGGAAGGATGAGGTAAGTGAAGGAGGACTGCAGGTAAAGGAAGCTATTTAGGGAAAAAAAAATTGTATGAAAAGGGAAATTTGCATAATCAGCCCAAAGGGTGGCGCCATTCAAATGTAACGTCCCCTTTATAGTGCCGTCGTACGTCACCGCGATTTGCTCGAGCATTTTTTTTCAAGATCGTTCTCTCTTATACACTACTTGTATATCAAGAAATCGCTTGTATGTTAAGTCAATGTTTTAAAAAAAAAATAGCTTGTCTTGCAAAACGCTCTCAAACCAAGGTTTTACTGTATTTCTAAAACTCATGCAGTGTGACAGTCCAATACACAGATATGTTTATAACTTGGACTGTTGTATGAATCTTCGCAGCCAAGTGATATTGTATCTAATTAAGATAAGGATCTTTACAGTTCTTTTGTTGGGCTATTTGAACTTTATGCCTCTTCGGCACCTTTGAAGCCAATGAGATATTCTGCAACATATTGCTTTGAGGATTACTTCCAATGGCTCTTACCAGCAGTTGTGATTTTAATCTTTGCACCGCCTTGCATGTCTTCCCAAGACTTACACTGAAGCCTCGTACACACGGGCCAGAATCTCGTCAGGAAAAAAAAAAGTTTTTTCCTGACGAGATTCTTGGCAAGAACCTCTTGCCACCTAAGTGTACAGACTCTCCTTTCAAAAGAACCGTAGTGACGTCATCGCGTACGACGAGCGTGCGCTCGTCACATTCGATGCCATCTTGCTGCACCCTACCTATGCCTAGGAAGCTACCACGCATGCGTCAAAGTCATTTCGAGCATGTGCGGGTTTCCACGGCGACAGGTAAGTATACACACTCTCGGATTTCTCGGCAGGAAACAGGCTGGGAATCACAACGAAAAAATAGAGAACATGTTCGAGATTCCTGACAAGAAACCTGAAAGCCTCGTACACACGCACGGTATACTCGGCAGTTTTCTTGCTGGTTCTTGCCGAGTAAACCGAGCGTGTGTACGAGGCTTGATTCTAAAGTTTTTTTTTTGGGCAAAAACAAACAGGTTTATACTTACCTGCTCTGTGCAATAGTATTGCACAGAGCGGCCCGATCCTTCTCTTCTGTTGCCTCCTGCCTGAGCTCCTGTCTTCTCTTCTCAGTATGCAACCATAGGAAGCTGCTTCTTATGGTGACACATCTGTGGGCTCGCTTCTGAGCTGGGCTGTGTGTCTAGACACACCCAGCGAGGCTTGGCCAAGCCCCCCGCCGCTCCTCCCTTCTCACAGGATTTGATTGACATGAAAAGGAACCAAAGACTCCCGCTGCTGCCTCTGTCCTGTGAAATCAGGGAGAGAGAAGAGAGCTGCTAGAGACATGCACAGTGCTGGAACGAGTGAGGACTGAGGTAAGTAATGGGAGGAGGGGGGGGGGGGGCATACAAATGCTGTGACATTTTTGACCTTACCCTAATGAAGTGAATGCATAAAGGTAAGAAATGTGTAGCCTTTACAACCACTTTAAAGAAGTTGTAAAGGTTTTTGTTTTTTTTTAATAACAAACATACCATACTTACCTCCACTTTGCAGCTTGTTTTGCACAGAGTGGCCCCGATCCTCGTCTTCTGGAGTCCCTTGGTAGCTGTCTTGGCTCCTCCCTACTAGAACCAACCCCCTTCATGGAAAGCGCTCTCCCAAGGGGGTTAGCTTGCGGGCGCTCTCTCATGATATAGCCGGCGGACATAGCCTCCGATTGTATCACTCAGACCCGCCCCCCTGAGTGATGCTATGTCCGCCGGCTATATCATGAGAGAGCGCGCGCAAGCTAACCCCCTTGGGAGAGTGCTTTCCATGAAGGAGGTTGGATCTAGTGGGGAGGAGTCATTGATTAGATTGACAGCAGTGGGAGCCAATGGCTGTGCTACTATTAATCTCCAATGAAGAGTCGAGAACAGCCGAGAAGACTAGGGTCAGTAGCCAGTGCGTTCACAACTTTTGAGGGCTCAGGTAAGTAAACCGGGGGTTGAGGGGCTTGTAAGCACCGGATGTTTTTCAGGGTGCATTAAGGTGAAGAAATGCAAAGCTTTACAACCCCTTTAAAGCCATCTACCATGGGAAAAAAAATGGAAAACCGCGGCTACCTGGAGGGGTTCTATACACAGAATGTAAACTGAACGCCCCCTCCCAGAAACAGAATTTCCTACTTGACTCATGTCATGTCTAAAGGGATGCAGACCCCGTCACTTTCCTCATTAGAGCCCTGCAGGCGCAGCAGCTGACTGATAAAAATAAACCACTTCCATAGACAGATTCACTTAGCTTATGGACACAGACAAACAAACAGCTATTTCTTCAGAATAACAAAAGGTAGGAATCTGCAACAAAGGTTGTTATAATCCTTGTCATGTGCAGAGATCACCCAGAGGGGAAGGTTTTTTTCTCAACAAAAGTGGAGTTACTCTTTAAATAGTTTGCCCTAACCCTGTAACTGATACCTTTACAAGAGAGCTTGTTCTTTTCTTTCATCAGACTTACTGGCCAGATCACCAGATGACAATAGAAGAAAGAAAACAAAAAAGGAAACAAATGTAGCCACCACACCTAAGAATTGGTAAGCTGCAATATAATAAATGTTTGCTTTAGGGTTCAATACCGCTTTAAATGTGGTGGCTGCATTCATCCAGAAGAAAGAAGTACTTACCTTTTTTTAGGTGGCAGTTCGTGATCCTCTGTGTCTGCCAGCAACGGCTGCAGGGGAGAAGAGCGAGCACTCCGATAACAGCTGGGTGTATTTTGGTAGGGTTTTCTATTTAACAACCTGATGACTCCTACTACAAAAAAAGTGCATGAAGCATGAAAACGCATCAAAAACACATCAAAAATGCTCCATAAAACACTATGGGCCGGATTCAGAAAGAATCTACGCCGGCGTATCTCCTGATACGCTGCTGTAAATTCAAATGTGCGCCGTCGCATCTTTACGCCGATTCAGAAAGCAAAATACGCCGAAAAACATGGCTTCAGTCGTTCGGCGGAACTTGCCTACGCCGGCGTATCGTGGGCGCATAGTTACGCTGGACGCATTAGACTTTCCCAATAAAAATCTGCAAATGAGCTAGATACGCCGATTCACGAACGTACTTGCGCCCGGCGCATTGATATACGTCGTTTACGTAAGGCGTATGACCGGCGTAAAGTTACACCTGCTATATGAGGCGCAAGCAATGTTAAGTATGGACGTCGGAACAGCGTCGAATTTTCCGTCTTTTACGCCATTTGCGTAAGTTGTACGCGAATAGGGCTGTGTGTAAGTTACATTCACATTGAAAGCATTGAGTATTTGCAACGTGATTCAGAGCATGCGCACTGGCATACGTCCACAGACGGCGCATCCGCGCCTTTTGTTGAGAAAGTCATTTACATAGGGTCACGGTTCATTAACATGTATTACGCCCACCTTCCACCTACTTTGAATTAGGCGGGCTTACGCCGGCCCATCTACGCTATGCCGCCGTACCTTAGGGAGCAAGTGCTTTGTGAATACGGCACTTACCTCTCTAAGTTGCGGTGGCGTAGCGTAAAGAAGATACGCTACGCCGCTCTAAAGATACGCAAATGTATCTGAATCTGGCCCTATATTCGTATCACTGCTATGCTGAGCATCTGACCAACACAAATCTGTAACTCTGCTCAAAGCTACAGAGTGCTACTAATACTCCGGTATAAACTAAATAATATGTTTACGCATATTTTACACAAAGAATCTTCAGGCAGCCAATAACCCATGTGTATTCTCAGTTTAATTCCTATTTTGTATGATATTTATATCACTAGGGGGCAGTGTTGCCTTGTAGATAATGTTCCATTGCTTTTGATCATTAATACCTTCCAATGGTAACAAATAATTGGTTAAACACGCAGGGGCATATTTATAAGACCAATCAGAAATGCGCTTTTAAGTTATCTTTTTGGGAAACCGTACTGTATTTATTTATTACAAAAATAAAATAAAAAAGTCAAATGTTCTAAAACAATCCTTTTTATGAAACAAAGCTTACTTTTGATATTATTGTTTTCCAAAAATCATTTTATTTTACATAAAATTTTTAGGCAAAAGATGTATATTTTTTCTCTTTTGAGCAGGGTTAGTTTAAAAAATTATAAAAATAAACTTGTAATGTTTCTTTAAACAATGCCAAATTTAACTCCTTACATCCTCATACTCAGTGCCTTGAAAAAGTATTCATACCCATGGATTTTTCCACATTTTGTCATATTACAACCAAAAACGTATACGCTTATTGTAATTTTTTTTACCAAGACTATGTAGAATACGTATCGGCCTAAACCGGAAAAAAAAGTTAAAAATATTGGCCCGGATTCACATACATCGGCGCACATTTATGTCGCAGTAGCATATCTCTTTTACGCTACGCCGGCACAGCGCGGAGAGGCAAGCATGGAATTCACAAAGCAAATTCTCCCAACTCTGCGCCAGCGTAGCGTATAATTCGTAGGCGTAAACTGGCGTAAGTGGAAGTAGGTGGAAGTGGGCTGGAAGTGGGCATGATCCATGCTAATGAAGCGTGACCCCATGCAAATGATGGGCCGGACGCCAGACAAGTACTTAAAATGAACTGCGCATGTGTTGGGACATGGGTGTATCCCTGTGTGCATGCGCACAACCACGTCGGAACAACTGCCTAAGATACTCCGGATCACTGTGTACGCCGTGAACGTAATCTACGCCCAGTCAGACATGTCGGCCCATATTCACAGACGTCCAACGTACATTACGTAGGCTTGTGTTCCCTGGTCCATACCTTTGCATGGGTTGCACCTCATCTATGGGGAATAACTTTACGCCGAACGTAAAATTTACGCAAACCACGTAAATCATGCGCCAGTACGTTCGTGAATTGGCGTATCTCCCTCATTTGCATATTTGAATAGAAAATCAATGGGAGCGCCACATGCGTCCAGCGTAAATATGCGCCCACTCTATGCCAGCGTAGGCAAGTTACGTCGGTGGGATGAAGTCTGTTTTTAGGCGCATCTTAGTTTGTGGGTCCGGCACACAGATAGGACGGCGCATATTTGTACTTACGCGGCGTATCTGGAGATACATTGGCGTAAGTGCTTTGTGAATCCGGGCCACAGTGTTTTGTTTCAAAATTGTCGCTCTATTTTTGTTTATAGCGCAAAAAATTAAAACTGCAGAGGTGATCAAATACCATCAAAAGAAAGCTCTATTTGTGGGGAAAAAAGGAGCAACATTTTGCTCTACTGACATTGTCCATGTTTTAATACATGTTAAAAGTTTACATTCATTTATAATAATGTGTGTATTTAAACTTTGGGGTGCACACCCTAATGCAATAGGCTGCGCACACCTATGCCCATACGTCTGTTTTTAACAGACCAGATAACGGCGGGTGTCAGTGGAGATATCTGCCACTCCATAGAGAACAATGGGTGGTCCGATCGGGTCCGCTGAAAAACTGACAGGCGGACCCGATAGGTCCATGGGTGTGAAAGGGGCCTAAAGAGAACCTGCGCATTGCACACGCAGGGTAAAAGCACCAGGAACACTTGCCCACCAGCTCCACATACTGTACTTACCTTCCATTCGGCAGAGCTCTGGTTCACCTTAACCCCAGAACTCCTGACCCTGGCTGTCCCCTAATGCCCAGGCTGGGAGAGGCCCCTGCAGCTGCCAACTGCCATGGGGTGTGCCCTTGCCCAGGACACTATGAGCTGTTGATCTTGTATAGACACCCGCACACTGACACCTACACACACCCAACCGTTTGTGGTCTGGCTGTACACACACGGCTTTCTGTGCACACTTAACCCTTCCTTCCCTACAAGGGAATTCCTGCTTACATTATGTGGTGAAGAATTCATTACAACTTGTGTAACTCCAGTGGTGCAATACTTTTTTTTTTTTAAAGCTTTTGTCTGTATTCACACCTTTTCTTAAGTGTTATCCACTGAAACAAACGGAAACACATGCGTTAAGATGTCATTGCATCATGGTGCCTGCAAATGCATAATGATGAGCATCAATACGTGTTGACATCGAATACAAAGTGCATTGCAATGATATTGAAGCTGCACGGCTCTGCACATGCGCGAGTCTCTGGAAGCGTTTCCATTTATTGCATTGGGGGGAAAAATGCATTGGGGTGAAACCAGCCTTGAAGTGGTTGTAAAACTCAGATGTGACAAATGAACAAAGCACATCCCCCTATAGCAGGGTTTGACAAATTTGCTTGGCATCTAGGAGCCAGCTAAAAAAGTTAGGAGACAGAAAACGCGCCCGGTCCCCATGAGCTCGCACGCAGAAGCGAACACATACGTGAGTAGCGCCCGCATATGTAAACAGTATTGAAACCACACGTGAGGTATTGCCGCGAGCGTTAGAGTGAGAGCAATAATTCTAGCTCTAGACCTCCTCTGTAACTCAAAAAGAATTTTTTAAACGTCGCCTATTGAGATTTTAAAGGGTAAAAGTTTGTCGGCATTCCACGAGCGGACGCAATTTTGAAGAGTGACATTTTGGGTATCAATTTACTCGGCGTAACATTATCTTTCACAATATTAAAAAAAATTGGGATAACTTTACTGTTGTCTTATTTTTTAATTTAAAAAAGTGTAATTTTTTTCCCAAAAAAGTGCGCTTGTAAGACCGCTGCGCAAATACAAGGTGAGAGAAAGTATTGCAACGATCGCCATTTTATTCTCTAGGGTGTTAGAATAAAAAATATATATAATGTTTGGGGGGTTCTAATTAGAGGGAAGGAGATGGCAGTGAAAATAGTGAAAAATTACATATTAGAACTGCTGTTTAACTTGTAATGCCAACAGCCACCACCAGATGGCGCCAGCTCACAGAAGGAAGAGCTTGGGACTTCACAAGGCCGCAAAGCCACGCCCTCAATTAATGGCCGTCGCGGGCCCGCCGCCATTGCACGGTGGGGGAGATGGGGGCGCACGGAGACACAGGATCCTGTGCCTCCGTGCGCCCCCAAATCCCGATCGCGGCGGCCGGTAATTGAGGCCGTGGCTTCGCGGCCTTGTAGGCCGCAAAGCCGCGGCCTCAATTACCGGCGGGCGCCAGGTCACATTTTCTTGTCGCAATTGCGACCTGGCGCCCGGATATGGTCCACCCCTGCCCTATAGTGTGTACTTGTCCCAGTTTACCTCCTCGCGTCCGCTCTATAGACGAATGACGGCTACAGCGACAAGACCTACATTGCCGGGATGCTGTCATATGATGTCCTCCTGTGCATGAGGTGCCTGGAGGAAAGGTTCGAAAACACTCGGGAGTATCTCTGAGTGATTCAGAGTATTTACGAATGGCTCAGGGAACCGTTCCGAGTGTCACCAGCGTCACTGCCTTCTAGCAGGTCGGGGGTCCGATCGGGACCCCCTCCGCTGCGTGCGGCTTATCTGCGGGAGCAATCCGTCTTGAGGGGGCAGCTGTTCGTTTGTGTCCGCCCCCTCGTGATTGCTCCCAGCCAATCCCGTTGTATCCCGCCGTGTCACTTCCTCTGCCTGTAAAATGTAAACACTGGCAGAGGAAGTGATGCAGCTCTCCTCTCGGCGGTATTTTCAAACCGCCAAGAGGAGAGAAGACATCACAGTAAGTCGCACCAACACTACACTGACACCACACACATAGGCACACTAACCCCTTGCGATCACCCCCCACCCCCCTGTCACAGTAGTGATCATATATGTACTGATCACTGCATTTAGTGTCAGTGTGACAGTTAGTGTGACAGGCAGTTAGTGTTCCAGGGTAGCCCCGTACCCCCCCAATAAAGTTTTAACCCCTTGATCACCGCCCTAGTTAACCCTTTCACTCCCTATTGCCAGTGTCACTAAGCGATCATTTTTCTGATCGCTGTATTAGTGTCACTGTTGCCGCTAGGTAGCTAATTTTTTTTTATTGCGATTTTTTTTTACTAAAGACATGTGGCTGAATAAATTTTGGCCTAAATGTTTGACTAAAATTTAGTTTATTCAATTTTTCTTATAACAAAAAGGGGTCAATTCACAAAGAGAAACGTTATTGGTTTTCTTCAGGTGTTAAATTAGCACTCCTTATTTAACGCTAGCAAACATGGTATTCACGAAAGCTATAATCGTTATTTAACACAGTCGTTATGGTTTTCAACTGACTCTTTATCCAAACGTTATGCTAACTACTCAGACGTTATTATTAACATGTGAGACGTTAAAATAACTCTTAAGGTCGTTAAATAATGCTGGAGAGATGCATTCTGGGAGCAGAAGGGGAGGAGAACAGCTGCATGTGGAAAAGAGCAGATACAGAGAGAGAGAGAGAGAGAGAGACACAAGCAATACACATGGAGATTGAGCATGTGATGTGCAAAATTTCTAGTGTGTGCTTTTCTAAAGCCATGTGTATTTCCTCATACAGAGAATAAATCATGGGAGATGATAATCGGAATTTAGCTATCACCTGGGTTTCAGAAAAGTCATCCAAAATAGTATGTGAACGGAATACACGTTTATAAATCTGAACAACATTCTAACGTGTTCTTCTTCGCCTCTGGATAATTTTAAGTTCAAATAGAGCACGGTTCTAGCTTGCCCAACACTACACTACAAAAATCGCCAAAAGCTTCCTCTAACAACAAAATATCGCCTGGGAAATGTCATAACGCCACCCTGAGGGAGGTGTTAATTTAACGATTGCTTAACGATTGATAACTGTCAAAAAAATCTTTGTGAATTGCACTTCTGTACATATTTAACGATTTGACTCTTTAAAATAACGTTTTGAATCTTTAAAATAACGATTTGACTCTTTAACACGGATCCACACCTTAAAATATCGATTCTGTGTAGGGAAACGTTATTTGATGATTTTTCAAAGCGTTAAATCGTTTAGTGAATTGAACTAGCTTCAATAACGTGCAGAATCGTTAAAATAACACTCGCAATCTGAAAATAAAGCTTTGTGAATTGACCCCAAAGTAAACAATATTGTTGCTCTATTTTTTTTTATAGAGCAAAAAATAAAAATTGCAGAGGTGATCAAATACCATCAAAAGAAAGCTCTATTTGTAGGAAGAAAAGGACACAAATTTTGTTTGGGAGCCACGTCGCACGACCGCGCAATTGTCTGTTAAAGCGACGCAGTGCCGAATTGTAAAAACGCCTTTGGGCATTTAGCAGCATATTGGTCCGGGGCTTAAGTGGTTTACTCCGCATTACTCGTAAACCAAGGTTCCCCTGTATAAGATTTCCCCTGTATCAGTTTTGCTTTGTCAAGATTGTGATTGGATAGTGAAGAAACAACAGCACAGTGATGAGGTCATCCCTGTACTCCAATCAGCATGCTCCATTTATTAGATTCACAGCGCTGTGCAATTCTGTATATATATTTTAAATTGATATATTTTAAATGAATTAATAACTGGTATAAATTAGAGTCTCTTGTGTGTGCATACACATACATTTTAAAAGCATTTAATCCTTATAATACTTCTTAGTATTTCATAGGTTCTGTACTAATTTGATCCAGTAGATGGCGCAGTGCTTTATAAATGTAATATAACCAAACTGACTCCTTGGACATGGGAGGCAATCCACAAATAACATTTTCTGTTCATTAAAAAATGACAATTATTTTAATGTTTAAATAATTTCCCTCCATGCATATATTTTTCACTGTTTTTTTTTTTAAACCGTGTTTCCAAAATATTAGTTTTAACTGACATCTACTAATGAATAATTCGTATTGTTCACCTACAGAGCAGTATAATAATATCAATATATAAATAAAAATATATTAAAGAAAATAAGAAAACGCTAATATACTGTATAGTCATATTTTTTCCCATATATAAATATATATTTTGGTACTATTTAGAACGATATAGAAAAACATATATTAATGAAAAAGATTATTAATATATATAAATAGTGGTACAAGCACAAAAAAAGGAGCATGCGATAACAAAATAGAAACAGAAATTGAAAAAGTTGAGTTGGTGTAAGAAAAAAATATATATAATAAATATTTAGAAAAATATTTATGAAATCTAGATAAAATATAATGTTATATTTTAATTACATATTAAATATAAATAAAAATGTTAATAAATAAATGTAATCTAGTGTAAATCTTTCTATTTTTGGTCAAATTTTTTTTTAAGTGTACAGTAGACCTCTATATTGTGTGTTTTTGCTATATTTATATATGTATATTATCTAGGTTTCATGAATATTTTTATAAATATTTATTATATATATTTATATATTTTTAGGTGTAGACCTATATATTGTGTGTTTTTGCAATATATATATATATATATATATATATATATATATATATATATATTATAGGTGGTTAACAGTAGACTGCTAATAAAGGTAGGTGAATACATAAAGTATAAATTATAGAAATTGATGAGAGCTTCTATTACATAGATAATAAGTAGGTAACAATAGACGGGTAATAAATTACAGGTAGGTAAATGAATACCAATACTACAAATGTATGACTGGTAGATAGCTATTGATAATTGAAGACAAATACAGAATAATGAATAATAGGTTGTCACTTACAGATTATTGATTAAAGATTATGGATATTTTACTTAAAGGGTCACTAAAGGAAAACATTTTTTGCTGAAATGACTGTTTACAGGGTATAGAGACATAAAAGTTAACTGATTCCTTTTCAAAATGATTACAAATAGATAAAAATCAATCATATAATGTGCATGCAGGTTAGTTTCACTTTTGAACTGGCTTCATGTTTCTGTGAAGTAGAAATAGACACACAGAACAAAAACAAACAAATCCAGGGCAGTGTTTTGTTTTTAAAATGAATCTGATTGGTTCTGGGAAGTTTTAGACACACAGTAATGACAGCTCAGACCACCGTGAGAAAGCTCCCAGTATGGTGGTTATAAGGAAACAGACAAGCAGGAAGTGTGGAGAACAGAGCAGGATTACAGCAACTTCAAAGCAAAAACGAAAAATAAGGACATGATACCAGTACTGCAGTAAGGTAAAGGAATCTATTTAGCTAAAAAAAAATCCTTTAGTGATCCTTTAATAAATACTGATAATAGGTGATAGATGTGGATAGGTAATACAATTATAGATGTTGATGATAAATTATATTAGAGAGAGATAGATAGATAGATAGATAGATAGATAGATAGATAGATAGATAGATAGATAGATAGATAGATAGATAGATAGATAAGTGAATGATAGATTTATATTAATGATAGCTAGATATAGATTAATCAATTACAAAAAAATAGATAGATAGATATGATAGATAGACAGACAGTTAAAAGGCACAGAAGTAAATATGTATACAGGTACAGATTATAGATATACAGATAAATAGATGCCGGATGTGGACTAATGATAGATTATAGATATTGATGACAGATGATATTATAGATATAGATTTATATTTATGATAAGCGATTGATAGATTTCGATTAATGACAGCTTGATAATGATTATTCGATTATAGATAGATATTGATCATAGATATATCATAGATATTGATGGTAGATATAAGAAGACTGAGGATACATATTATAGATAGTGATAAACAGAGGTGTGTTCAGCCTATTGCACCCCAAAGCTCACACATACATGCCTGTGTGTAAATATATATAGGGCAGTAGGGCAATGGACAGTGTCAGTAGAGCATAGATTGGTGTCAGTCATTTATTTTTTTATTACCTTTTTTTTAGTTATTTTTTACAATAATATTTTAATTATGTTTTTCACAATTTGTTTTCTGAGCCCCATTGGGGGAGGGGGGGTTTTGGTGAAATATCAGGAGTCTAAACAGACCCCTGATGGCTCACTTTGGAGAAAAATAAAGGGACTGAGGACAAAGATTCCCCAGTCTCTTCTTCTGCAGCCAAGCAGCAGGAGCAGTCTGCGTGCAGTACAGGGTGATTAGGGCGCACTGTGCGCACGCTTATGGTGATAAATAGGTATCAATGACTTTCATGCAACTTCTGAGGGTTAACATTGAAGTGTAGGGCACTGAGGTTGCATGAAATTAGGACCAAAGTAGTGCATGAATGAATTTGAAGTGGCTTTAACTTTAAAGCAGAGTCCCACACAAAAATGGAACCTCTGCTTTTCGGAACCCTCCCTCCCCCCTCCGGTGTCACATTTGTCACCTTTCAGGGGGGAGGGGGTGCAGATACCTGTATAATACAGGTATTTTCACCCACTCCCGGGCATAGACCCCCACGGAAGTCACGCCACTTCCAAACCTCCCTCCCCACTGCCTTCTGGGAAACACACAGGTCCCAGAAGACAGCGGGGATCAGTCAGGACGCGCAGCGCGACTCGTGGTGCGCATCCTGACTGAAGCTGCAATGCTTTACTTCCTGATTCCCTCACCGAGGACAGCCGAAAGCCGAGTGATGGATCAACTTCGGCTGCCGACATCGCGGGCGCCCTGGACAGGTAAGTGTCCATTTATTAAAAGTCAGCAGCAGTATTTGTAGGTGCTGGCTTTTAATATTATTTTTTTAGGCGGACCTCCGCTTAAAGCGGAGCTCCAGCTGCGAAAATTTTTTTTTTAAAGTCAGTAGCTACTAACAGTGTAGCTGCTGACTTTAAATAAGGACACTTACCTGTCCTAGGCGCCCGCGCTGATGCCCCCCCCGATGCCGGTCCCGCGATCGCTCCGAGTCCCGGGCCGCCATTCACACTATGGGAAACAGGCAGTGAAGCCGTACGGCTTCACTGCCCGTTTCCTACTGTGCCTGCGCGAGTCTCACGCTGGCTTGTGAATGGGCGCGCTGCTCTCTGAGAACACACTCAGTTCCCAGAAAGCAGCGCTCCCCATTCACAAGGAGAAGGAGAAAAAGAAATCAAACCGCGGTGTGGAAGAGGCAGATTACGGACTTCCGCATAGCAACAGCTATTTCGGGTGAGTATTTTTTTTTTTTTCAGGTTTTTTTTATTTTTATTTTTTTAAACAACATGGGAAAATGTTGTTTATATGGGTGGAGCTCCGCTTTAAAGTCTCACCTATATGAATGGCTATCATTGGAAAATATGGGGAACGACTTGCCATGCAACTTTGAAACAGAACAAGTCGCACAAGTGTGAATGGAGCCTTAATAAGTGGATGGATGGATAGATAGATAGATATAAAAATGTAAATAGATACAGCCTATAGATATACAGATAAATAGAAGAATGATGTTGACTAATGATAGATTATTATTATTATACAGGATTTATATAGCGCCAACAGTTTGCTAGATCATAGATATTGATTGATGGGTGTTGGTAATCAGACATAGATTTATATATGTAAATAGATACAGATTATAGATATACAGATAAGCAGATTTTATGTACATATATATATAGATATACACAGAAATATAGATATTCGTTTTAGACTGATATTTATGATAAGTGATTGATAGCTTTAGATTAATGATTGTTTAATTATAGATAACTCGATAGATATTTAAGATAGATATATGTTGACTGCTGATACATTATAGATTGTATTGATGATAGGTATTGGTAAACAGACATATATTTAAAATGTAAATAGATACAGCCTATAGATATACAGATTAATAGAAGAAGGATTTTGACTAATGATAGATCATAGATATTGATGACAGATATTTGTAGTCTGAGGATAGTGATCGATATATATATATATATATATATATATATATATATATATATATATATATATATATATATATATGATATTATAGATTTATATTTATGATAACTTACTACATAATAATATATATATATATATAAATCTATAATATCATAGTGATAGATAGATATAGATGATATATATATAATATAGTAAGTTATCATAAATATAAATCTATAATATTATATATATATCATCTATATCTATCTATCACTATGATATATGATTTTATAGATTTATATTTATGATAACTTACTATATAATATAATTATATATACCGTATTTATCGGCGTATACCGCGCACTTTTTCCCCCTTAAAATCAGAGGGCGTCATTCAAACACAGTTCGGGAAGCGGGAATCGGCTCAGAGACAGCGTGGGAGAAGCGGGGAGGACACCACTGCAGACGGACGCCGGACCGGACAAGGCCGCCGATGGACGCTGGGCAAGACACCGACGAGGAGCATTCAACCCGTAAGTATTTTTCTGAAATTTTCCTTCTAGGTTGGGGGTGCGCGCTATACGCAGGTGCGCTCAATACCCCGATAAATATGGTGTATATATATATATATATATCTATCTGTAAATCTCTCATCTATATCTATTTACATATATAAATCTATGTCTGATTACCAATACCTATCATCAATATCTATCTATCAGTATGATATTATAGATTTATATTTATGATAACTTACTACATAATATATATATATATAGAAAGAAAGTTAAAAAAATATCTAAACTGACAAAAGTAGAAGTGTAATCCATGGATAGAGAAAAGTGAAGTAGGAGTGAAAGTAATAAAAAGTGTCCCCCCCCCCCCCCCCCCCCAGGCACCCTGGCTGTGGCCCCCTTTCCCGTGTGCAGGTCCCCCTGTGGCCCCCGGGGTCCCCCCTGGCAGGGAAGGCACAGGAGGAGGCGGCTGGCTCTTTGTAGTCGGAGGAATGCGGAAATGTTCTCCTCCATGTCAAACGGTTTTTGAAGCGAGGTCACATCAGCCAGCGTGGGAAAGAGAAAGGAAAGTGGGAATAGAAGAGAGGAGAGGAGAGGAGGAGGGAGGACGGGGAGAGGAGGAAGAGGCACGCTGCTGCTGCCTCCGCTCTACTACTACAAGCACTGCTACCTCCTCCGCAACTACTACTACTACCTCCTCCTCCTCCGCTACTACTTCCTCCACTATCTGTGCCCCGGGGGCTGCCCGTCCTCCTCTCCCATGGACTGTGTATGGGGAGGATGGCTGTAGGCGGCGGAGCGGGGCTACCTGTGTGGCCGGGGACTGTGTGAGGGGCAAGCAAGGAAAAGGAAAGACCATAGAAGAGCCTCCCTCCTCCTCCTCCCCGCTCTGCCCTCCGGTGGATGCCCCGGTGTTCTGTGCGGACAGGTAATGTCACCCATACATGTGCTCACCGAGCCCGGAGAATTGTACCGAACAGCCGCTGCCGCCATGTGCCGGACCCCGGGGAAGACTCCGCTCTACACCCGACTCATTGTCATCCAGCTGCTGAGGAACCACAAGTCCCAGCATGTCCTCCAGAGGCTGGGACTTGTGGTTCTTTATCTTGTCCTACATCTGCAGGGGAACCCCATTATCTAGTAGTATGTGCTCATGGCCTCCAGATGCTGGGACTTGTGGTTCTTCTAATTTGTCATCCAGCTGCTGAAGAACCACAAGTCCCAGCATGTCCTCCAGAGGCTGGGATTTGTGGTTCTTCTAATTTGTCTTCCAGCTGCAGGGGAACCCGAATATCTTGTATGTCCTCATAGCCCCCAGATGCTGGGACTTGTGGTTCTTCACCTTGTCCTACATCTGTAAAGGAACCCCAATATCTAGTATGTCTTCATGGCCTCCATATGCTGGAATTTGTGGTTCTTCATCTTGTCCTCCAGCTGCAAGGGAACCCCGATATAAAGCATGTCCTCATGCCTCTTGACACAGGGACTTGTGGTTCTTCTAATTTGTCTTCGAGCTGCAGAGGAACCCCAATATCTAGTATGCCCTCATAGCCCCCAGATGCTGGGGCTTGTGGTTCTTCTTATTTGTCTTCCAACTGCAGAGGAACCCCAATATCTAGTATGTCTTTGTAGCCTTCAGATACTGGGACTTGTGGTTCTTCTATTGTCTTCCATCTGCAGGGGAACCCCAATATAAAGTATGTCCTCATGGCCTCCAGATGCTGGGGCTTGTGGTTCTTCATCTTGTCTTCCAGCTGCAAAGGAACCCCGATATCTAGTATGTCCTCATGGCCTCCAGATGCTGGAATTGTGGTTCATCTAATTTGTCTTCCATCTGCAGGAGAACCCCAATATAAAGTATGTCCTCATGGCCTCCAAATGCTGGGGCTTGTGGTTCTTCATCTTGTCTTCCAGCTGCAAAGGAACCCCAATATCAAGCATGTCCTCATGCCTCTTGACACAGGGACTTGTGGTTCTTCTAATTTGTCTTCGAGCTGCAGAGGAACCCCAATATCTAGTATGCCCTCATAGCCCCCAGATGCTGGGGCTTGTGGTTCTTCTTATTTGTCTTCCAACTGCAGAGGAACCCCAATATCTAGTACGTCTTCGTAGCCTTCAGATACTGGGACTTGTGGTTCTTCTAATTTGTCTTCCATCTGCAGGGGAACCCCAATATAAAGTATGTCCTCATGGCCTCCAGATGCTGGGGCTTGTGGTTCTTCATCTTGTCTTCCAGCTGCAAAGGAACCCCAAAATCTAGTATGTCCTCATGGCCTCCAGATGCTGGAATTGTGGTTCATCTAATTTGTCTTCCATCTGCAGGAGAACCCCAATATAAAGTATGTCCTCATGGCCTCCAAATGCTGGGGCTTGTGGTTCTTCATCTTGTCTTCCAGCTGCAAAGGAACCCCAATATCAAGCATGTCCTCATGGCCCCTTGATACAGGGACTTGTGGTTCTTCTTATTTGTCTTCCAGCTGCAGGGGAACCCCAATATCTAGTATGTACTCATAGCCTCCAGATGCTGGGACTTGTGGTTCTTCAACTTGTCCTACATCTGCAGAGGAACCCCAATATCTAGTATGTCTTCATGGTCTCCATATGCAGGGATTTGTGGTTCTTCATCTTGTCCTCCAGCTGCAGAGGAACCCCAATTTCAAGTATGTCCTCATAGCCTCCAGATGCTGGGACTTGTGGTTCTTCATCTTGTCTTCCAGCTGCAAAGGAACCCCTTGGCCCCTTGACACATGGACTTGTGGTTCTTCTAATTTGTCTTCCAGCTGCAGGGGAACCCCAATATCTAGTATGTACTCATAGCCTCCAGATGCTGGGACTTGTGGTTCTTCATCTTGTCCTACATCTGTAAAGGAACCCCAATATCAAAATATATAAAAAAAAAATGTTTTCCTCAGTTTAGGCCGATACGTATTCTTCTACATATTTTTTGTAAAAAAAAAAATCGCAATAAGCTTTTATTGATTGGTTTGCGCAAAAGTTATAGCGTCTACAAAATAGGGGATAGTTTTATGGCATTTTTATTAATGTTTTTTATTTTTACTAGTAATGGTGGCGATCTGCGATTTTTATCGGTACTGCGACATTATGGCAGGCACATCGGACATTTTTGACACATTTTTGGAACCATTGTAATTTTTATAGCGATCAGTGCTATAAAAATCCATGGATTACTATAAAAATGCCACTGGCAAGGAAGGGGTTAACACTAGGGGGTGAGGAAGGGGTTAATTATGTTCCCTAGGTGTGTTCTAACTGAAGGGGGGGTGGGACTGACTTGGGGAAATGACAGATCGCTGTTCATACATTGTATGAACATGTGATCAGTCATTTCTCCCCCTGACAGGAGCGGGAGCTATGTGTTTACACACACAGCTCCCGGTTCTCGCTCTGTAACGAGCGATCGCAGGTGCCCGGCAGTGATCGTGCCTGCCGGGCACTCCCGTCAGCACCAGGGGCGAGCAGGGGGCGCGCTCACGCCCCCTAGTGGCTGAAATGCAAAATCATGGAATATTACATGATTTTGCGCCGCCGAGCCGACCTGCCGCTGTAAAACTGTGGCGGCTGGTCGGCAAGAGGTTAATTCAGAAATTTCCGAATTTTCGGATTTCCAAAGTTCTGAATTTCCAAATTCCGAATGTTCGACTTTCCCAATTCCGAATTTTCAGAATTTCCGAAAAAAGCTAAAAAACAAATGAAACGGAAATGAAGAAATTTTTCGGCAGTGCACATGTCTAGTAAACACAATCTCTATCTTGTCTTCATGGCTTCCAGGTACGGGGACTTGCGGTTCTACTTACTTTTTTCCATCTGAAGCCAAACCCCAAGCATCCAGCATGTCCTGATATCTTCCAGATGCTGGGACTTGAGGTTATTCGTTTATTTCTGCAGAGGAACCACAAGTTCCATCATGGCCTTCAGATATTGGGACTTTTTTTTTTGCAGCTGCGATGAAACCCCAAAAGCCAACATGTTCTGAAGGCTTCAAGATACTGGGATTTGTGAGTTTTTTTTTTTTTTTTGTAGCTATGGAGGAACTACAAGTTCCATCATGTTCTGACGGATTCTTGAACTTGCAGTTGTGCAGCTGGAGTGTCGAACATAATTAAATAGCGAGTAAACAGCTTGACTCGCGCCTAGATTATAACAATTTTATAATCAGAAGGAGAAAGTTGTAAGGTTTTGCAGTAGAAGTGTAGGTAAGGTTCTTCCAGTCATCATATGGCAAAAATTGGAGTATCTAGAGCAGTGATGGTGAACCTTGGCACCACAGATGTTTTGGAACTACATTTCCCATGATGCTCCCTACACTGCAGTCTAGCTGAGCATCATGGGAAATGTAGTTCCAAAACGTCTGTGGTGCCAAGGTTCACCATCACTGCTCTAGTAGAATTAGTGAAGTTATCCAGATCATTAAATGGCGACAATAGGTACACGTGCTTTTAGAGGTGTTAGCTACTGCATGCAAGCTTGCAATACCGAAAGAAGATGGCAGTTGTTCCCGATGCAAGGTTTTGTTTATTGTGTTTTGGAGGCAGGGCCATCTATAAAGGGTTTGAAAGGTAAAAAATGTTTCCCCTAAATAACTTCCTTTACCTTATTGCAGTCCTCCTTCACTTACCTCATCCTTCCATTTTGCTTTTAAATGTCCTTATTTCTTCTGAGAAATCCTCACTTCCTGTTCTTCTGTCTGTAACTACACACAGTAATGCGAGGCTTCCTCCCTGGTGTGGAGAAAGCCTCTTGAGAGGGAGGGGGGCAAGCAGGAGTGTCAGAATGCCTACTAACACACAGCTCTTTTCTCTACCTGCAAAGTAGAGAGTGTCCTGACACTCCTGCTCGCCCCCTCCCCCCCCCCAAGAGCTTTCTCCACACCAGGGAGAAATCCTCGCATTACTGTGTGGAGTTACAAACAGAAGAACAGTGGATGTAAAGCCACTCTCATCCTTTCTAAACTACTGCCATAGTGGTTATCTATAGGGATATAGATGCCTCCTGCATGTATCCTCACCTGTCTAATGTCTCCCCTCTGTCTGTTATAAGAACTGAAAAATTCCAGATTCTGTGGGTGGATATGTTGTCTGGAGTTCAGTGGGTGGAGTCGTGATATCAGTAAACTCCCCGCCCTCCTCTACACTCCCCTTGTCAGCATTTTTTCCTAAGTATTGCTTACACTAAATTCTGCTATGATCAGTAACATACAGTCAAAATCCAGAAAAGTAACCACATGACTTCAGAAAAGGAGTGGGGGTGGGAATTAAAAAATAATGCCTGTCTCCAGGCTAGTGCATGAGATATGTAAATAACCTGTCACTCACAGTGAGGGGGCGGAACGGACTAAGATTTTTCACTGTAAGTCCGTTTTATCTCACTGAACAATAAAAGAGGATTGCTCATAGCTGGATTTACTCTGTGTGGCAAGACTGGGCACAGATGATAGGAAATCTTATACTCTACATCAGGGATCCTCAAACTACGGCCCTCCAGCTGTTGTGGAACTACACATCCCATGAGGCATTGTAAAACTCTGACATTCACAGACATGACTAGGCATGATGGGAATTGTAGTTCCTGAACAACTGGAGGGCCGTAGTTTGAAGACCCATGCTCTACATTGTGACAGCAAAAAAAAAAATTGGGTTTACATCCACTTTTGAAGCTCATAAAGGACATGACTGGAGTCTCAGTATCATCCAACTGCCCTTCCATCATATGACTTAGTGAAAAGGTCACACTAGTGGTCACACATTGGTAGCCAAGGAAATGTGGTGACAGCCAATGGCAGACTATTGTCAGGGGATAATGAAGTCCCAAAGAATTTTTCCTTATAAAAGAAAACACCCTATATGGAGTATGCATGAATATGCCATTATGTTCCTGCCTGGAGTCCACGTTTGCAGTAATACCCTGTTGTCCACATTTCTGATTTGTTGTCAGAAACCTTGCTGGAGGTGTCCCTGTGCTGGACTGTGCAGGTGTATACACAACAGTTATACTTTTTTTTTTAAAGTTGGTTGGTACTTACAATCAAGTCTTATGAAAAAAATATATTTGCATGCAAAACATATTTGCTATCCCCTTGAACATTTGACTAATTGAATAATTGGGTTTTCATTAAAGGGTAGTCGCCATTTTCTGACTGTCAGGCTGCATGCTGGTTCCAAAGCAGCATTGCTGAGAATGAAATCACTGTCCCAGGACCAGTATGCAGAAATGTACAGCTTCCATTCCATCTTAGAACAAGTTTAGTTATAATTGAGTGAACCCCTTCCTTCCTTCCTTCTTTCCTTCCTTCTTTTTCCTTCCTTCCTTCCTTCCTTCCTTCCTTCCTTCCTTTCTTCCTTCCTTCCTTCCTTTCTTCCTCCCTTTCCTCTTTCCTTCCTTCCCTCCTTCCTTCCTTCTTTTTCACCTTCCTTCATTCCTCCCTCTCATCTTCCTTCTTTCCTCCCTCTCATCTTCCTTATTTCCTCCCTCTCATCTTCCTTATTTCCTCCCTCTCATCTTCCTTATTTCCTCCCTCTCATCTTCCTTCTTTCCTCCCTCTCATCTTCCTTCCGCCATTCATCTATCCTCCCTTCCTTTTCTTCTTCCTTCTCCTTTACTTCCCCTTCTTACTTACCAATTCTTTCCTTCTACCCTTTTTCTTCCCTCCCTCCATTCCTCCATGTTTTTTTCCCTTCTTCTATCCCCTCTTCACTTCTTCCGTCCATATTTAGAAGCTTCATTCACACTTTATCCATTCATATATTCCTTATTTTTTTTATTTATTTCCATCCCTCCTTTCCTTCTTTATCCTTCTTCTCTTTCTCCCTGTCTTTCCCCCTCCTTCCTCCATCCCTTAATTTTTTTCTTTCCTTCTTTCTTCCCTTTCTTACTCCTTCCTTCATTCTTTACTTCCATACATTCTTCCTTTTTATTACTTCCTTCCTTCTCTTCTCCCCTCCTTTTTTCTTTCCTTCTTTCCCTCCCTTCCTCTTACCTTTCTTTCCTTCCCTACTTCCTTCTTTCCTTCCTCCCCCTCTTCCTTTCTTCTTCCCCTGCTTCCTTTCTTCTTCCCCCTTCTTCCTTTCTTCCTCCATCCCCCTCCCTTTTTTCTTCTCCACCCTCCTTCCTTTTTTTCTCACCCTCCTTTCTTCCTTCCTTCCTCCCCCTCCTTCCTTTCTTCCTCCACCTTCCTTCATTCTTTTCTTACTGTCTTCTTTCCTAGCTTTCTTCTTCCATCTCTCCTTCCTTCCTTTTCTTCTTCCTTCACCTTTACTTTCCTCATTCCTTACTTCCTTTCCTCCTTCTGTTCCTACCTTCTTGTCTATCTCCCTCTTCCCATCCTTTCTTCCTTCCTTCCCACCTGTTCCTACCTTCCCGTCTTACTTCCTCTTTCCATCCCTTCTTCCTTCCTTCCCTCCTTCTCTTCCTACCTACCTGTCTTTCTTTCTATTTCCATCCCTTTTTCCTTCCTTCCCTCCTCTTCCTACCTACCTGTCTTTCTTTCTCTTTCCATCCCTTCTTCCTTCCTTCCCTCCTCTTCCTACCTACCTGTCTTTCTTTCTCTTTCCATCCCTTCTTCCTTCCTTTCCTCCTCTTCCTACCTACCTGTCTTTCCTTCTCTTTCCATCTCTTTTTCCTTCCTTCCCTCCTCTTCCTAATTACCTGTCTTTCTTTCTCTTTCCATCCCTTCTTCCTTCCTTTCCTCCTCTTCCTACCTACCTGTCTTTCCTTCTCTTTCCATCTCTTTTTCCTTCCTTCCCTCCTCTTCCTAATTACCTGTCTTTCTTTCTCTTTCCATCCCTTCTACCTTCCTTCCCTCCTTCTCTTCCTACCTTCCTGTCTTTCTTTCTCTTTCCGTCCCTTCTTCCTTCCTTCCCTCCTTTTCTTCCTACCTACCTGTCTTTCTTTCTCTTTCCATCCCTTCTTCCTTCCTTCCCTCCTTCTCTTCCTACCTACCTGTCTTTCTTTCTCTTTCCATCCCTTCTTCCTTCCTTCCCTCCTGTTCCTACCTACCTGTCTTTCCTTCTCTTTCCATCCCTTCTTCCTTCCTTCCCTCCTTCTCTTCCTACCTTCCTGTCTTTCTTCCTCCCTTTCTCCCATATTCATTCACAATGTACTGAACAGCACTGCAGCTGAAGTGTCCTCATACACAAATTCTGTTTATTTTAGTTCAGTTTAAACTTGCATTCATATCATTATTTACAACTATATTGATATCAAGCTGGCCTTTGTTACACATATATAGAAATCATTGAATTGCCTTCCAGATAGAGATTAGAGAAATGGGGGCCCCTTCATGGTTTTGTTATGGGGCCCTATCACACATAATTCCGGCACTGCCCATGAGGTTTGCTTGTGTCCTGTTCATCGTCAACTTTGGTTTAATACCAATCCAGGTGTAACCTAATTCTTTCATAGAGAGTTAAATAAATGTTATGTGATAGTGATTGTGAAGTAACAGTGTTTGGTTTCCCTTTCCCTGCAGATGATGTAATCCTTCGGATTGGTGCCCTCTATGCGCTGCGTCCCGCAGCTCGCCGCCTCCTGCAGCTCACCGCCTCCCGCAGCTCGCCGCCTCCCGCAGCTCGCCGCCTGGCAATTCTCGGCTGCGTCTCTTTAGGACCTCGAGGACCCGTCAGCCACCACAGACTTAGGAATCCGGCTCCTCTACTTATACTTGGACCACCGGGAGGTGGAAGCCCTTACCCCTGCCTCCTCCCTCCTCATCTCTAGGGTGCTTATGATGGAGAAGGACCAACAAGCAGATCAGCAATATGAGTGTGTGGCGGAGATAGGGGAAGGGGCATATGGCAAGGTGTACAAGGCCCGTGACCTGAAGAATGGAGGACGATTTGTGGCCCTGAAACGGGTGAGAGTGCAGACTGGGGAGGAGGGAATGCCGCTTTCCACCATCCGGGAGGTGGCTGTGCTGAGACATCTGGAGACCTTTGAGCATCCAAATGTAGTCAGGTAAGAGCGAAGGTGGCTCCTGTGGCCCCACAGGGACAGGGTTGGATTTCATGTTTAAGAAATGTAAGCAATTGGATGGAAAGGCATGGGCTGTTTTATATACCATATTTACTGGCGTATAAGACGACTCGGCGTAAAAGATGACCCCCTATATTTCCAGGAAAAATGTTGGTTTTGGGATATACTTGCCGTATAAGACGACCCCCTTCCTACTAGTCTGTCTGGAAGCTGAGGGGTAGCCAGAACAACCGCTGACAAAAACAGGCTTTTTTCAGATCTCACTGTACAATTACATTACATTACATGCCTCCACTGTGCCATTACATTACATGCCTCCACTGTGCCATTACATTACATGCCTCCACTGTGCCATTACATTACATTACATGCCTCCACTGTGCCTTACATTACATGCCTCCACTGTGCCATTACATTACATGCCTTCACTGTGCCATTACATTACATGCCTCCACTGTGCCATTACATTACATGACTCCACTGTGCCCTACATTACATTACATGCCTCCACTCTGCCATTACATTACATGCCTCCACTGTGCCATTACATTACATTACATGCCTCCACTGTGCCTTACATTACATGCATCCACTGTGCCATTACATTACATGCCTTCACTGTGCCATTACATTACATGCCTCCACTGTGCCATTACATTACATGCCTCCACTGTGCCATTACATTACATGCCTCCACTGTGCCATTACATTACATTACATGCCTCCACTGTGCCATTACATTACATGCCTCCACTGTGCCATTACATTACATGCCTCCACTGTGCCATTACATTACATTACATGCCTCCACTGTGCCATTACATGCCTCCACTGTGCCATCACATGCCTCCACTGTGCCATCACATGCCTCCACTGTGCCATCTCATGCCTCCACTGTGCCATCACATGCCTCCACTGTGCCCTCCTTTGCCATCACATGCCTCCACTGTGCCATTACATGCCTCCACTGTGCCTTTACATGCCTCCACTGTGCCATCACATGGCTCCACTGTGCCATCTCATACATCCACTGTGCCATCACATGCCTCCACTGTGCCATTACATGCCTCCACTGTGCCATTACATGCCTCCACTGTGTCATTACATGACTCCACTGTGTCATTACATGCCTCAACTGTGCCATTACATGCCTCCACTGTGCCATTGCCGACCTCACTGTGCCGGCCAAGACGATTTCCCTACCTTAATTTGTTTTTAGATTTTGGGTTTTAAGCTGCGGGCATCCATGATTTAAAAGCCGTGCCTCCTCCTCAGACTGTTCCGTGATAGGCGGAACACAAATTTCCCCAGCAGGGCCTCTGTTTAGTGTTCCGCCAATCACGGATGTCCTCTCATCCGAGGATGAGAAAATGAGTGTTCTGACTATCACGGAACAGTCTGAGGAGGAGGCGCGGCTTTTGAATCATGGATGCCCGCAGCCTGACGGATACAGGTACCGGCGTATAAGACGACCCCCGACTTTTGAGACATTTTTTTGCATCCAAAAGGTCGTCTTATAAGCCGGAAAATAACAGTAATGTTGGAAGCCAACCAGTCTAATCTAAAGCGGCGTACACACGACCGAGGTTCTCGCTGGAAACCAGCGAGAACCTCGCTGGAAGCTGCATTCCAGCGAGTACCTCGGCCGTGTGTACGCTTTTGGCTCGCCCCGCCCGTCGGGAATCCCGTCGAGCGAAAAGAGAGCACGCTCTCTTTTTGCTCGACGGCCCGCCTGGATGAATGGCTGGTTGCCATTCCCGACGAGCGGGTCGCCGATTTCGACGGCCGGCAGAGAACCTCGACGGGCGGAACGATGTGAGTTGCCCGTCGAGGTTCTCTGCCGTGTGTACGCGGCCTGAAAGTCACTAGCCTTATATGAGCAGTCAGGGAACCTCTACAATAGAAACTACTCAGGAAGATGCTAGGTGAATGTGGGCCTGGGGTAGGCTACAATACTCACCTGTAATCGGGAGTTGTCCCCTGCACAATTTATGTTCCGGCACAAGAAACCCTCGGTAAGACATACAGTACTACAGTGCATCTGGGAAGTATTCACAGCGCTTCACTTTTTCCACATTTTGTTCTGTTACAGCCTTATTCCAAAATGGATTAAATTAGTTATTTTACTAAAAATTCTACAAACAATACCCCATAATGACAACGAGAAAGATGTGTGTTTGAAATTTTTGTAAATGTAATAAATTTACCTTTCAAGCCTCGTACACAGGACCGGCTTTCTCGGCAAAAACCAGCAAGAAAACTGCTTCTTGCTGAGATTCCCGTTGGTGTGTGCGAGGCATTCGGGTTTCTCATCAGGAAATCTGTCCAGAATCTCGACGAGAAAAAAAGAGAACCTGCTCTCTTTCTTTTCGTTGAGATTCTTGTCGGCCTGTTTCCCGATGAGAAACCCGAGAGTGTGTATACTTACCTGTCACCGTGGAAACCCACGCATGCTCGAAATTACTTTGATGCATGCGCGGTAGCTTCCACGAACATAGGCAGGGTGAAGCAAGATGGCGGCAAAGGCATCTTCGTACGCGATGACATCACTGTGTTGTTTCCTTTCGAGAGAACCGCGGTTCTTTTGAAACAAAAGTCTGTACACTCAGGCAGCAAGAGTTTCTTGCCAAGAATCTCATGAGGGAAAATTGTGGGTTTTTCCTGACGAGATTCTCGGTCGTGTGTACGAGGCTTTAGAAGAAGAGGTCTTCTTTTTTTTTTTATCTTAGATGACATTAGAGTGACCACATTTTCAAACTACCATTCAGGGACACTCCCCTTCCCAAAAATCAGCTTGTTCTGTAACGAATCACAGCACAGTGATTGGACACAAGAGGCGGGATTTATGATTTCTCCAATCACAAGCAGGGGGCGGGGATTGTGTTCCTCCAGGCATTCCCGGCCAGGACAAGTACTGTCAGTGAGTAAAGCGGTGATGTGGCGGCCTTTTATGAGGGCATCAGATTGGCTTGGGGGGGTGGCTGTATCATTTTCATTCCGGGACACTGTGGGCTAGATTCAGGATGGAGAGAGCGTATCTTTGTGTGTGCGGGCGTAGCGTAGCCGATTTACGCTACGCCTCCGCAACTTTTACAGGCAAGTGCTGTATTCACAAAGCACTTGCTTCGTAAGTTGCGTTGGCGTAGCGTAAATGGGCCGACGTATCCGCGCGCAATTCAAATTAGCAGGTAGGGGGCGTGTTGTAGTTAAATTAACGTTGACCCCACGTAAATTACGTTTTTGTTTTTAACTGCGCATGCGCCGGCCGTGTCCCAGCCCCATATCCCAGTACGCATACTCCAAATGACGTAGCAAATAGTCATTAAAAACGTCGTGAACGTAATTTACGTCCAGCGACATTCACGGACGAGTTACGCATACGACGTAAAATTTCATAAATTCGACGCGGTCCCAACGTCCATACTTAACATTGGCTGCGCCATCTTTTTGGTGGTTTATCTTTACGCCTGAAAACGCCTTACGTAAACGGCGTATCTGTACTGCGACGGCCGGGCATACGTTCGTGAATCGGCGTATCTAGCTAATTTACATATAATCGACGGAAGCGCCACCTAGCGGCCAGCGTAAATATGCAACTAAGATACGACGGCGTAATACAATTACGCCACTCGTATCTTAGCTCAATCCCGGCGCATCTTGTTTTCTGAATACAGAAAAAAGATACGCCGGCACATCTGAGGCCGTGTACACACGGCAGAGAACCTCGACGGGCAGAACACATCGTTCCGCCCGTCGAGGTTCCCTGCCGGCCGTCGAAATCGGCGACCCGCCCGTCGGGAATGGCAACCAGCCATTCTTCCAGGCGGGCCGTCGAGCAAATAGAGAGCGTGCTCTCTATTTCTGCTCGACGGGCTTCCCGACGGGAAGCTCGCCGAGTGCGTACACACGGCCAAGGTCCTCGCTGGAATGCAGCTTCCAGCGAGGTTCTCGCTGGTTTCCAGCGAGAACCTCGGTCGTGTGTACGCCGCCTTAGAAGTTACGTGGCGTATCTTGAGATACGCCGACGTAACTTCTTCTTGAATCTAGCACTGTATTGTCCTGGAATGAAGGTGCCCGGGACAGACCTGAAAAATGCGGGACTGTCCTGGGCAATCTGGGACACGTGGTCACCCTAGATAACATCTACGGGCAAATAAAAAGCAGTTGCTCCAGAGCTTAGTAAGAGAGTTAAAAGTTTCACTTCACAAAGAATACCCAATCACATGATGGAAGTCAGCAGAACTTCTGCTCATTTACTAAGCTCTGAATCAAGCCTTGTCATTTTGTCCTAAATGGGCAAGATCACATGATCTCATTAGGGGGGACAAGGTTGACGTACACAGTGCTGCCAGAACCTCTTCTTAATGTGCTGTCTATACAAAGGAGATCTCCATTCAGGTGTCTTCTGTGGATACGATTGCATTCCATTTTGCATCAAATATCTTGTCAGCAGCATTGGGGGGATATGTATCCTTGAAATGAGCAGCTGTGAGGCTCTGTGACGTGAAGTTCTATTGCTTCTTCAGCGATACAAGGTCAAAATATCTTTTAGTTAGGACAACAATTGTTTCCTACATTTCCTTAGCGCTCAGGATTCTGTACTTGGACTAAGAAAAACATGGAGGCCGCCATTGCTGACCTTTCTGAAAATGTCAGTTGCCTGTCAGTCTCTGGCGTCAGCACTTAAAGAGGAGTTCCACCCAAATTTGGAACTTCCTCTTATCCCACTCCTTACCCCCATACATGCCACATTTGGCATGTAATTTTTTTGGGGGGGGAGTGGGGGCTTCAGTAGGAGTGGGACTTCCTGTCCCACTTCCTGCTTCCGCCGAGGGGCTGGTTAGGCGATTAAGCTTAATCGCCTACACCAGCCCCTCCCTGTAGGCGATCACATGGGACACTGACAGGTCCCATGCGATCGCCTCTCCAATCAGAGGCGAGCCGCGCCACGCGCGCATGCGCAGTGCGGCTCGCGCATGCGCAGTGGGTGCCCGGCCGTGAAGCCGAAGGCTGTCACGGCTGGGTGCCCACAGTCAGGATGGAGACGCCGGCCGGGGAGGGGGGGAGAGGAGCGGAGCCCCGGTCGGCGCGTCGCTAGAACGTAGGAGCAGGTAAGTGAGTGTTTATTAAAAGCCAGCAGCTACACTTTTTGTAGCTGCTGACTTTTAATAAACACATTTTTGGGCTGGAACACCCCTTTAATGAGTCACATCCACGGAGAAATGTGGAGCGAGTCAGAACTTTTGTTTGGATCAATAGCCACTTCCATACCAGGCACTTACGCACCTTCCCGCCCAAGCCAATTTTCAGCTTTCAGCACTGTCGCACTTTGAATGACAATTGCGCAGTCATGCTACACTGCACCCAAACAAAATTGATGTCCTTTTTCCCCACAAATAGAGCTTTCTTTTGGTGGTATTTGATCACCTCTGCGGTTTTTATATTTTGCGCAACAACTAATAAAAGACTGAAAATTTTGAAAAAAAAAAAAATTTTTTATTTTTTTCTGTTAACTTTTTTGTAAATAAGTACGTTTTCTCTTTCAATTACGGGCACTGATATGGCGGCACTGATGGGCACTGATGAGGTGGCACTGATGGACACCGATGAGGTAGTACTGATGGGCACCGATGAGGTGGCACTGATGGGCACTGATAGGCGGCGCTGATATGCGCCACTGATAGGCGGCGCTGGTATTCGGCACTGATGGGCACTCATAGCGGCACTGATGGGCACTCATAGGCTGCACTGATAGGCACTCATGGGCAGCACTGGGCACTCATAGGCGGCACAGATGGGCACTTATGGGTGGCAGTGATGGGTACTTATGGGTGGCACAGATGGGCACTGAGAGATGGGCACTGGGCATGGATTGTCACTGTGGGGTGGCACCGATGGACACTGAGGGGTGGCACTGATGGATCTATGTTGCCAGTCAGTGCCCATGTGTCGATTACATTTTTCAGGCGGTATTTAGGTACATCCTTAGTGTGAAAGGGGTCTAAGTGAAGCAATATAGTTACATTTAATGAAGGTACAACATTTAGAAACATTGCTACACTTAGAGGCGCCTCTCTTCTCTTCTATACTTTGTAGCTCCTGCTGGATTTTGCTTCTAATCCGCTTGTGGAGGCTTCTATGTGTGGATGGACATTTTATGGTTACACAACCTATCACATTGCTATAATCTTTTTATATGGACTATAGTCTGAAGGACCTATAAATAAATTATTGTGGAACGAATCATTTGAGTTTCCATTATTTCTTATGGGGAAATTTGCTTTGATATACAAGTGCTTTGGATTACAAGCATGGTTCTGGAACAAATTATGCTCGCAATCCAAGGTTGAAGCATTTTTACAGTGTTTTAGAGTTAAAAATAGCGCTATTAAAACGCTCATAAAACGCTCTCCATGCATCTCAATGAACCCTTTCACACTGAGTCCTGCAAGCAGCATCTTTGGAGCAGCCTTTGGGTGCTGAAAAAAACACTCCAAAAACGCCCCTCTCCATTAAAATGAATTGAAAGTGCTGTAAAAACGCCTCACCATTTCACACTGAGGCACTGCAAAAACGCCCTAAAATGTTAGGGTCTTAGCGGTGCTTTACCAGCACATTGGGATTGCAGATGAGGCTTTGCTCGAATATTGCTCAAAAAACGCTTGAAAAAACACTCGAAAAACGTTTGAATAACGCTTAAAAAATGCCCCAGTGTGAAAGGGGCCTTATTGTATTAGGCGGCGTACACACGATCGGTCTAACCCGATGAGAATGGTCCGACGGACCGTTTTAATCGGGTCACCGCTGAAGTGGCCTGATGGTCTGATGTGCGTACACACCATCAGTTCAAAAACCGATCGTGTCAGAACGCGATGACGTAGAACACAACGACGTGCTGAAAAAACGAAGTTCAATGCTTCCAAGCATGCGTCAACTTGATTCTGAGCATGCGCAGGTTTTTGAACCCGATGCTTTTGCGTACTAACCATCGGTTTGGACCGATGGTCAGGCGTCCAGCAGTCCGATTTTAAAGCAAGTTTTAAAACTTTGGTCCGAAGGACGACAGATCGATGGGCCATACACACGGTCCGTTTGGAACGATCAAACCGGACTTTAGTCCATTTTCATCGAGTTGGACCGATCGTGTGTACGTGGCCTCAGAGACTTGCAGGACCCCTTCATCAGGCATGTGACATACAGTATGTCTGATGAGGGGTTCCCGCAATGCTCTGAAACATCGCTACTGTAACTATGACGAATAAAGCTTTGGACCCATTCTGGAGATCATTGGAGTGCTGCTGACATTCTTCTTACCCACAAACATTGACAACAAACACCATGCAAAACTCTTTGTATTGCTAATACTGTTCAATGTAATGAATTATTTGCGGAAACACAAGAAATTGTGCATAAGGACATAAACCTATCTTGCATTGTGATCCACTGATGTTATCAGAAAATTGATAAAACAAACATCTTGTGAGTCGCTGTCAGAAATAGAACCTCCAGTAAGGCCTAAATCATCAAAAAGATCTCCAAGAAACAAGTTCAGTAATCATACATAGATGCTGGTGTGCATAATTTTTGTCTTGCAGGATCACTAAAGGATTTTTTTTTTTTTAGCTAAATAGCTTCCTTTACCTTAATGCAGTGCTGTTTTTATGTTCTCATTGTTCGTTTTTGCTTTGAAGTAGCTGTAATTCTGCTCTGATCTCCACACTTCCTGCTTGTCTGGCTCCTTATGAAAAATCTCATGGCAGCTTTTCACTGTGGTCCAAGCTGTGTGTCTAAAACTCATCAGACCCAATCAGATTCATTTTAAAAACAAAACACTGCCCTGGGATTCAATTTAAAAACAAAACACTGCCCTGGGATTCAATTTAAAAACAAAACACTGCCCTGGGATTCAATTTAAAAACAAAACACTGCCCTGGATTTGTTTGTTTTTGTTCTGTCTCTCTCTCTACCTTACATAAACACAAAACTTTTTTAAAAACGAAAGTGAAACTAGAGGCATATTATATAATTGATTTTTATCTATTTTTAATCATTTTTAAAAGGAATCAGTTAACTTGTATGTCTCTATACCCTGTAAACAGTCATTTCAGAAAAAAAAATGTTTTCCTTTAGTGATCCTGGCTGCATTCACACCTAAGCGTAGGCGATTTGCGGCGTCAAAACGCGGCGTTTTTCCCCGCGGTTTTGTACAGGTCATTGGCATCAATGTAAAACGCCCAAGCCGCCCGATTCGCGTGTCAAAAAAGGGTCCGGGACTTGTTTGAAATTCAGGCGTTCGGCGTTCTTTCGGCGTTCGACGTTTTGCGTTGGAGATGTGAACCATCTCCATAGAGAATAATGTTATTTTTCCCCTCTAGCGTCTTTGAGCGTCGCGCTTCAGGCGACAAAACGCTCAGATGTAAATGCAGCCTTAAACGTTATGTTTTAAAAAAAATCTCTTAAAGCGGCACTAAACCCGCAATTTTTTTTTAAAACCTGTAAGGCAAATGGCATAATGAGCTAGTATGCACCGCACACTAGCTCATTGTGAAATATTTACCTTAGAACGAGGCGTCGCAGGTAATCTCGGTCCAGATTAGCAGACATTTTCCCTCGGCGTGTCTTCTGGGTATCGCAGCTCCAGCACTGTAAGTGACTGGAGCCGCGATGTCGTCACTCCCGCGCATGTGTGCGGGAGACTTCTTTCTGGCAAGGTCCGGCCTTCAGCCGAGCAAGTCAGAGCGCATGCGTCGCTGAGCGGCTGCATGCAAGGGTAATATCTCCCAAACAGTACAGGTTCAGGAGATATTCTTTTTACCTACAGGAAAGCCTTATTATAGGCTTACCTGTAGGTAAAAGAAAAAAAAAAAGGTATACAACCACTTTAATGACTTAAAAATGGCTGCTTCAGGTATGAGGTACAGGTTTCTAGAGGTTCTCATGCCTTTTTCTTATGGTAGAATGAAGTATATTGAACCAAAAAAATAGCACCGTTTTGCGTTAAAAAGTCCTTGCCCTTTCCAAATACAGCTGAAAAAGAATCATGGATGTGAACGTGTCCCATAGGAAAACATGTAAATGAACTGTAGTGTGTTTCTGCAAAAAGCACCAAAAACAGAGGTGTGACCCCGGCCTGAGATGTTTAGTAGCAGAATGGGGTTAAAAAAAAACAAAAATAAGTACAAAAAGAGAAAATAATCGCTACTGTTAGGCCTCGTACACACAATAGGATAGCCAGAGGACAGCGGTCTGATAGACTGTTTTCATCGGTCAAAACCGATCGTGTGTGGGCCCCATAGGTTATTTAACCTTAGGTTAAAAAAAAGCCAACTTGCTTTAAAATTAACCTATGGACTCCTAACCGATAGGTCAAAAACGATCGTTAGTAGGCACGACCATCGGTTAAAAACCCACGCATGCTCAGAATCAAGTCGACGCATGCTTGGAAGCATTGAACTTCATTTTTTTTTTTCAGCACGCCGTGTTTTACGTCACCGCGTTCTAAGGCCCGCGTACACACGTACGAGAACCTCGTCGGGCTAAACCCATCGTTCCGCCCGACGAGGTTCCCGATGAGCGGTTGGAAAAGCTCGTTGAGCCAAAGTCCTCATTGAACAACGAGGAAAAAGAGAGTGTGCTCTCTTTTTTGGCTCGACGAGCTTCAGTGTGCATGGAGCCTAAAGGGCTAATTTTTATTGTTTTTACCCCATTATGTTCCTGGTCGATTAATCGGTTATGAAAATTGTAATTGATTAATTTCATAATCGATTAGTTGTTTCGGCCCTAGTTTCTAGGCCTTTGGGTGTGTTCATCCATCATTATTGCTTAGTAGATGGATAGATTGCGTTTTTCGGTGATGTCGCAGTGCTCTAGCTATATTATCTGGCGTGCGCCGTGGTGAACAAGTACTTCTCCTTTTGTTACTTACAAAAATAACCATTATTAAAATTCAAGTAATTTGATTATGTAAATATGATCTAACTTCCTCTATATAAAGGGGACAATAGGAAGTCATGGAGAGAGATTTTGGACCTATATATATATATTTTTTGTGTATGTGGAGTTTTTGTGCATACAGTAGTGTGCAGTGCCGAGCCCATTCAGTTCCTTCATAACAACCAGAGGTGAATTGCTATTGGCTACGGACATTTCTTTGTCTTGCAAAATAACTCCAGAAGTGTTTGTCTTTATTTATTGGCATCATTCTTTAATAATCTAAAGCAGCGTGACGAAATAAAACTGCCGGCAAGAAGTGAAAACCGGCCGTGATGGTTAATTGTATCCAGAGACATTGCCGTTGTTTTAGAGATTACGTAGACTGTCTGTCTAGCAAGTTTATATTTCAAATTATTATTGCAGTTTACCTTAAAAGAGACGTCCAGCCTGAGCTCGCTTGGCCGGGCTTCTCCTCCGGATTAAAGGAGTGCAGTCCGTTTTACACTCCTGTGACCCGTTTTCAGCAGAGAGCGAACTGAAGTCCATCCGTGGCGTCATTGGAATCAGACCAGGCATCGCGTCATCCCGACAATGAAGTCTGGATCCGCCAGGTGCCTGGACTGACACCCGGCTCAGCCTCTCAGCGAGCCACTGGGAGCCTGAGCGGGCTGCCCCCACCCCCTCCACATCTTAGCGTTCCAGTGAGTGAGGAGGAGGCAGAGCAGAGAGCTGTGACTGACAGTCTACAGCCCACAGAGCTCTGAAAACAGAGCGATCGGCAGTGTTCAATCACCCGGGAAGCCGGGGAGGAGATGCAGCATCGGACCCATGCTACATCCACCTAGGTAAGTATGATTCCGGAAAAAAAAATCCTTTATTTCTCTTTTTTAAAGTAGAACTATTTACAGAACTTTTTTCATTTTGGATACAAGGGAAAGTTATAATTTTTTCGCCATCTGTGTCCCATTGCAGAGATTTCCCTTCACTTCCCGTCCCATAGCCAAACAGGAAGTGGGAGGAAATTAGTGCAAATTAAGGTAATCTCTTGGGGACCCCCTGATCATTAGAACTAGTATCCCCCATTGGAAGATTTCCCCTCTATTACTTTCTAGGGACAACCCAAAACTTGGGATTTTCTTATTGCTTTCACTTTCAATGATAATAAACAGGACAAATAGAGAGGAAGGAATCACCTTAACCAGGGCAAAGACAGCAATAAAAACTAAAAAGCGTTCTAATGCCTCTTCATTCAACCCAAATGTTAAAAAAAAGGGGTTGTAAACCCTCAAGGTTTTTCACCTAAATGCATTCTATGCATTAAGGGGTTGTATAGGACTTTTATTTTCCCTAAATAGCTTCCTTTACCTTAGTGCAGTCCTTCTTCACTTCCTCATCCTTCCATTTTGCTTTTAAATTTCCTTATTTCTTCTGAGAAATTCTCACTTCCTGTTCTTCTGTCTGTAACTCACCACCGTAATGCAAGGCTTTCTTCCTGGTGTGGAGAAAGCCTCTTGAGGGGGGAGGGGGCGAGCAGGAGAGTTAGGGTGCCCACTAACGCACAGCTCATTTCTCTATCTGCAAAGTAGAGAGTGTCCTGACTTTCCTGCTCCCCCTCCCCCTCAAGAGGCTTTCTCCACACCAGGGAGAAAGCCTTGCATTACTGTGTGGAGTTACAGACAGGAGAACAGGAAGTGAGGATTTCTTAGGAGAAATAAGGACATCTAAAAGCAAAATGGAAGGATGAGGTAAGTGAAGGAGGACTGCACTGAGGTAAAGGAAGCTATTTAGGGAAAAAAAACATTTCCTTTACAGCCCCTTTAAGGTGAAATATCTTCTGTAGTGCAGCGTCCCCCAAGGGCCCCCCTTTTACTTACCTGAGCCTGATCATCCCAGCGGCGGCGAGCACGAGCCCAGCAGCTACAGCCGCTGTCTCGGGTCCTCATTGGCTCCCACTGCTGTCAATTAAATCCAGTGACATGGGAGCCGGGGGCGGGGCCGAGTCCTGCTGTCTGTTTCAATGGACTTGGGAGTCCACCCGCACGAGTGACTCCATGGAATGCGACTCTCCGTGGGGGCACTTGAGAACAGGAGGAGCCAGGAGTGCCGCTGGGGGACCCCAGAAGAGGAGGATCTGGTCTGCTCTGTGCAAAACCCTTGCATAGAGGAGGTAAGTATAACATGTTTGTTGTTTAAAAAAAAAAAAAACCTTTACAACCCCTTTACAGTAATTTGCGACGTAGCATAAATGGTTTTGAATGCTTGCTCTTCCATATTATTGTGTTGGAACTGAGCCACTAGATGGAGTTGTCAGTGCCTGAGTGCAATTACTTTACCTCTGATTACAGGGGATCAGGGGAAAAAATCAGGGAAAAAATCAGGGAAAAAATAAATTAAAAAATCAGCCGGCCCCCTGCAGTTTAATGCCATAATATGCTAGTGTGTACTGCATACTAGCACATTATGATATACTTGCCTCCAGCGGCGTGCTCTCACCGTTGCCAGGCCTTCCATCTTCACCTGGTCTTCCTTCTGGGTTTGTTCACTCCGGCCGTTTGAATGGCCAGGCTGTAATGACAGTGATCCACAGTGTGGGGGCCTCCTCCAATGGCCTGCTCCTTAGGATTGTTTCGGGATAGGCGCTCACTCCTTGTGAGGATATAGAGGTCCAACGGATGTAAAGGCCACTTTGGCCCTACGCTTACCTAGTCATTCTAAACGGCTTTTTAATGCAATTATACTTCTATTTTTTTGGAATACACCCTGGAACTGTTGTAGGTCTGCAAAGGAACGTGAAGGTGCCGTTATCCTTCAAAAACATCCACACAATGGCCGCCTTTGTGGTTTGTAGATTATGGCTGTAATGTCAAAGTTTCAAGGTTATTTTTATCAATGACTTGCAGAGTGGCGGCGCTGAAAATGAGCCAATTATGGTGAATGTGTCATCTCTCCCAGAAGGAAGTTGTGGCAGCTAGACTTCCTCTTCATTCCAGCCAGTCGTGACGTGTTGACACCATCTCGAGCCTCGGTGTCCGCTACTTCTTCAGTCTGAGAAGACTTCCTCAGCTTTCTCTGAGCGGTGTTTGGGGGCCAGTACTAACCAATCAGATTTCAGCGTTACGGTAGTCAGAGAGGTGACAGGTGGTGATCTCTTGGATGTTGTCAATGTTTCACTCACCTTGACCCCTCTGCTACGTAAGGTAGACAAGACCTAAACCACCGAGCATCTCCAATCTACCCAACTTCACCAACACACAGAAAGGTCTAGCCGACAGGCTGCTTTTCTCCTAATGCCGCGTACACGCGTTCGGACATTTCGACCACAAAACCGTGGAATTTTTTCCGACAGAATGTTGGCTCAAACTTGTCTTGTATACACACAAATGTTGTCGGAAATTCCGAACGTCAAGAACGCGGTCTCGTAGAAAAACGAGCCGAGAAAAATGAAGTTCAGTGATTTCGAGCATGCGTCAAATTGATTCTGAGCATGCGTAGGATTTTTGTGCGTCGGAATTGCATACAGGCGATCGGAATTTCCAAAAAAAAAAAATTGAGAACCAGCTCTGAAACATTTGTTGTTGGAAATTCCAACAGCAAATGTCCCATGGGGCCTACACACAGTCGGAATATCCAACCAAAAGCTCACATCGAACATTTGTTGTCGGAAATTCCGATCGTGTGTACGCGGCAAAGGAGTGTGTGCATTAACCCATACCAACCAATCAAATTTTACTTTTCTTTAAAGTAGGGTTGTCCCGATACCTCTTTTTTAGGACCGAGTACAAGTACCAAGTAGTCGCCGATACCTAATACCGATACTTTTTTTTAAATGTGTCCCCAAATGCAGCCATGTCCCCCCACATATTGCAGCCATGTCCCCCCACACATATTGCAGCCATGTCTCCCCCACACATATTGCAGCCATGTCTGTCCCCCACATATTGCAGCCATGTATGTCCCCCACATATTACAGGGGTGGGGAAGTATTCTATTTAGGTATCGGGGGTATTTGCGGGAGTACAAGTACTCCCGCAAGTACTCGGTATCGGTCCCGATACCGATACTAGTATCGGTATCGGGACAACCCTACTTTAAAGATAAATGCTAGAAAAATCAAATATTGTCTAAATACAAAAGTCAGGTGTATTCTTGAATCTTGGTGTGCTTTGTGTATTTGTTCAGATCTGTATGGTTATCCAGCAGCAGACCTCCATTAACCGCTTAACCACTTAAGGACCGCCTCCTGCATATTTACGTCGGCAGAATGGCACAGCTGGGCACATGCACGTAACAGGTACGTCCTGTTCTAGTACCCAGCCGTGGGTCGCGCCTGCGGCACGCTTCCGTGACCCGGTCCGAAGCTCCGGGACCGCGGCACTCGTGGACCCGATCGCCGCTGGAGTCCTGCGATCGGTCCCCGTAGCTGAAGAATGGGGAGAGCTGTGTGTAAACACGGCTTCCCCGTTCTTCACTGTGGCGGCGTCATTGATCGTGTCATCCCTTTTATAGGGATACACAATCAATGACGTCACACCTACAGCCACACCCCCCTACAGTTGTAAACACACATTAGGTCACACATAACCCCTTCAGCGCCCCCTTGTGGTTAACTCCCAAACTGCACTGTCATTTTCACAATAAACAATGCATTTTAAATGCATTTTTTGCAGTGAAAATGACAATGGTCCCAAAAATGTGTCAAAATTGTCCGAAGTGTCCGCCTTAATGTCGCAGTCACGAAAAAAATCGCTGATCGCCGCCATTAGTAGTAGAATTTTTTTTTTATAAAAATACAATAAAACTATCCCCTATTTTGTAAAGGCTATAAATGTTGTGAAAAACATATTCTAAAACCCCAAAAATTAGTGTAATAAAATATAAGCAGCGCTGTAAACAATGTAAGATGAAATATCCGTTTTCACAGGTATTCAAAAATAATGCTAATGTCTGTAAACATCACCATGTGACAAAAGTGAATATGTGCACAAATTTTCAAAAAATATATAAATGTCTTTAAATATTAATTAACTATAAGTCCATATAACACATCAAGTAGGTTTGTGAAAAAATAATGATAATAGCTTCCAATCTTCCACCCCACCCGGTGTCAGTGAATCTTCTCCCTTCAGATGCAAAACTCACCAACTCAAATTGCCTTACACTCTCGTGTTTGGCGTGTAAACGTGTACAAAAAGACCTGAGGCGCCGTACACACGGCCGAGGTTCTCGCTGAAAATCAGCGAGAACCTCGCTGGAATGCACATTCCAGCGAGGACCTCGGCCGTGTGTACGGTCTCAGCGTGCTTCCCGTCGGGAAGCCCGTCGAGCCGAAATAGAGAGCACGCTCTCTATTTCCTCGACGGCCCGCCTGGAAGAATGGCTGGTTGCCATTCCCGACGGGCGGGTCGCCGAATTCGACGGCCGGGAGAGAACCTCGACGGGCGGAACGATGTGTTCTGCCCGTCGAGGTTCTCTGCCGTGTGTACGGCGCCTCACTGGTAGGTATAGCAGATAATCCCAGTTCCAACCAATTCACTGCCAGAAAGCTCCGCATGTAAATAAAAGAAGTGCTCAAAATAGCGTGATACCGTAAAATCTGTTTAATAACACACTTAAATCTTCAAATATAGAATCTCAAAAAATACACTGCACAGCAAACACTCGTTCAGAGATGAACCGAAAACCGAGTATATTGGTCACAGCAGGCCCAAGGTGTCAACTGATCGCTCACCACCTCCCCTCTGTTCCTTCCTGGATCTCTGCTTCCTTGATCGGCCTTGATACGTCACGCGTTCACTTCAGATGGTTGCCGCACAGCCACGCCCCAAATGTTGCGCAAACCAACCGATAAATGCTTAACTGCAAACGGGCACAGTGAGGCTGCAGTGAAATAAAAAAATAATAATAAAAAATAATAAAATAAAAATAATAATAGTACAACGTGTTCTGTGAATGGAAGTGCTGAGTGAGCAGCTCCCTGTGGTTACTAAGCAGAAGGAAAGCTGCTTGGCACCGAAGCCGGAAGATCGCTGCTATCACTGTAGTAGCGCCAACTACTATATGGTTCTCTTCTTTTACAGAGATTGCTCAGGTATGAGATTTTTTACACTTACATCCAAGTGGTCCAATGCGACTATGCAATTAAACCATTAACTAGGGTTGTCCCGATACCGTTACTATACTTGGTATCCGGACCGATACCGAGTATTTGCGGGAGTACTCGAACTCCCGCAAATACCCCCGATACCGAAATAGAATACTCCCCCCGCCGCCGCTATCCCCGCTGCTACCGCCGCCGCATACCGCCGTTAATCCCGGTGCATGACAGCGGCGAGCATTACAAGCTTTCGCTTGTATACTTGTAAAGCCGGCGCCGCCATGTATAGACACTCCCCCTCTCGTGATTGGACGGATCCGTCCAATTGAGAGGGGGAGTGTCTATACATGGCAGCGCGGGCTTTACAAGTATACAAGCGAAAGCTTGTAATGCTCGCCGTTGTCATGCACCGGGATTAATGGCAGCAGCGGTGGCTTTGCTGCACATCAGGTATGGGGGACAGGACATGGCTACATATGTGGGGACAGGACATGGCTACATATGTGGGGGGGGGACATGGCTACATATGTGGGGGGGGGGACATGGCTACATATGTGGGGGGGGGGGACATGGCTACATATGTGGGGGGGGGGGACATGGCTACATATGTGGGGGGGGCATGGCTGCAATATGTGGGGGGGTGGACATGTCTGCAATATGTGGGGGGGACATGGCTGCAATATGTGGGGGGGACATACATGGCTGCAATATGTGGGGGGGACATACATGGCTGCAATATGTGGGGGGGACATGTCTGCAATATGTGGGGGGGACATGTCTGCAATATGTGGGGGACATGTCTGCAATATGTGGGGGACATGGCTGCATTTGGGGACACATTTTTAAAAAGTATCGGTATTCGGTATCGGCGACTACTTGAAAAAAAGTATCGGTACTCGTACTCGGTCCTAAAAAAGTGGTATCGGGACAACCCTACCATTAACCACTTAACGCCCGCCCACTGTATATATACGTCCTTTTTTTTAAAGATGGATATCTCGGTAACGGCAGCAGCTGCTGCCACAACCAAGATATCCATCTTTACAGTGGGCGGGCCTGTCTACGATAACGGCGGTCTCCGCGCCCTCCGCCGCTTACCGCTGCCGTCGGTAGCAGCGGAGGCGATCGGGTCCGTTCGGCAGCTGTCCGGGGATGCGACTGAGGGAAAAATTTCCCTCATCCGTCCCCATAGCTCTGCTGGGCGGAAGTGACGTCAAAACGTCAGTCCCGCCCAGCGTCTTAAAGAGACAATTTCTTTGTTTCATTTTTTTCTTTTTCTTTTTTTTTTTCTTTTTCATTTAAGCCTAAATATGAGATCGGAGGTCTTTTTGCCCCCAGATCTCATATTTAAGGCTGCATTCACACCTGAGCGACAAAACGCCTGTCGCCCGACGCTCGTGCCGCTGGAGGGGAAAAATCCCATTCATGTCTATAGAGATGGTTCACCTCTCTGAAACGCCGAATGCCTGTCCCCTGAAAAAAAGTCCCGGACCCTTTTTTTCAGGTGACATTGGCGTTTGGCCATAGACATCAATGGGAGACTTTGTAAAAAAAAAAAAAAAATGAATCGAAGCGCGGCAAGTAAAGCCGCGTATGCGGCGTTACTTGCCGCTCAGGTGTGAATGCAGCCTAAGAGGACCTGTCATGCTTTTTTCTATTACAAGGGATGTTTACATTCCTTGTAATAGGAATAAAAGTGATATTTTTTTTTCAGTGTTAAAAATGATAAAATAAATAAAAATAAATCCGAAACCAGAAGAACGCATACGCGAGTAGCGCCCGCATATGAAAACGGCGTTCAAACCACACAAGTGAGGTATCGCCGCGATCGTTAGACCTCCTCTGTATCTCAAAAAATGCAACCTATAGAATTTTTTAAACGTCGCCAATTGAGATTTTTAAGAGTAAAAGTTTGACGCCATGCCACGAGCGGGCGCAATTTTTAAGCGTGACATGTTGGGTATCATTTTACTCGGCGTAACATTATCTTTCACAATATGTAAAAAAATTGGGCCAAATTTATTGTTGTCTTATTTTTTAATTCAAAAAAGTGATTTTTTTCCCAAAAAAAGTGCGCTTGTAAGACCGCTGCGCAAAAAGTATTACAATGACTACCATGTTATTCTCTAGGGTGTTAGAAAAAAATATATATAATGTTTGGGGGGTTTAAGTAATTTTCTAGCAAAAAAAAATGTTTTAGTCTCGTAAACACGAAATCTGAAAAACAGGCTCGGGGCTTAAGTGGTTAAAATGTAACTATGAAATAAAACAATTACAATGTAACTATATAATAAAAATCTACCTGTAGCTCAGCTGTAACTGTGTCGGTGAAAGGGTTATTGCACTTTTTTATTGCAGTTTTTTTTTTTTTCCGCCATTATTTCACACCTGATTCGCCTTATCCTAAAATCGCAGCAAATTGCGGTCCTTTTCCTTTTTATAAGTGACCGTTGCCCCTTTCCTTTCCGCTTGTTTTTCGGTTGCTAGGCAAATATCGGCAGTACAGTCCCATTATGGGATAGATTGTTTGTATTTCAGCGTCAAACTGTTGCTGTGCAAATCACAGAAATATTCCAAAACCTGGCAAGTGCAGACAGGCCGAAGATTGAAAATGAAAGTGCTGGAATTGGGAATGATGGTATTCCGTTTTCTGTCCCATGGCTCATAGCAGAATTAGTGAGATCATTAATGACATTTCCAAACTCGTATAGACATAGAGGGATTGAGGCGGCCTACGCAGGATATGAGCTTAGAGCCGGGCATGGCTTGTTCTCTTCGATCGTACGCTCTGAGGGAGCCAGATGGATTGATGTGCTTTAAAGCAGAACCTTAACCACTTCCTTACTGGGCATGTATACCCCCTTCCTGACCAGGTGAAATTTCAGCTTGCGGCACTGCGTCGCTTTAACTGACCATTGCGCGGTCGTGCGATATGGCTCCCAAACAAAATTGGCGTCCTTTTTTCCTCACAAATAGAGCTTTCTTTTGGTGGTATTTGGTCACCTCTGCGGTTTTTATTTTTTGCGCTGTAAACAAAAAAGTACGACAATTTTGAAAAAAAATACAATATTTTTTACTTGTTGCTATAAAAAATAGCCCAATTTAAAAAAAAAAAATCAGTTTAGGGCGATACGTATTCTTCTACATATTTTTGGTAAAAAAAAAAAATCGCAATAAGCGTCTGGTTTGCGCAAAAGTTATAGCGCCTACAAAATAAGGGACAGAATTATCATTTTTTATTTATTTTTATTGCGACTGCGACATCATGGCGGACACATCGGACACTTGACACATTTTTGGCACCATTCACATTTATACTGCAATCAGTGCTATAAATATGCACTAATTACTGTATAAATGTGACTGGCAGGGAAGGGGTTAACACTAGGGGGTGAGGAAGGGGTTAATGTGTATGCTGCATTGTGTTCTAACTGTGGGGGGGTGACTGGGGGGTGACCGATGCTGTGTCCCTATGTACAAGGAACACAGATCGGTCTGCTCTCTCCAGTGACAGGACGCTGTCATTGTGAGAGCCGTCACATGTTTACATATGAGATCATCTCTCATTCGCTGCACAGATTGCATCGAAAACGGCCACTCTGATTGGCCGTTCGCGGCGATCTGTGATTGGCTGTGTCCAAGGGACACAGCCAGTACACAAGTTCCCCGCTGCGCGCTCTGGAGCGCACGCTGGAAACAAAGATAGGGGCTGCCGTGAAAACACGGCGCCCCGGAGAAATAGAGCCACCCTGCGGCCGCATATAGTCGTACGGCCCTAGGGAAGTGGTTAAAGGGGCTGTAAAGGTTCATCTTTTATTTTCTAAATAGGTTACTTTAAGCTAGTGCATTGTTGGTTCACTTACCTTTTCCTTCAATTTCCCTTCTAAATGTTTTTTTTTCTTTGTCTGAATTTCTCACTTCCTGTTCCTCCTCAGTAAGGTGTTCAGTAAGCTGTTCTAAATGACTTTCCACCGCGTGGGTGATGGTGGAAAGCTTACTGAGGAGAAACAGGAAGTGAGAAATTCAAACAAAGAAAAAAAACGCCTAAAGGAACAAATTTAGAAAATAAAAGACGAACCTTTACAATCCCTTTAAAACTCCCCTGGGGACCTCGGGCCGCAGTTTGGAGACCACTGCCATAGGGAATTAGCTGGGCCCACGTTCCTAGACTTGATGCTCAGGAAACGGCCCCATTCATCGCCCTTTGGAGAGCAAGGAACTCAAAGAGCCGCTTTACTTTTAAAAATTGAAAAGAACTTTTGGGTGCCGGTATTTGGAGCAAATCATAAACATATGATTAGAAAGCCATCTCTGCGAAGGAAACGTACAAATTATAGTGTTCAACGTGATTAGACACAAGTTTGCGTTTTTCCTTTTAATCTCTGAGCGTATAATCAGCATGCAGATGACAATTGTTGTAATTGGAATGGCAAGTGGTTTTCATTAACCCTTTCCTCCGAGGAGAGACTTGCTGTTCCTCCGCCATTGAGAAAAAACGCAGCACGTGTTTTGAGTCAGAAACAGATGTGTTTTTATTTGCAGGGTCTGCTGGGGATACAGTGTGTAGTAGACGCATGTCTTATAGATGGAGGGATTTTAAACTGTCAACAATGTATAATAGGTGATAAAAATAACTCAGTCTGGCTGGCTTGTTTACAGCTGTGTTATACATTAAAGAGGACCTGTCCTCATGAACCTCTGGGGCCTAGAACCTTGTACCTGTCCGTGTTGTGTAGATTTAAAGGAAAACGCATTGGTTAGTTACTGGTTTAGTAGCTAGGTCTCCCTGTGCTTTTGTGAGGAAATCCCCCAAAAAACACAACAGAAGAGGGGTGCACCAGCCTAGCGCAAAGCGCGGTGCCTTTATATTTCCAGTTGAGAAGCGAATGTACAGTGCCTTGCAAGAGTATTCACCCCCCTTGGCGCCGGCTGAAGCAGCATGGAGGTCAAAGGTACATGGGAGATCAAATGGGCACAGTGAAGCTGCAGATGGACACAGTGAGGCTGCACAGTGAGACTGCAAACGGACACAGTGAGGCTACAAAATGGGCACAGTGAGGCTGCAGATGGACACAGTGAGGCTGCAAATGGGCACAGTAAAGCTGCAAATGGGCACAGTGAGGCTACAGATCAGCACAGTGAGGTTGCAAATGGGCACAGTGAGGCTGCAGATGGGCACAGTGAGGCTGCAGATGGGCACAGTGAGGCTGCAAATGGGCACTGTTGACCCTCTATTCCACACGCTTTGGTTAGTCGCTGGTTTAGTAGTTAGGTCGCCTTGTCCTTTTGTGAGGAAATCCCCCAAAAAACACAACAGAAAACGGGTGCACCAGCCTAGCGCAAAGCGCGGTGCGTTGATATTCCAAGTTGAAAAGGGGATGTACAGTGCCTTGCTAAAGTATTCAACCCCCTTGGCATTTTTAATGTTTTGTTGCCTCACATCCTGGAATTAACATGGATTGTTTGAGGATTTGCGTCATTTAATTTACAGAACATGCTCACAACTTTGAAGATTTTTTTTTTTTTATTGTGGAGCAAACAACAAATAGGACAAAATAACAGAAAAAGTCAATGCACATAACTATTCACCCCCCTAAAGTCAATACTTTGCAGAGCCACCTTTTGCGGCTATCACAGCTCCAAGTCGCTTTGGATAAGTCTCTATGACTTGCCACATCTTACCACTGGGATTTTTGCCCATTCCTCTTTACAAAACTGCTCCAGCTCCTTCAAGTTGGATGGTTTGCGCTTAAGAACAGCAATCTTTAAGTCTGACCACAGATTTTCTATTGGATTGAGGTCTGGGCTTTGACTAGGCCATTCCAACTAATTTACATGTTTCCCCTTAAACCACTCAAGTGTTGCTTTAGCAGTGTGTTTGGGGTCATTGTCCTGCTGGAAGGTGAACCTCTATCCTAGCCTCAAATCACACACAGAGTGGTACAGGTTTTGTTTAAGAATATCCCTGTATTTAGTACCATCCATCTTTCCCTCAACTCTGACCAGTTTCCCAGTATCGACTGCTAAATACATCCCCACAGCATGATGCTGCCACCACCATGTTTCACAGTGGGGATGGTGTTCTTTGGGTGATTGGATGTGTTGGGTTTGCGCCAGACATAGCGTTTTCTTTAATGGCCAAAAAGTAAAATATTAGTCTCATCAGACCAGAGCACCTTCCTCCATACATTTTGGGAGTCTCCCACATGCCTTTTCGCATACTCAAAACTTTGTCATTTTGTTGTCTTTCTTCTGGTCACTCTGCCATAAATCCTAACTCTATGGAGCGTACGGCTTATTGTCGTCCTATGTACAGGTACTCCAGTCTCTGCCCTGGAACTCAGCAGCTCCTCCAGGGTCACCTTAGGTCTCTGTGCTCCTCTCTGATTAATGCCCTCCTTGCCCGGTCCGTGAGTTTTGGTGTGCGGCCGTCTCTTGACAGGTTTGCTGTTGTTCCATGTTCTTTCCATTTGGTTATGATAGATTTGATGGGGCTCCTAGGAATCATCAAAGATTTGGATATTTTTTTATAACCTAACCCTGACTTGTACTTCTCAACAACATTGTCCCTTACTTGTTTGGAGAGGTTCTTGGTCTTCATGGCAGTATTTGGTTAGTGGTGCCTCTTGCTTAGGTGTTGCATCCTCTGGGGCCTTTCAAAAAGGTGTGTCTATGTAATGACAGATCATGTGACACTTAGGCCGCGTACACACGATCGGACATGTTCGATCGTGTGTACGGCCTATCGGACCGTTTTCCAGCGGACAAAAGTTTCTAAACATGCTTAGAAACTTGTCCGCTGGAAACCTGTCCTTCGGACATGTTCGATGGTTAGTACACGAAATCAGCGGACAAAAATCCAGCGCATGCTCAGAATCAAGTCAACGCATGCTTGGAAGCATTGAACTTCGTTTTTTAATCACGTCGTTGTGTTCTACGTCACCGCGTTCTGGTCCGAGGGGATTTTTGTCCGATGGTGTGTACGCACATCAGACCAACAGACAACTTCAGCCTGGTCTGTTGAAAATGGTCCGTTGGACAGGTTTCCTCGGACATGTCTCATCGTATGTACGCGGCCTTAGATTGCACACAGGTGGACATCATTTTACTAATTATATGACTTCTGAAGGTAATTGGTGGCACCAGAGCTTTTTATGGGCTAATAACAAAGGAGGTGAATACATACGCACATGCCAATTATGTTTTTTTTATTTCTGAGTTTTTCCATCAGACGTTTCGATGGACTTAGAAAGAGAACCATTTGTCTGTATGGGACTCCAACAGAGAAAAAACATGCATCCTCAGAATCAAGTTGACGCATGCTCGGAGGCATTGAATTTAATTTTTCTCGGCTCGCCCTAGTGTTGTACGTCACCGTGTTTTGGACGGTCTGAATTTCGTGTGACTGTGTATGCAAGACAGCTTGAACGGAATTCCGAAAAATACGTCTGAGGCCGTGTACACACGGCAGAGAACCTCGACGGGCAGAACACATCGTTCCGCCCGTCGAGGTTCTCTCCCGGCCGTCGAATTCGGCGACCCGCCCGTCGGGAATGGCAACCAGCCATTCTTCCAGGCGGGCCGTCGAGGAAATAGAGAGCGTGCTCTCTATTTCGGCTCGACGGGCTTCCCGACGGGAAGCTCGCCGAGACCGTACACACGGCCGAGGTCCTCGCTGGAATGTGCATTCCAGCGAGGTTCTCGCTGATTTTCAGCGAGAACCTCGGCCGTGTGTACGGCGCCTCAGTTTATCCCGATGGAAATTCCGATCCTGTGTACGGGGCATCAGGTGAAGGATACTGGTATTGCTACAACATACAACATTTTGCACTTCCAACCTTGTGGGAACATTTGGAGAAAGCTTGTTTTCTGTTCCAGTATGACTGTTCCCCTGTGTACAAAGCCAGCTCCGTAAAGACATGGTTTGATGAGTTTAATGTGGAATATCTCAAGTAACCTGCACAAATCCCTGACCTCAATTTTATTGAGAATGTTTGAGATGGGTTGGAATGCCAATTGCCAGCCAGGTCTTCTTGTCCAACATCAGAAAGGCTCCTTGGTTAGCTGGGCAAAAAATTCCCATAGATACATGCCAACATTTTGATGAGTTTGATGTGGAGGAACTCAAATAGCTTGCACAAATCCCTTGACCTTAGTGCTACCGAAAACTGTTGGAGATGGCTTGGAATGCCAATTGCGAGCCAGGTCTTCTTGTCCAACATCTGTATCCAGCCTCAGAAATGCCTTCTAGTTGGAAGGGCACAAATTCTCATAGATACACTCCAAAATCTTGTGGAAAGCATTCCCGAATAGTGAAGGTTGTTATACGCACAAAGAATGCAGACAGCTCCATATTAATCACCATGGTTTTTGAATAGGACGCCCAACAAGCTCATTAAGGGAATGATGGTAAGGCGTTTACAATAAGGTTGGCCATATAAAAATAGCCTAGATTTTTGTACCTGTCTGTGTTGTGTAGATTTTAAGGAAATCGTATTGATTAATCGCTGATGGAGTAGATAGGTTTCCCTATGCTTTTGTGAGGGAAATCCCCTAAATAAATGCTGATGATGAGTCCAAAGTACAGGGTCAAGACCCACCGTAAAGCACTCTGTGTGCACTTTATATGACCAAATGTTTGTAGACACTTGACCATTGCCTACTATGTCAGGGGTGTCCAAACTTTTTTCAAAGAGGGCCATATTTGATGAAGTGAACATGCCTGAAGGCCGACCTGTCACGTACCTGGTTGGAGGCCAAAATGCCGAGAGGGCTCCCCTTGCGGCTAAGTGCAGTACACCTCTGAGGTTGGGTACAGAGGGTGTAGTGCCCAGAGAAGCACAGGTTGCCAGATGGATCCGGGAGAGAAGAGCTGGTGAGTGCCTGAAGAATACTGGAGAATACAGGAAACACCGCTGGGCTGCAGTCTCTAGGAGTCCTCGGTAACACTTGGCAAGATGTGCACAAGGAGCAACAGTGGAAGCCGGCTGGGGATCAAACACTGTGGATCCAGGCAGGAGATGCAGGTTTGCAGGAATGGAGACAAGCCAAGGTCTGGTGTAGGAAAACAGGCAGGAATAGATGACTTAAGCAAAGTCTGTGAAACAAGCACGGGATCAGGTGCTGGAGAAGGTAACAAGTCAGTAAAGCAAGCCAGGGGGTCAAACCAGGAGAGCGGATCAGACAGGTCAGGAACAAGCCGGGTCACAACAGGAAATCCAAACAGTAATAATACAGAGATTTGGGAACTCAGGAAGGCTGACGACAATCCAGCAATTTGGATCAGACAATGGCAGCCTTTTATAGGCCAGCAGGAGGATCTTCCTGTCACATGATGAGCCTATGGCTCCCATTTCTTCTACTGGCAAGATTGCCAGTACTTCTTCTATGGCCATTTCTTCTACTGGCAAGATTGCCAGTACTTCTCCTATGGCCATTTCTTCTACTGGAAAGATTGCCAGTACTTCTACAGACATTTCCCTGACACGACCATTTTGCCTGACATTCTTTGAACCGTTAAAATTTAGTCTAAGCGTGTTCCTCTGAGCAACTAATACACAACGCCCAACAAGAATCAAGAATTCTCTTGCCTTTGTGGCTGTGTGTGGTGAAGAGATGGGCGTATTATTTGGATATACCGTATTTATTGGCGTATAACACGCACCTTCACTTTAAGAGCGAAGTTTCAGGAAAAAAAATAAAAAATTAATAAAGAACTGTGAATCAAAATAAGGGTCAGTGCCCATCTGCAGCCTCACAAGTGCCCATATGCAGACCCACTATTGCCATGAATGTAGCCTCACCATTGCCATGAATGTAGCCTCACCATTGCCAGGAATGCACTAGCCATTGCCAGGAATGCACTAGCCATTGCCAGGAATGCACTAGCCATTGCCAGGAATGCACTCGCCATTGCCAGGAATGCAGCAACATATTTGGCAGGAATGCACTCACGAGTGCCAAAAATTTATTACAAGAGAATCTCCTGTTTACACAGCGGCCTCTTTAATAGAAAGTCCCCCCTCTTTTGATGGACAGAACAGTCGTCCAATGGCAGCACAGGACTTCCAATTACAGAGGCCACCCGTAAACAAGAAATACTCCTGTGCGTGTACGTCGGCGGTGCTCGTCCTTCCTCTTCCCTGTCCCGTTCCAAGGCATATACATCTTTCGTGGTCCCGGCGGTGGGAGATCGTTGGGGGCCACAAAAGATATATATGTCTAAATAACCTGGCGGCCCGTTCAAAACCGGAACGCGGGCCACGACTGGCCCGTGGGCCGGACTTTGGACATGCCTGTACTATGTGACCAAAATATGGGGGCACCCCCCCCCCCCCCCCCAAATGATCAAGGTCAGCCAGGCGTCCCCAGTAAAGGGTACTGGTAATGCTACAACATACAAAGACAGTTTAGACAATTGTGCACTTCCAACCTTGTGGGAACATTTGGAGGAAGCTTTTATTTTTGTTCCAGTATGAATGTACCCCTGTGTACAAAGCCAGCTACTTTTATTTTTGTTCCAGTATGAATGTACCCCTGTGTACAAAGCCAGCTACGTATAGACATGGTTTGATGTGGAGTATGTCAAGTATCCTGCACAAATCCCTGACCTCAATGCTACTGAAAATGTTTTAGATGGGTTGGAACGCCAACTGCCAGCCAGGTCTTCTTCTTCAACATCAGTATCCAACCTCATAAAGGCTCTTTGGTTACATGGGCACAAATTTCCATAGGTACACATTAAAATTTATGGATAGCCTTTCCAGAAGAGCGGGAGCTGTTATAGCCACAAAGGGTGGGGACAGCTCCATATTAATGCCCATGGTTTTGGAATGGGATGTTGACCAAGCTCATAAAGGGGATGATGGTAAGGTGTTTACCAAAGATTTGGCCATACTTGGAGCCCAGTACCTATTCATCCTCTGCCTAGGAGATGGACTGCAAAGCTAAAATCGTCGGTTAGGTTTTATTTTTACTGCTGTCTAGGAGGTTTCTCCTCACTTTCTGTCCTAGAATCACTTGGCTAAAGAGAAGGAAATTAGAATAGATCTCTTCAACAGGGACATAGACTAACCCTTACTTACCCAACCCAAATGGATAGACTGCATTCACTGTGATGTCACTACTCTATAGTGAATGGATAGGCTGCACTGTCAGTGATGTCACCGTTCTCTAGTGAATGGATAGGCTGCATTCACAGTGATGTCACTACTCTATAGTGAATTGATAGGCTGCACTGTCAGTGATGTCACCGGTCTCTAGTGAATGGATAGGCTGCATTCACAGTGATGTCACTACTCTATAGTGAATGGTTAGGCTGCACTGTCAGTGATGTCACCGTCTCTAGTGAATGGATAGGCTGCGCTCACAGTAATGTCACTACTCTATAGTGAAGGGTTAGGCTGCACTGTCAGTGATGTCACCGGTCTCTAGTGAATGGATAGGCTGCATTCACAGTGATGTCACTACTCTATAGTGAATTGATAGGCTGCACTGTCAGTGATGTCACCGGTCTCTAGTGAATGGATAGGCTGCATTCACAGTGATGTCACTACTCTATAGTGAATGGTTAGGCTGCACTGTCAGTGATGTCACCGCCTCTAGTGAATGGATAGGCTGCGCTCACAGTAATGTCACTACTCTATAGTGAAGGGTTAGGCTGCACTGTCAGTGATGTCACCGGTCTCTAGTGAATGGATAGGCTGCATTCACAGTGATGTCACTACTCTATAGTGAATGGATAGGCTGCACTGTCAGTGATGTCACCGGTCTCTAGTGAATGGATAGGCTGCATTCACAGTGATGTCACTACTCTATAGTGAATGGTTAGGCTGCACTGTCAGTGATGTCACCGTCTCTAGTGAATGGATAGGCTGCGCTCACAGTGATGTCACTACTCTATAGTGAAGGGTTAGGCTGCACTGTCAGTGATGTCACCGGTCTCTAGTGAATGGATTGGCTGCACTCACAGTGCTGTCACTACTCCATAGTGAATGGATAGGCTGCACTGTCAGTGATGTCACCGGTCTCTAGTGAATGGATTGGCTGCACTCACAGTGATGTCACCGGTTTCTAGTGAATGGATAGGCTGCGCTCACAGTGCTATCACTACTCCATAGTGAATGGATAGTCTGCACTGTCAGAGATGTCACCGGTCTCTAGTGAATGTATAGGCTGCATTCACAGTGCTGTCACTACTCCATAGTAGCGGCGAGCCAGGAGAAGCATCGGAAGGCAGAAGGAGGGGGAAGGAGCTGAACAGTCGCTATGATTGTTCTTATGGTGCAGGGAATCGCCAACTCTATGACCCCTTTCACACTGAAGAGTTTTTACAGCGTTTTAGCATTAAAAATAGCGCTATTAAAACGCTCTCCATGCATCTCAATGGACGTTTTCACACTGAGTCCTGCAAGTAGCATCTTTGGAGCAGCTTTTGGGCGCTGAAAAAAAACGCTCCAAAAACGCCCCTCTCCATTGAAATGAATTGAAAACGCTGTAAAAACGCCTTGCCCTTTCACACTGAGGCACTGCAAAAACGACCTAAAACGTTAGGGTCTTAGTGGTGCTTTACCAGAGTTTTTCAGGCGCTTGCAGTGTGAAAGGGCTCTGAAAGCACTCAGGCTTTCACATTGGGATTGCAGATGAGGCTTCGCTCGAATAGCGCTCGAATAACGCTCGAAAAACGCCCCAGTGTGAAAGGGGCCTAAAAGAAGGTATCTAAATGATGCCTGCAGCTGCTGCAGACATCATTCAGATATCACCGCTCAAACTTGATGACTTTGGGCGGGTGGAAAGCGGTTAAAAAAAATGTATTTGACACGGGCTGTAACCCTCCCTTACTCTATCCAAAATGAAAGAAAAAAATGGCTTATGGCGGATGGAAGTTCTGATTGCTCACAATGCAGTCTGCAGTCTGAATTAGTGAAATGGATGTAAAACAAGGATTTCCCTTTGGAAAGCCCACCTAGGGACTGTTAGTTGTATGTATTTGCTTTTATCCTTGTTGTATGCGGCTCTCCAGATGGGACATGATTCCATTTCGCCTCATAAATCTGATTCCAGAGGTCCAAGAAAGTCATTGTTCTTAATAATATGTATCCTATATGAGATTCAGAAAATCAGTCATGCCTAGTTAATCTTTGAATCCGTTCGTTCTGCAGCTGGATGAAGCTGAATGTAAATTGTGAATGAATTTGCAAAGCCAAATTCGAATGGATGAGGAAATAGATTGAGTCTCTGTGTCATACTATGGCAGTCTAGCACAGAGGGGATACAAATTCTAATGTTTCTGCCATAGAAGATGTAATCGTGAAATGGTTTCTCTATTACCCCTACTAGGGCCATTTAGGTATTAATAAGTATTAAGATGGTATATAAGTATTAACCACTTAAGACCCGGACCAATATGCAGGTAAAGGACCAGGCCCCTTTTTGCGATTTGCGTCGCTTTAACTGACAATTGCGCGGTCGTGCGATGTGACTCCCATACAAAATTGGCGTCCTTTTTTTCCCACAAATAGAGCTTTCTTTTGGTGGTATTTGATCACCTCTGCGGTTTTTATTTTTTGCGCAATTAACAAAATAATAAATATCCCCCAAAAATATGTACAAAAACATTTTTTTCCTCAGTTTAGGCCGATACGTATTCTTCTCCTACCTATTTTTGTAAAAAAAAATCGCAATAAGCGTTTATCGATTGGTTTGCACAAAATTTATAGCGTTTACAAAATAGGAGATAGTTTTATTGCATTTTTCTTAATAATTTTTTTTTTTACTACTAATGGCGGCGATCTGGGATTTTTTTCGTGACTGCGACATTATGGCGGACACATCAGACACTTTTGACACATTTTTGGGACCATTGCCATTTTCACAGCAAAAAGTGCTATAAAAATGCATTGTTTACGGTGAAAATGACAATTGCAGTTTGGGAGTTAACCACTAGGGGGCGCTCAAGGGGTTAAGTGTGACCTCATATGTGTTTCTAACTGTAGGGGGTCGGGGCTGGACATGTGACGTCATTGATCGCTTTTCCCTATATCAGGGAATAGACAATCACTGACACTGCCACACAGAAGAACGGTGAAGGTTTGTTTACACTCACCTCTGCCCGTTCTTCAGCTCCTGTGAGCGATCGGCAGTGATCGGGTCCGCGGGTCCCGCGGCCGTGGTCACGGAGCTTCGGACCGGGTCGCGCGCACGTACAGGTACGTGCTTGTGCCCAGCCGTGCCATTCTGCTGACGTATTTCGACGTTAGGCGGTCCTTAAGTGGTTAATATTTCCCCCGGTATGAGCTAAATTCTATGCACATAGAACTGAGGAGCCCAATACTGAAAGACAGAAGTGCTAATTACTAATCCTCTGTGCTGTCCCATGTGTCTGAGAGACATTTTCTCCATAGCAGGTCTTTCATTAAAGTGGAACTAAACCCTCCTATCGTTTTCAGCCAAGCTGCAATCTTTGCTTCTGCTTGATCTACAATTGCCACGGCGCTGCACATGTGATCAGTTTTTTTTTTTTTTTTTTTTTTTTTTTTTTTTTTTTTTTAAAGTGTATTTTTGTGCGTGAACTCGAGAGAGAGGAGCCGGACTGCAGGAGTTGGGAGTAGGCAGACCCTCCCCCCGGAGGCATTCGCCATCCTTCTCCATGCCCCTGGTGGCAATGGCGGGTGTGAAGGGGGGCCTCCCACTCACCCCGCCCTACCTGCTCCTCTTGGGAGCCCAACTGGGGCCCAACGGGACCCCAATGAGGCAGAGGGACTCCCCCTATGAGGGAGTGAGGGGGCCTAGCCCACCCAGCCAGCCCCGTAGGTCCTTCGCCTCTCTTTATTTTAGGAGACCGCATGGCCAAAGTGCGTGTGTTTTAAACCAATTTTGTGTGCGTGCAAGTGTGGTGGTTTTTGGGGGGGGGGGTGGGCGTACTAAGCACAGGCGTACCTTGCATAGCACACCCACCGGGAGCCGGGCTGAGACCACCAAACTCAATTCACATGTAACCGAGACCGGGATCCGAACCCTTGGCTGCAGAGGTGAATGGCTTGTCAACGCAGTGCCAATCACGTTGAGCCACCACAGCTCCACATGTGATCAGTTATGACACCAGCCATTTTATGGCTTGACACTTTGGCTGAGAGCACAAGCAAATGTGACATACTCGAGTGCCGAGGCACCTAATTTTACCACAAAAAAATGGGAAAACGTATTTGCTCGAGTATAAGCCTAGGGTAGGAAATGCAGCAGCTACTGTAAATGGAAAAGAGGGTCAACAATGCCCATTTGCAGCTTCACTGTGCCCATTTACAGCCTCACTGTGCCCGTTGTATGCCTCACTGTGCCCGTTGCATGCGTCACTGTGCTCATTGCATGCCTCACTGTGGCCATTGCATGCCTCACTGTGGCCATTTCCAGCCTCACTGTGGCCATTTCCAGCCTCACTGTTGCCATTTCCAGCCTCACTGTGGCCATTTCCAGCCTCACTGTGCCCATTGCATGTCTCACTGTGCCCATTGCATGCCACACTGTGCCCATTGCATGCCTCACTGTGCCCATTGCAGGCCTCACCTTGGCCATTTCCAGCCTCACTGTGGCCATTTCCAGCCTCACTGTGCCCATTGCATGCCTCACTGTGCCCATTGCATGCCTCACCTTGGCCATTTCCAGCCTCACTGTGGCCATTTGCAGCCTCATTGTGCCCATTGCATGTCTCACTGTGCCCATTGCATGTCTCACTGTGCCGATCTGCATACCTGATCTCTGTGACATGCAGTCAGTTGGCGGCCGTCCAGTGTAACAAAGAACCCGCTTCCTCCACTTCCTTGTCCGTGATAGACGGAACACTCAGTTTTCCGGCAGTGAGTCAGTGTTCAGGGTTTTCCGCCTATCACAATGCTTATTTGCAGCTTCACTGTGCCTATTTGCACTGTGCCCACTGCATGCCTCACTGTGCTCACTGTGCCCACTGCATGCCTCAATGTGCCAACTGCATGCCTCACTGTGCCCATTGCATGCCTCACTGTGCCCATTGCATGCCTCACTGTGCCCATTGCATGTTTCACTGTGCCCATTGCATGTCTCACTGTGCCAATCTTCATACCTGATCTCCATGTCATGTAGTCAGTCAGCGGCCGTCCAGTGTAACAAAGAAGACACGGCTTTGTTACACTGAATGGGCGCCGTATGACTGCTTCGCTCCCGGGCACCACGATGGGACCGGAGTGCCCGGGAAGGGGGCGGGACCCCCTTCCGACACCTGCAGAAGTGATTGAGTTGCTAATTAGCTACTCAGATCATTTCTGCAAAAAAGATTCCGGGATTATGCTTGTAGGTACAGGCATCCCAGTATAACCACTAAAACCCAAGGATGTCCATGTGTGGTTAATAAAAGTGACCTACATTGTAAAAAAATTGCCAGATCAAACAGAGGCTAAGATGTCAGCTTCCATGGCTGAAAAGGATAGCAGAGTTTAGTTCCGCTTGAACCCACTCAATGGCTAGGCTTAGCATTGGCACTGGCACTCAATAACACGTGCAAAGCCAATTTGTACACGTGTACTAGGGCCAATTTAGGCAGCATGTCTTTGGAGTGTAGGAGGAAACTCATGCAAGCACAGGAAGAACATGCAAACTTCATGCATATGGTGTCCTGGCGATGATGGATCCCAGTACTGCTAGGCACAAGTGCTAACCACTGTGCCACCTGGATATCTCTAAATATCTCTGGATATAACATGTTTTTTTTCTTCATATTTTTTCTGATTATTCTGTGTTGTTTCTCCACTACTGTTTGTATTGACTTTCCTGTCTTATACTCATAAGGCCTAAGAAACTGGAAACCGTCGCAGTTTGGATAGCCTGCTCTTTATTTTAGGCATTGTGTATGCCATAAACCAGTGGTTTCAAATGTAAGGCCTCGTACACACAACCGAGGAACTCGTTGGGCGAAACACATTGCTTTCCTCGTCGAGTTCCTTCTTAGGCTTGTCGAGGAACTTGACAAGCTTGCTTTGCGTACACACGTTAAAGACCAAATCTCATCGTTCTCAAACGCAGTGACTTCAACACATACAAGAGCAGGGGAAGTTCGATTCCACTGGCACAACCCTTGGGGCTGCTTTTGCTAATCTCATGTTACTGCGTGTTAGGTAAAAGTTTGGTAAGAGACATTTTCACTTTTCAGTCTGTTACAGCGTGACGAATGTGCTATTTCCATTACAAACGCTACTTTTACCGAAGGTGCGCGTGTTTCTTAGCATACACACGCTCGAATTTCTCGTCGAAAAGCAGCCCGACGAGGAACACGACGAGCCAATTTGACTCCCGTCGAGGAAAAAGAGAACATGTTCTCTTTTTTGCTCGTCGAGTTCCTCGGCAAAAAAGCTCAGCCACCGAGTTTCTTGATGAATTCTGCTGAGGAAACCGGTCGTGTGTACAAGGCCAAAGGGTAACAATAACATTTACTAGCCTTTGGAGCTGTCACCCACCAAAACTGACCCTGAGGCCGCGTACACACGACCGAGAAACTCGTCGGGCGAAACACATCGTTTTCCTCGTTGAGTTCCTTATTCGGCAGTCAAAAAACTAGTCGAGCCAAATTTTCCCATTGCCCATCAAGGAAATAGAGAACATGCTCTCTTTTTGGCTCGACGAGTTCCTCGGCGAAAAGTGTACAAACGACCGGTTTCCTCGGCAGAGGAATTCTGCTGAGGAAACCGGTCGTGTGTACGCGGCCTTAGTGTTGTCCTGCACATTGGTAGGCAGGCTGCCAAAGTAGAGCGGTGCCCACCAAAAACAAACTCCCGCCCAGCGAATCCAGTGGTGTTTTGTAGTAATCCGCCGCTTTTCTGCTGGTTCCGTGCTGCCATCTTCTTTTCTTACATCACCGGGAGCCGACTCTCCCTTCCTGGATTTTGCAGCCGGCTCCCAGATAACAGGCATAGGCAGCAGCACATCATCAGGGGGCTGGTTGCAAGAAGGGGCTGGCAGGTCGCCCAAGTAGTGCAGTGTCTACCAAAACATATTGATGCCCCGCAAATTCAGCGGTATTCGGGAGGAATCTGCCCTTTTGCTCCTGCACACCCAGTCCTACACTGCAGTCTTTGTTTTTTATGTCATTGGTTGGTTGTGTCTTGCTAAATCTTGCAGCCTGCCGCTTGACAACACACATGCATAGAGGCAGCTCATCAGGGGGCTTGCTACAAAACAGCTGCCTCCTGCCCCATGATGCTCCGCAAATGCCATAGGGTACCCCACGGCATTGTGTAATTGCTTGACACTGAAAAATGACAATGACAATGAAAAAGTAGTCTCCGCCCAGGCAACAATCCAGGAAGTCCAGAGAGGGCTTCCTGAAAAAAAAAGTATTTAATAAATAATATGAGGTTGTTAAAGGAGTTGTAAAGGAAAAAATGTTTTGCCTAAAATGAATGTCTGCAAGGTAGACAGACTGAATAGTGTCATGATTCTGTTAAAAAAAAAACAGATAAATTCCTTCATCTATATCACCTACGGCGTTCTAGTTTCTGTTCTCTCATTCATTTCCTGGTTTACGGCACTCGTTCATGTAAGAACGACATTTCCCAGTATGCATTGCGGCACGCCCAGTAATTCACACCTCCTTGAAGTCTCTAACACGTAGAGAGCGTCCTGCCGCACAGATGTAGTTCCCAGGAGGGGGTGAGCATGTCACTGACCACCGCAGTAAAGCCTCCCTTCACGGTGGTGAGTAACAATCAGACAAGCAGGAAGTGAACAGAACAGAGAAAAACAGGAGCAACTTCTGAGCAAAAACGAACAATGAGAAAGTGAAAAGAGGAATGTCTGCAGGTAAAAGGATGCTTATTATGAAAAATGTTTTTTTTTTCCTTTACAACCCCTTTAAAGAGGAGAAGGGTAGCAGTGGAATGGCAGAAAAATGATTGGGGTCAGAGTGAAGATCTGCTTCAAATGGCAGCTCCACCAAAGTTCAGTTGGAACACAAAGGGCTGTCTTATGTCAAAAAGTTTGCAATATTTGTGATCCACCCACATCATCCACACCCACATCTTTTAGGGTTTGTGGTGCCACTGCCCCACCTCCTTTCTGCTAATAGGCCTGTCAGTGATCATCACCACACTGGTGACCGCCCACGCGGAGCTCCCTTTTTCTGAGCTCTGATATATTCTGCATCATAAGAGGTTTATACATTCCCATCAAGATTTTATAAATGTTTTATATCATTCCTGGTTCCCAGGTTAGACTGTTAGCTCAGGTTCAGAGTCTGCATAACTTGTTCCCCTCAAGTTTTCTATTTTTGGCCTAGGATGTACATTTACTTTATAACCAGTTGTAAAACGCTAGCAAAATTACTTTTACTTTTACTTTATAAGTAACCTCGCCCATGATCTTACAAAGCAGGCACTCGGCTTTCCCACTCTTCAGATCTGGTCAGTGGGCATAGAAAGTGCACGGGGACTGCCCCCCAAAGCTAGTCATTAGAAAAAAAAAGTCCTTTAAATCCACTATGTACGGGCGCCGGACACAGTGCCCTATGACATCTATGCAATCACGTGATTGCAGGTGAGACGCTTCATTTGTCTGCTTTTGGGATTCCTTGTGGCGCAAAGCAATGCACCGCAACACTCTCATATTGCAGTCATTGTCCTTGTTGTTGGGTTTTCTATCGGCACAGCCATAGGACATGGGCAGTGCTTTCCTCAGAGCCGTGGAGTCACTTTCGTTTTCTCTGTACCAGTGTGAAACCGAACCGGAAATGATTCCGCGGCTCCGTGGATGGAACGCACGGCTGGAACGGTGCCAGAATCGGCCGGATTGGTAGGTTCAGAGAGTGAACCAAAATGTAAAATAATTAATAATAAAAAAATATATTGTCTTTTACTATTTACAATGGTTGCTATGTTTTCAACATGTGGTCAGTGAGGTTTATGTAGGTTTTTGGGTGAATATTTATTAATGGTGAACACAGAGGCAGTGATAAACTGGTACACTAGACAATTCTGTGAGGCTAAGCTGTATATACCCGATCTGTGAGGCTGAACTTTATATACCTTGATCTGTGAGGCTAAGCTGTATATACCCATAAAGAAATGGTCCCAGTGGGGCTTTGAAACAGCTGGTGTGAAGTAAGGTAGCGATGCAACGTCTAAGGTAAAAACGTTTTATTACAAAAAATATTTGAATGACATAAAATATGGGATATGCAAGGAATGAGTTGCGGCAGAGTAACAATGATTAAAATGACCATAACATTTCCAGATAGACAATAAAATACATAGCCTGAATGGTGGCAGGCAGGTGTATAATCCTAACGCGTTTCGACCATTCGGTCTTCTTCAGAGGATTGTGGCTGAAAAGAGATTTAATTGTATAAATAAATGCATACAAAGAGTGTTTTCGTCTGTGTCCTCCCCATAGAGTTCATCCCCTTAGGTATAGGGGAAGGGGCGGTTTTTTGCAAGACCCCCAGACTCGCAGGGAAACATACGGACACAGAAAACAACAAAAGTAAGGTTGGTTGGGGGAAGAAAGACTTTCCCTCTCCCTCCCGAAGTGATCAAAAAGGATTGACAAAGGATCATCATTAACAGCGACATATATTTACCCAGAAATAGCGTTATGGAACATCCAGATGGAGGCTGTATATACCCGATCTGTGAGGCTGAGCTGTATATACCCTGATCTGTGAGGCTGAGCTTTATATACCTTGATCTGTAAGGCTGAGCTGTATATACCCGATCTGTGAGGCTGAGCTTTATATACCTTGATCTGTAAGGCTGAGCTGTATATACCTTGATCTGTGTGGCTGAGCTATATACACTGATCTGTGAGGCTGAGCTGTATACCCTGATCTGTGAGGCTGAGCTGTATATACCCTGATCTATGAGGCTGAGCTGTATACCCTGATCTGTGAGGCTGAGCTGTTTATACCCTGATCTGTGTGGCTCAGCTATATACCTTGATCTGTGAGGCTGAGCTGTATATACCTTGATCTGTAAGGCTGAGCTGTATATACCCGATCTGTGAGGCTGAGCTTTATATACCTTGATCTGTAAGGCTGAGCTGTATATACCTTGATCTGTGTGGCTGAGCTATATACACTGATCTGTGAGGCTGAGCTGTATACCCTGATCTGTGAGGCTGAGCTGTATATACCCTGATCTATGAGGCTGAGCTGTATACCCTGATCTGTGAGGCTGAGCTGTTTATACCCTGATCTGTGTGGCTCAGCTATATACCTTGATCTGTGAGGCTGAGCTGTATATACCCTGATCTGTGAGGCTGAGCTATATACTCTGTCCTGTGATGCTGGGCTGTATACTCTTTCCTGTGATGCTGGGGCTGTATACTCTGTCCTGTGATGCTGAGCTGTTTGCTCTTGACACTGTGGGTGGATTCTATAAGGAGTGGGGTTTATGAGAAGTAGGAGGGGTCAAAACAGAAGGGCAGGGTCTGGCGCCCCCCCATCCTTAAATGTCACCAGCCGCCACTAGATCTGGTTTTATGCAATTGCCTGTTGTTCGTTAACACTAAACTCCAGCCTCACTTTTTGTCTTGCGCAGCTGTAGGGGCTCCTTTTCTGTACTGATATTGCTTCCTCTGATTTCACTGCCCTTTTGTGAGCTTCCCACAGTGTGCATTAGAAGCTGCATAGGCGGTAATTCTGCTCACTTCCTGTCTGTGCGACTCTTCTCCGTGGTAAGGTCGACAGCATAAAATATTTACTGAGAAAAGGTAGAGTCTTCCGTTGCTGACCTTATCTTTAGAAAAAGCTGGTTGTCTGGTAGTCTAGTAGTCTTATGATCCAATGACAACAATACTTTAGGTACAACAAAGAACAGTTTTTTAGGTCAGGAGTTCTGACTTCTCTTTGACTTTGCTTGCCGCAATCTGAAAAAAAAGCGATGCCACCTTGGGGCATCGCCACCCAGTCCTTGATATACCATGGTGCCGCACGGCTCAGAGATTACATTGTTTTCCTTATAGGAGGTTTTGAGTGAGCGGATCCTCTGCTGTTTTATTATTATTGATTGCGCTGGTTATCTATTCACATTCTGTATGCTTGACCTGGATCAGTGACCCAGAAAGTACTGAAGCCGCGGGATCACTGTGACAGCTGGGCAACTAGAAGAAGGTCAGTAATGGCAGTCCCTTATTTCACTCTACACACAGATGAAGTACATATATGGAAAGTGGAAACTGTTATACTTGCCAAAAAAATTTGTTTTTCTGTCCATCCAAACCCGAGATTTACACAGCTCTGGCACACAATATGCCCCTGTCTGGCAGGGAAGAGGACCTGATGTTTCTAAACTTGATGTAAGGGGGCACTGTGATGGGGACACATGATGGAAGGGGTGGGGAGGGCCGATCCGCCCCATAGGCTTACTATGCAAGCCGCTTAGAGCCCCGCAAAGCTGTGGAAGTCCCCCCAAATTACTAGAGGCCCCGCCTGGTGAGAAGTCATTTTTGGCCCCTCTCACCCCGCTTCTCAACTCGCTGGCTGCATGGGAGAAGAGGTAAGAAGTCAGCATCCCCCGCTTCTCACTTTAACGTAAGACGTTAAATGTAACCCCCCCCCCCCTTCTTAACTTTAATGTGACATGTCATTTTACTTAGGGCTCAAGGGAGGTCAGGATCGGCACTGGGGGTAAGACACTGATGATGACGTCTGATAGAAGTGGGCACTCTGATGGGGACACTTGATATATGGGGCACTCTGCTAGGAACACCTAATAGAAAAGTTCACTCCGATGGGGACACTGGATGTAAGGGGTACTGTGATGGAGACACCGGATGGAAGGAGGCACACTGATAGGGACACCTGATAGAAGGGGATACTCTCATGGGGACGCCTGATGGAAGCAGGCACTCCGATGGGGACACTAGATGTAAGGGGCCACTCTGATGGGGACACCTGATAGAAGGGGGCACTCTGTTGGGGACACCTGATGAAAGGGGCACTCTGATGGGCACACTTCATAAATGGGGCACTCTGATGGATAAAACTGATGGAAAAGGGGCACTCTTATAGGGCCACCTAAAAGAAAAAAGGCTCTTTGATAGGGACACCTGATGGAAGGGGATACTCTCATGGGGCCACGTGATAGAAGGGGGCACTCTGTTGGGAACACCTGATGGAAGGAGGCACTCTGTTTTGAGATACCTGATGGAAGGGGGCACTCTGTTGGGGACACCTGATGGAAGAGAGCACTCTGTTGGGGACACCTGATGGAAGGGGCACTCTGATGGACACACTTGATAATTGGGGCACTGTGATTGATAAAACTGATGAAAAGGGGCACTGTGATGGGGCCACCTGATGGAAGAAGGCTCTCTGATGGAAGAGGATACTCTCATGGGGACACCTAGTAGTTGGGGACAACTGATTAAGGGGTCAGTCTGATGGAGACACCTGATGGAAGGGGGCACTCTGATGGGGACACTTGATATATGAGCCACTCTGCTAGGAGCACCTAACCGAAAAAGGCATCCCAATGGGGACACTTGATGTAAGGGGGCATTGTGATAGGCACACCTGATGAAAGAGGGTACTCTGATGGGTAAAACTGATGGAAAGGGGAACTGTGATAGAAATACCTGATGGAAGGAGGTACACTGATAGGGACACCTGATAGAAGGGGATACTCTCATGGGGACACTGGATGTAAGGGGGCTCTCTGATGGGGACACCTGATGGTAGGGGGTACTCTGATGGGGACACCTGATGAAAGGGGGACTCTGATAGGGACACTTGATAAATGGGCCCCCTTGCCTCAAAGCACCCACCCCCCAATTTGAGGGCATGTGGCCTGGTACGTTCATCCTCACCCCCTTTCCTGACTGACCGGGCTGTGTGCTCGGATAAGGGTCTGGTATAAACTTTGGGTGGAGCCCCTATGCTGTTTTTCAGCATAGGGCGTACCCCTTAAAACCCATACCAGACCAAAGGGCCTGGTATGCTCTTGGAGGGGGAACCCATGCCGTTAAAAAAAAAATGGGGTGTAGTTTCCCCTCAAGATCATCAGAGCACAAGTCGCCTTTGTCAAAATCGGACCAGTCAAGATGGCGATCCGACTTTGATCGATCTTCAGTGATATTCAGTGGGCTGAAGTAGGATCAAAGCTGGACCAAAGTAGTGCAGGGAGCATGTTAAGACGGCTCTCATAGGGAAACATTGATTTTGGCACATGAAGCATCACTCACAATGGTGTAAATTAGGCTCATAAAAATATGTTCATGTTTCTTGCATATGTATCTGTACTGTGTTCCTGCCCAGCCCTGGCATCTTCCTCTTAGAATGTTTTGAAGGCCCATGGGACTGGGAAGGATCAGCGATCCTGGTTGGTTGCCACAGTGGTCACATGACCGGGAGCCGGTCCTGTTAGTGGAGACCAAGAACTGTCTTCCACAGCTTTGTCTCTGTGCTGCTAGCATGCTGTGAGTGCGCTTTTACCTCAGAAACATTTGGCCCAGTGATGCTCAAGTGTGGCATGTGGGCATTAAAGCCACGTGTCCTGGATTGCCCTCTTTTTGCAGGGCTGTCCCTAGCACCTTCATTCCAGGACAACACAGTGTCCCGGAATGAAACTGACACAGCCACCCCCCGGGCCAATCTGATGCCCCCAAAAAAGCCGCCACATCACCGCTTTACTCACTGACAGTACTTGCCCTGGCCGGGAATGCCTGGAGGAGCACAATCCCTGCTTGTGATTGGAGAAATCATAAATCCTGCCTCTTGTGTCCAATCAATGTACTTTGATTTGTTACAGCACAAGCTGATTTTTGGGAGGGGGGTGTCCCTGAATGGTAGTTTGGAAATGTGGTCACCCTAAAGCCCACCCTTGTGCTGCCATACATGTGTGAGGACACTTCTGATGTGGACACTAGTTCTAGTGACAACCACTTTGGAGAGATTTCCTCTCACTTCCTCTTGTCGCTATGGGACAGGAAGTGATGGGAAATCTCCTTAATGGGACACAGATGACAAAAAAAAACTTGTCAGAGGGTTATAACCCTCCCTTATTCTATCCAAAGTTATAAAAAAAGTTTTGCCTTTAGCTTTATGCATACCATTGGAGATGTCAGCCGCTTCCAGTAGTTTGTGTATTGCTGACAACACCGGCGAGCGAAGCGTTAAATAATCCCTCTCGGTTCCCCAGAATGTAATTATGATCTGCACGGCTCCTTTTGTCTCTGGAGAAGGAGGAAAGCGGTTGGAGGGACAGAAATCTTTCATTTTTTTTTTTTCTTCTCCTCCTTTCTGTCCACATTTGATGTGGTCGTTTGCATACAGCTGCCGAGTAGACAGTTACCTCTGAAAAGAACATTTGGCTGCTTTAATTTGATTAGGGAAAACCACCTCAATCATTTCTGGACTAAAAGCGTTCTCATTTTCACTTGGCAGAAGGAGTTGGAAATGTACTGTTTGCCATCACATACGCGGGGGAACAAAAGGGGACACGGCGAGCCTCTTAAAGGGACAGTGCACCTTGTGGTTTCCAGGATTCAGGGATCTGGACACCACTGTGCAATGTTCAGGGGGGCCCTATGTATAAAGAGTGCATGTCTTATTATAAAGCACACTCCAATCCACTCTTGTATCCCGTACCGTGTGCACAAAGATGGCAGACTAATGGCGTGAATTAGGCATCTTAACCACCTCCTTCCTGCCCAGGCCAATTTCCAGCTTTCAGCGCTGTCGCGCTTTGAATGACAATTGCGCTGTCTTGTCTGTACCCAAACAAAGGCCCAGATTCACAGAGCAATTACGCCTGTCTAACTGGTGTTAGACAGGAGTAATTTCAAATTTTGCGCGCCGTATCACTAGTTTGAATCCTCAAACCATGATACGGCGGCTTCGGGCTTCGATCCGAGAGGCTTACGTCTTTGTAAGCCTTCGGATCTACGCTGCGATATTTTTGCGGCCGCTGGGAGGAGTTTGCGTCGTTTTTATGCGTCGGGATATGCAAATTAGTTTTTACGGCGATCCACGAAGGTACGAGTGTCCCTCGCAATCGCCTACGTCATTTTTTGGCTACGTAATGTTAGAGGAGCTTTTTGCTGGTCTAACAGTGCGTAACCCATGTAAAGTATGGCCGTCGTTCCCGCGTCGATTTGAAATTATTTTTTTTTTTTTTAACGTAACTCGTTCGGGAATAGGAATGTACGTAAACGACGCTACTACGACGTAACGACGTGATTTCGCGCAATGCACGGCGGGAAATTTGCGAACGGAGCATGCGCAGTTCGATCGCCGCGGGAACGCGCCTATTTTAAATGCTTCACGTGCAGATGGATTGCGACGGGAGAAATACACTACGCCGCCGTCGTTTACTGGACAAAATCTACCTGGATTCCACGTAGAGCCAGGTAAAAAACGGCGGCGTAGTGTATTTCTGATACGCTACGAGAATCTAATTCTCTCTGAATCTGGCCCAAAATTTCTATCATTTTTTTCACACAAATAAAGCCAGTGTAGTACAGTGTCATGATCGTCGTCATATGACGGGTGTGGCGGTGATCAGGGACACTGACTGGTGACAGCATGTTAAAAAAAATAAAAAATGTTTAATTAATATTACATTTATTTCTTTTTTTTACTGTACTTTTATTTTTATTTTATTTTTACATATTACAGTAAAAACTTGGTTTGAGAGCGTTTTGCAAGACAAGCAAAATGTTTTAATAAATTTTTCCTTCATATACAAGCGATGTCTTGATATGAGTAGCGTCATGTCACAACTGAGTATAAAAAAAGAAGAGAGGAGCCTCTAATGGCCCATACACACGATCCGAATATCGGCCGATGGATCGTACGACTTTTTTCGCTTAATAATCGCAAGTAAAATAAAATAGGTTATTAAACTCACGAACATTCTCGTATTGTATTGTCGGACGATGGCTGTACTGACTAAACAAAAATCGTACGATCTGACATCGCACGAGGAAAATTTTCGCGCATGTCCGATCGAAAAATATCGGATGAACGGTCGTGATCGGCTCTCGAAAGTAGTGTACACACGATCCGAAAATCGTACGATCCATCATCGGACGATCGTTTTCGTCCGATATTCGGATCGTGTGTATGGGCCATTAGGCTCCATGCACACTGAAGCCGATAAACTGCAGTTTATTGGCGTTTTGGCTTTTTTTTTTTAAAGCCCATAAACTGAACTCTATGTTAGCCTATGTGCCCATGCACACCTGGGCGTTTTTTTAGTGTTAATGAGCTTTGGAGTTTATTGGCTTTTTTCTGAATGCCTGAAATTTGCGTTCAAAGTGCCGTTTTTTAGCGGTAAAAAACGCAAAACACTGAAAAACGCCCCCAAACGCTAAACAACGTTTTTTTATCCTAAAAAAAAAAAAAAAGTTGATAAAAGCTACACTGAAAAAGCTAATTAAAGTTATTGCAAAAACGCTAAAACCGTTGCAAGGCTTCCTGCAAAGCTACTGGCGTTTTTTTTTTATAGCTTTTATGAGCTTCCGTCGCACTCTGTGGCTGAACTCTATGTTAGCCTATGTGCCCATGCACACCTGGGCGTTTTTCAGTGTTAATGAGCTTCGGAGTTTATTGGCTTTTTTCTGAACGCCCGAAATTTGCGTTCACAGTGCCGGTTTTTGGCAGGGAAAAACGCAAAATGCTCAAAATCGCTCAAAAAGTGTTTTTTAGCGTTTTTTATTCCATAAAAAAAAAAGAATTAAAAAAAAGCTACACTGAAAAACGCTGATTAAAGCTATTGCAAAAACGCTAAAACCGTTGCAAGGCTTCCTGCAAAGCTACTGGCGTTTTTTTTTTTATAGCTTTTATGAGCTTCCGTCGCACTCTGTGGCTGAACTCTATGTTAGCCTATGTGCCCATGCACACCTGGGCGTTTTTCAGTGTTAATGAGCTTCGGAGTTTATTGGCTTTTTTCTGAACGCCCGAAATTTGCGTTCACAGTGCCGGTTTTTGGCAGGGAAAAACGCAAAATGCTCAAAATCGCTCAAAAAGTGTTTTTCAGCGTTTTTTATTCCATAAAAAAACAAGAATTAAAAAAAAGCTACACTGAAAAACGCTGATTAAAGCTATTGCAAAAACGCTAAAAAACGTTGCAAGGCTCCCTGCAAAGCTACTGGCGTTTTTTTAAAGCTTTTATCAGCTTCAGTGTGCATGGAGCCTAATGCAGCGTACACACGATCACTTTTTGTGATGAAAAAAAATGTAATTTTTCTTCATGAAAAAAAAGAAATTTTTCCAACTTCATCATTAAAAATTACGTTGCGTACACACCATCGTTTTTGAAAAATGATGAACAAAGCGACGGCACTCTAAAGGGGAAGTTCTATTTGCCTTGAGGCTGCTTTTAGCTGGTTACTTGTTAGTAAAAGACGATTCGTGCTTTTTTGTCTGTTACAGCGCGATGAATGTGCGATCTCCATTATGAATGGTAGTTTTACCTCCCGTCTCCTAACTTGCTTCTGAGCATGTGCGGGTTTAAAACGTCATTTTTGCCCACACACGATCATTTTTTATGACACAAAAAATGACATTTTAAAAAAGAACATAAAAAATTCAAGCATGTTCGAATTTTTTTTTGGTCGTTTTTCAGAAGACATAAAATGACATTTTGCCCACACACCATCATTTTAAATGACATTTTTAAAAATGTCATTTTTTTTTCATCACAAAAAGTGATCGTGTGTACGCGGCTTAAGTGTAGCAATATGGTTGCATGTAATGAAGGTACAACATTTAGCAAGTTATTGCTACACTTAGAGGAGCCTCTCTTCTCTGTTATACCCATGTTTCTGGAACAAATTATGCTCGCAATCCAAGGTTTTACTGCATGATTGTTTATACCAGTAAATTTTACTGGTATAAGCAACCACTTTTGACTTCTTTCAGTGTGTTTTGTTGTGATTGGCCACAGCTAATCACATGGTACAGATGGATTATGATTTGCCCTGTCTGTGACTGATCACAGCTAGCAACACAATTGTACATGATGGATGGCATGAAAGGAAGCCATCTATTGTTTACAGCTGTTAGGTGATCTGCTGTGATTGGTCACAATGATCACATGACACTGGCAGCGGACTAGTAGAGCAATCAGTCATTGGCTGTGTCTGCTGGACCCAAAACAGGAGAGATAAAAGATCTGTCAGCTGGGGTATTTTGGGGGCCCTCTGAGTAGTATAAGACCCCTGTCATACTGGGGTGCTTTTCAGGCGTTTTAGCGCTAAAAATATCACCTGTAAAGTGCCTAAAAAGCACCTTTAAGCCACCCCAGTGTAAAAGTCTGAGTGCTTTCACACTGGGGCAGTGCGCTTGCAGGACAGAAAAAAAAAAGTCCTGCAAGCAGCATCTTTGGGGCGGGTTTTCGGAGCGTTGCATACACCACTCCCAAAACACCCTGCCCATTGAAATGAATGGGCAGCGCTGCCAAATCGCCTGCAAAACGCATTGGCAGCGCAGCCACACGGATGCTTTTAACCCTTTAATCGGCCGCTAGTGGGTTTTATTTTATTACTAGTAATGGCGGCAATCAGTGATTTTCAGTGGGACTGCGACAAATCGGAACACTAAGTGACACTTTTGACACTTTATTAAGAACCAGTGACATTGTTACAGTAATGAGTGCTAAAAATATGCACTGTTACTGTTTAACGAAACTGGTTAAGTGTGTCCCTAAGGCTCCATTCACACCTTGGCGTATTTACGCCCGACGCTCATGCCGCTGGAGGGGTGATTTAACATTGTTGTCTATGGAGATGGTTCACATCTCCACGCCGAACGCCGAAACGCCGTACGCCTGAAGCTCAAAACAAGTCCCGGACCCTTTTTTCAGGCGGCTTTCGGCGTTCGGCATAGACAACAATGTTTTGTAAAAAAAAAAAAAGGTTAAAACGACCCGTTTTGTCGCGGCAAATCGCGGTACAATACGCCGCAATTTGTCGCGGCAAAATACGCCGGGTTATAGTGTGAATGCAGCCTAAGGGGTGCTTTCTAACTGTGTGGGGGATGGACTGTCTGGATGAACACAGAGATCGGTGTTCCTGCTTATCTGGGACACTGATCACTATGTTCATCCCTGTCAGAACGACGATCTGCCTTGTTTACTTAGGCAGGCCGTCGTTCTGTCTCACTGACATCTTGTCTGCCGGACCCACTGATTAGCTCCCCCTCTGGCCAATCTGTGCACGTGGGCCCCCAGTGGCTATTGCACAAAATGACATACGGGTACGTTGTTTCGTGCAATAGAGCCGACCTGCCGCAGTATATGTACTGTTTGTCGGCAAGTGGTTAAAGTATAACTAAAGGCAAATCCTTTTTTTTTCTTTTTCATTTTGGATAGAGTGTTGAGGGGTTAGAACCCCTGTCAGTTTTTATTGCTGTCTGCACTCCTGTTAAGGAAACTCATCCTCTCTATTTGTCCTGTTTACCATTTACCTTTATCATCTAAAGTGAAAGTATAAAAAATACCAAATTTTGGGTTGTCCCTAGAAAAGTAGTAGAGGGGAAATCTTCCCATGGGGACACTAGTTCTTGTGACTTGGGGATCCCCAAGGAATTCCCTTAATTTGCAGGGATTTCCTCTCACTTCCTGTTTGGCTATGGGACAGGAAGTGAAGGTGAATGTCTGCAATGGGACACAGGTGGCAAAAATAAATAAAAAATCTGACAGAGGTTAATTTATCCAAAAAAAAAAAAAAAATGCCTGTAGTTCTACTTTAAAGTAACTATGCATTAAAGCGGAGTTCCACCCAAAAATGGAACTTCCGCTTATCCCACTCCTTACCCCCTTACATACCACATTTGGCATGTAATTTTTTTGGGGGCGGAGTGGGGGCTTCAGGAGGAGTGGGACTTCCTGTCCCACTTCCTGCTTCCGCCGAGGGGCTGGTTAGGCGATTAAGCTTAATCGCCTACACCAGCCCCTCCCTGTAGGCGATCGCATGGGACACATGACAGGTCCCATGTGATTGCCTGTCCAATCAGCGATGAGCCACGCGCGCATGCGCAGTGCGGCTCGCGCATGCGCAGTGGGTGCCCGGCCGTGAAGCCGAAGGCTGTCACGGCTGGGTGCCCATAGTCGGGATGGAGACGCCGGACGGGGAGGGGGGGAGAGGAGCGGAGCCCCGGTCGGCGCGTCACTGGAACGCAGGAGCAGGTAAGCAGGTAAGTGAGTGTTTATTAAAAGCCAGCAGCTACACTTTTTGTAGCTGCTGACTATTAATAAACACCATTTTTGTCTGGAACACCCCTTTAAGGTGAAAAAACATCCGATGATAAGGCCCAACGTCCCCCCCCCCCCCGAGCCCCCGTTTTACTTACCTGACCCCTCGAAAGTCCCGCGCTCGGTCCTGAGATCCTCCTGGCGGCTGATTGGCTAGAGCGGATGGATTGACAGCAGCGCAGCCATTGGCTGGCGCTGCTGTCAATCATATCCAGTGATGCGGCACGCCCAGGGGCAGGACCGCTGTATTACGGGAGCGCGTCCATAAGGACTCATCACCATGCATCACCATAAGAATGTGGTGAGTTCTTATGGGGAGGACCAGAGACAGCTGCCGAGGGACCCCAGAAGACATGGATCGGGGGCACTCTGTGCAAAACGAACTGCACAGTGGAGGTAAGTATAACATGTTTGTTATTTTAAATAAAAAAAAAAAAATCCTTTCTTAACCCTTCAAAACAGGAGGTGAGGCATCTTCACCGCCTGCCTCTGAAAAGCGATCTGAACACGAATCACGCTTTAGAGGAGCGGAGCATTTCACCACATGTCTAAATGGACCCTTACTTTGTGAGTACACCGAGCCACCTCTACGGTCCATGATTTGTGGAATAAGAGACTGTAGCCAGCAAAACAAATAAAACAATAAAATCTGAATTTAGAAGTTTCCCAACCTCTGGGTCACATCATGTGATCAAACAAACCTCTGGACACTCGGGTCACTGCGACCCCAAAACGCTCACAAACAGCGCCAGCCATGGGCTCCCAGTTTCTGTCGACCCTCTATAATGGAAAATACACAAAGCTGCTATCAGTTCTGGCGGCTCAGTCTTGTGACATCCTGTAAATGTTTTATATTCATCAGAATAATTGCTTTTTGCAGCAGAATTACACCTGTGCCTTTTATATTTTGTAAAAGTTTGGGATTGGAAGTTTCTGTTTCTGAGTGCAGCATAATCATTGGTGACCAACAACAAATTGACCCCAAAAAAAACAGAAAGGATCACAAAACGCATAAAAAATTTGTCAAAAACGCACCTCAGAAATGGATCAAAAGCAAACTGCATGGGTGTGAACCGAGCCCTAGGACTGCAGAGTGCTTTTGACATTTTGTGTCACATCTGAGATCATTGAGAATTCAGTGACAAATGCATTTAACCTCCTACTGACCTACCTCTGATATGCTTGTATTGACTTGTATGGCTAGAGAAGCTGTTCTGAAATCAACAACCTATCAACACCGGACCCAAAAATCAATGCATGACATCAGATTACGTGTCAAGCAAGTATTGCATTGCTTGTTTACTCTTGGTTCACACCTATGCGTTTTTGTAGTGTGTTTTGCAGAAACACACAATAGTCCATTACCACTTAGGACCCGGACCGATATGCAGGTTAAGGACCTTGCCCCTTTTTGCGATTCGGCACTGCGTTGCTGTAACTGACAATTGGCGTCCTTTTTTTCGCACAAATAGAGATTTCTTTTGGTGGTATTTTATCACCTCTGCGGTTTTTATTTTTTGCGCTATAAACAAAAATAGAGCGACAATTTTGAAAAAAATGCAATATTTTTTACTTTTTGCTATAATAAATATCCCCAAAAAAGATATAAAAAAACTTTTTGTTCCTCAGTTTAGGCCGATACGTATTCTTCTACCTATTTTTGGTAAAAAAAAATTAATAAGCTTTTATCGATTGGTTTGCGCAAAATTTATAGTGTTTTACAAAATAGGGAATAGTTTTATGGCATTTTTATTAATATTTTTTTTTTTACTACTAATGGCGGCGATCAGCGATTTTTTTCGTGACTGCGACATTATGGCGGACACATCGGACAATGTTGACACATTTTTGGGACCATTGTAATTTTCACTGCAAAAATTGCTATAAAAATGCACTGATTACTGTGAAAATTACAATTTCAGTTTAGGAGTTAACCACTAGGGGGCACTGTAGGGGTTGAGTGTGACCTCATATGTGTTTCTAACTGTAGGGGTCTGGACGTGTAATGTCACTGATCGTCTTTCCCTATATCAGGGAACAGACGATCAGAGACACTGCCACTGTGAAGAACGGGGAAGGTGTGTTTACATTCACCTCTCCCCGTTCTTCAGCTCCTGTGACCGATCGTGGGACACCGGCGGCGATCAGGGTCGCGGATGGGGTCACGGAGCTTCGGACCGGTTCGTGTACACGCGTGCGACCCACAGCTGGGCTCTTAAAGGCGACGTACATGTACGTGGATGTACCCAGCTGTGCCATTCTGCCAACGTATATGTGCAGGAGGCGGTCTTTAAGTGGTTAAGCATGGAAGAGTCAAGAAAGTGACCCTCCTGCTCTCAGATGTAAAGCTCAAGGGAAGCAAGTGTGACTAATCCTAATGCCGCGTACACACGATCATTTTTTGTGATGAAAAAAAACGACGTTTTCTGTGAAGTAAAAAACGACGTTTTTGAAACGTCACTTTCAAAGACGATGTTGCATACACACCATCGTTTTTTTCACAAAAAGCGAGGTTACGTTCACCACTCTTTTCCATTGAAGCTCGCTTCATTACTAGCTTCTGGGCATGCGCGGGTTGAAAAACGTCGTTTTAAACTACGTTTTTGCTACACACGGTGACTTTTTGTGAAACAAAAAACGACGTTTTGAAAAACGACACAAAAAATTCAAGCATGTTGGAATTTTTTTTGGGTCGTTTTTTTTAAGACAAAAAACGACGTTTTGCCCACACACGATCAATTTAAATGACGTTTTAAAAAAACAACACGGTTGTTTTTTTTCATCGCAAAAAACAACCGTGTGTACGCGGCATTATTGTCAATGCACAGTCTTGCTGCCCTCTCAGTACCATGGGTATCCAAATATATTGTTTTTGTTGTTTTTCTTTATAGAAGAGTGGCAAGAAGAAAGCCATTGTTCTCCTACACCTCATTCTATATGCCATGCTGTACGTTCCCTATTCCCCTACACAGTCATTCTATATGCCATGCTGTACGTTGCCTATTCCTCTACACCTCATTCTATATGTCAATGCTTATATTCCCTATTCCATTGCACATCATTCTATATGCTATGCTGTCCCTGACCCACATCACCTCATTGTTATACCACACTGTCCATTCAATATTCTCCACCCCCTCATCCTATACACCTTGTTATTCATGTAATACTCCACGCAACCTCATTCTGTAAACTTTCTTTTTTCTGCACCTTACAGACCCAGCAGGTCTAGTCTTAATGTGCGTCTGAATGTGCCAGAACTGGGGCATCGGATATTTTGAAAGGGGCACAATTTCAGTGCTTGTCATGGGCACTATGTACCATAGATACAGTGCAGAAAATAAGTATTTAAACACCCTGCTATTTTGCAAGTTCTCCCACTTCAAAATCATGGAGGGGTCTGAAATTGTCATCGTAGGTGCATGTCCACTGTGAGAGACATAATCCAAAAAAAAAATTCCAGAAATCACAATTTATGATTTTTTACCTATTTATTTGTATGATACAGCTGCAAAGAAGTATTTGAACACCTGTCTATCAGCTAGAATTCTGACCCTCAAAGACCTGTTAGTCTGCCTTTAAAATGTCCACCTCCACTCCATTTATTATCCTAAATTAGATGCACCTGTTTGAGGTCATTAGCTGCATAAAGACACCTGTCCACCCCATACAATCAGTAAGAATCCAACTAATAACATGGCCAAGACCAAAGAGCTGTCCAAAGACACTAGAGACAAAATTGTACACCTCCACAAGGCTGGAAAGGGCTACGGGGAAATTGCCAAGCAGCTTGGTGAAAAAAGGTCCACTGTTGGAGCAATCATTAGAAAATGGAAGAAGCTAAACATGACTGTCAATCTCCCTCGGGGTCTCAATAATCCTAAGAAAGGTGAGAAATCAGCACAGGACTACACGGGAGGAGCTGGTCAATGACCTGAAAAGAGCTGGGACCACCGTTTCCAAGGTTACTGTTGGTAATACACTAAGACGTCATGGGTTTGAAATCATGCATGGCACGGAAGGTTCCCCTGCTTAAACCAGCACATGTCAAGGCCCGTCTTAAGTTTGCCAATGACCATTTGGATGATCCAGAGGAGTCATGGGAGAAAGTCATGTGGTCAGATGAGACCAAAATAGAACTTTTTGGTCATAATTCCACTAACCGTGTTTGGAGGAAGAAGAATGATGAGTACCATCCCAAGAACACCATCCCTACTGTGAAGCATGGGGGTGGTAGCTTAATGCTTTGGGGGTGTTTTTCTGCACATGGGACAGGGCGACTGCACTGTATTTAGGAGAGGATGACCGGGGCCATGTATTGCAAGATTTTGGGCAACAACCTCCTTCGCTCAGTTAGAGCTTTGAAGATGGGTCGAGGCTGGGTCTTCCAACATGACAATGACCCGAAGCACACAGCCAGGATAACCAAGGAGTGGCTCTGTAAGAAGCATATCAAGGTTCTGGCGTGGCCTAGCCAGTCTCCAGACCTAAACCCAATAGAGAATCTTTGGAGGGAGCTCAAACTCCGTGTTTCTCAGCGACAGCCCAGAAACCTGACTGATCTAGAGAAGATCTGTGTGGAGGAGTGGGCCAAAATCCCTCCTCCAGTGTGTGCAAACCTGGTGAAAAACTACAAGAAACGTTTGACCTCTGTAATTGCAAACAAAGGCTACTGTACCAAATATTAACATTGATTTTCTCAGGTGTTCAAATACTTATTTGCAGCTGTATCATACAAATAAATAGTTAAAAAATCATACATTGTGATTTCTGGATTTTTTTTTTTGATTATGTCTCTCACAGTGGACATGCACCTACGATGACAATTTCAGACCCCTCCATGATTTCCAAGTGGGAGAACTTGCAAAATAGCAGGGTGTTCAAATACTTATTTTCCGCACTGTATGCTCCTGGGTGTACAGACCTGGAAATTCAGTGCAGCGTCCCACCAATAAAATCCCTGGCAAATCAGTATAAAGCCCCATACACACTATCAGTTTTCCTGACGGTTTTCTCTTCAGGTTTACCAAAACCATCTAATATGAGGTCAAAGCTCAAGAGTTTCAATTTGTATGCAATCAGGCAGGCCCTTGTACTACATGGTTTTGGTAAACCTGAAGAGAAAACCGTCAGGAAAACTGATAGTGTGTATGGGGCTTTAGAGACAGTCAGGGTCTAAGTTTCCTGACATTAGTTTGGTCTGACCCGTTAAATGGAAATTTCCTTGATAAAGCTCACAAGAGAACGCAACAAAGCTTAGTTTTCCGTGGCGGAGATGTCTGATCCTTGAAACAGACAACATCTCGATTACCTATTTGCTTGCGGTACTGAAGCTTAACGCCGGTTACATGCATCCTCACATTGGAAAACGTCCTTTGATCTGGCAGCTCAGCTCTGACGTAGTCTGCAGTGACGGGTGAAATAAATGGTTTCTTCACCTCCGTGTGCCTTTCCATGCAGGCAAGGCGTGCGGTTCAAACACTACTGCTAATGAGTCTAATGCACCAAGTTCACATAGGGCTTTTTATTCCTTCGTAGGTTTACTATGGTCATTTATAAGGCATAACAGTCCAATCATCTTGTGCAAGGGCTAAAACTAAACAGAGCTTGCTGGCATTTGGGCCTGGAAGACTTGGCTTGGAAAGTTTTTTTGAATTTAACATTAAAATGCAAGGGCTGCTTCTTAGTTAGACCCCTGCCCCACCATGTACAAATAGCACATTTAAAAAGAAAACACATGTATTAGGAATGAAAACCCCAAATATTTTTTTCATTATACACTATAAATACTATATTAACCGCTTCAATACCAGGCTTTTATACCACCTCCATACCGGGCCTATTCTGACACTTCTCTCCTACATGTAATAATCATGATTCCTTTGCTAGAAAATTACACAGTACCCCCAAACATTATATATGTTTTTTTTAGCAGACACCCTAGGGAATAAAATGGCGGTCATTCCAAAGTTTTATCTTGCACGGTATTTACGCAATTATTTTTCAAACGCCTTTTTTTTGTAAAAAAAATTGTTTCATGAATTAAAAAAATAACAAAACAGTAAAGTTAGCACAATTTTTTTGTATTATGTGAAAGATTATGTTACACCGAGTAAATAGATACCCAACATGTCACGCTTTAATTATGCGCACACTCATGGAATGGCGCCAAAGTTCGGTACTTAAAAATCTCCATAGGGAACGCTTTATTTATTTTTTACAGGTTACAGTTTAGATTTACAGAGGAGATCTAAACTAGATTTGTTGCTGGCACTCTAACGCACGCGGCGATACCTCACTTATGTGGTTTAAACAGCGTTTACATATGTCGGCGGGACTTGCGTGTGCGTTCGCTTCTGCACGCGAACTATCGGGGACAGGGGCGTTTTAATTTTTTTTTTTATCTTTTATTTATTTTTTTGACTTATTTTTTATTTATTTTTACACTTGTTTTTATTTTTATTTTTTTTCCACTTTTATTCCTATTACAAGGAATGTAAACATCCCTTGTAATAGGAAATGTGTGTGACAGGTCCTCTTTATGGAGAGATGCGGGGTCAATAAGACCTCACATCTCTCCTCCAGGCTGGAAACCATGAGATCGGTGAAAAAAAGTTCACCGATCTCATGAATGGGGACTTACAGACGCAATTGCGGCTTTGTTTACTTACCGGGACCCGGGCGTGACGTCATCAGATCGCACCCGGGTCCTCCGACGGTCATAGAGATGACTGGTGACCATCTGGTCACCAGTCATCTCTATGCTTCCTGCCGACGCCGACGATTCGTTCTCCGGGCCCCCGAAGGCACAGGTGAGCCCAGAGAAGCACCGGATGGCGGTGGGAGGGGGGGGATGTCCCCTCCCGCGGCCTGTAAGAACGATCAAGCGGCGGAACCGCCGCTATGATCGTTCTTACATTGTGCAGAATCGTCGGCTGAAGAAGAGGATATCTGGATGATGCCTCTGGCTGCAGGCATCATCCAGATATTCGCCTGCAATGCCCAGGCCGTCAATTGACGGCCACTTAGGATGGTAAATCCCATCCCAGGCCGTCAATTTTCTATGGCTGGGTATTGAAGTGGTTAAAAGCTCTGCTGAAGGGAGACAGCATGGGAGGGGGGACACTTGACCATAAGGTAAGGTGACCAGATTTTTAAAATCAAATCCGGGGACATATTTTTTCTTTACTAGTAATGGCAACAATCAGCGACTCTCTGTCTGTCGCCGCTGCCACACAGCCTCTCTAGTCTTATGCCACGTACACACGATCCAAATATTGTTCGAAAAATGTCGCCCGAGGAAGAATCGTCCAATAATCGGATCGTTAGTACAGGGCTGGGTGAGCAAGTCATTTTAGTTCATCCGATATTATTTTATCGGACATGCACGAAAATTTTCCCCGTACGATACCAGATCGTACCATTTTCGTTTGGTCAGTACAGTTGTCGTCCGAAAATACATTACAACACATGACATTACTTCCGAATTTTCGTGACTTTAGTAACCTATTAAATTTCTGTCGTCCGATTTTCGGATCGTGTGTACGTGGCATTACTCTTTGGGCCCCGGCTACTACTGGATGGGGAGCGGAGGAAGATCACTCTGCCAGGGAAGGCAAGGAGATAGGCAGGGGGCTGGCCAGGATTTGAGCCAAGGCAAAAGAACATGTGAGCGGAGCTGAATGGGCATGCACCCGAAATTAAATAAATATTCCCTCCGCTCCGACCAACACATGATCATCAGAAAGGGGCACAGATAATGGGGGAAAAATACACCCCCCTATGCTAGTAGGCATTGCATTCTGCACTGATTGTCTTTGAAATTGCCCCCGCCCCTTATTAAATCCAATCTGGGGACAAAACCAGGGACAGACTTGGTCCGGGGACAGTGTCCTCAATCAGGGGACTGTCCCATGAAACTGGGGATGTCTGGTCACCCTACCATAAGGCCACATGCCCTCCTATCAAGACTTATATGGCAGGTCCAAGGGCCTACAATTTACTGGTCAGAGTGAGTTAGGTTATTTTGTGATTTGTATTACTTTTTTATACCCTTAATTCCTTACTTCACCCCCCACTGCTCCCACCCACTAGGGTGACCACATTTCCAAATTACCATTCAGGGGCACCCTCCCTTCCCAAAAATCAGCTTGTGCTGTAACGAATCACAGCACAGTGATTGGACACAAGAGGCGGGATTTATGATTTCACCAATCACAAGCAGGGGGCTTATGCCCACAACATTCTCTTAAAACTGCCCTACTAAAACTCACCAATGACCTACTAACTGCTAAAACCAATGGCTATTACTCCATACTCATACGCTTTCTGCTGCCTTTGACACAGTTGACTACCTGCTCCTCCTCAGCAAATTACACTCCCTTGGCCTCCGTGAATCTGCTTTATCCTGGTTCTCTTCCTACCTATCTCAGCGCACTTTCAGTGTCACTTTCAATTCCATCTCCTCTGCGTCTATATCCAATCACTGACTAAATCCTCCTGCCTTAACCTCCGCAACATCTCTCGAATTCGACCCTTCCTGACTAATGATATCACAAATCATCTTATTCACCCCTTGATTATTTCCCACCTTGACTATTGCAACTCTATCCTTAATGGCCTACCCTTAAGCAGGTTATCCCCTCTTCAGTCTATTATGAATTCTGCTGCTAGACTAATACACCTCACTAACCGAACCGTAACTGCTGCTCCTCTCTGCCAATCCCTTCACTGGCTTCCCCTACCCCACCGTCTATAATTCAAAATACTAACCACAACATACAAGGCCATTCACAACGTTGCCCCCATCTATATCACCAACCTCATCTGCAGATATCTCCTAAATCGTCCCCTCCGCTCCTCCCAGGACCTCCTGCTCTCTAGCTCCCTTGTTACCTCCTCTCATGCTCGCCTTCAGGACGTCTCCAGAGCCTCTCCGATCTTCTGGAACTCCCTGCCCCAGTATGTGCGATCAGCCCCTACCCTCTCCACATTTAGGAGATCCCTGAAGACTCATTTATTCAGGAAAGCCTATCCCACACCCACCTAACAACTGTCCCCGAGCCACCCCCATCAAATAATTCTCTGCAGCTATTACCTTTTGTGCCACCCACCCTCCCCCTTTAGAATGTAAGCTCTACACGCTGGGCCCTCCTGTACCTTCTGTATTGAACTGTACTGTAATTGTGTTGTCCCCCCTTTACATTGTAAGCGATGTGTAAACTGCTGGCGCTATATAAATCGTGAATAATAATAATCATTTTGTCACTGGCACAGAAAGTGATGGGAAACTCAAAATGATACAGTTGCCACTGAAATAGATGGGAAACCATCCAGTTGGAATACCTGTGACAACTTCCTGTTGTGTCTCCAGAACAGGACACAAAGGGAAATGATCTTGATCAGCGGTCTCCAAAATGCAGCCCAGGGACCGGATGTGGCCCTTTGCTTCCCCTCATCTGGCACTTGGGGCACTATTCTGTGAATTGACACCAATGACAAAGCCTCATTCTCCGTACTCACACCATCAATGCCGCACTATTCTAATTGATATCAACAATGGGGCACTATTCCTCCCATTAGAACCCATTAGAAAAAAAAAAAACTTTGGCAGAGATTATCCTTGCCTAGGAGGAGGAGGAGGAGATTATATAATATACACAATTATGTAACAAGCTTGGTAAAGAGATCACAATTATAAAAAAAGACTTCTGATCACAGAGAGGAGAACGGAGAAGAACATAACAAGACAATGGGGCACTATTCCTCCCATTAGAACCAAAGATAGGGCACTGATGTTGGGACATTTTTTACTCCCACTGGCCACATTCCTGTCCCCCAAAGGCCTGAAGGAAAGTACACTGGCCCTTTGCCTTCATATTTCTGGCATTCTGTATGGCCTCGTACACACGACCAAGGAACTCGTCGTAAATGAAACACCGTTTTCCTCGACGAGTTCCTTGTTAGGCTTGTCGAGAATCTTGACAAGCTTTCTTTGCGTACACACGTTAAAGACCAAATCTCATCGTTCTCAAACGCGGTGACGTACAACACATACAATGGCACTATAAAGGGGAAGTTCGATTCCACTGCCACAACCCTTGGGGCTGCTTTTGCTAATCCCATGTTACTGCGTGTTAGTAAAAGTTTGGTGAGAGACGATTGGCGCTTTTTAGTCTGTTACAGCGTGACGAATGTGCTATCTCCATTACGAACACTACTTTTACCGAAGGTGCACTCCCGTCTCATACTTTATTCTGAGCATGTGCGGATTTCTAAGCATACACACGAACGTGTTTCTCGTAAAAAAAACAGCCCGACGAGGAACACAACGTGGAAATTGAGACTCCCGATGAGTTCTCTTTTTTTCTCGTTGAGTTCCACGTCAGTTTTCTCGTCGACAGACATATACATGACCGTTTTCTTCGGCAAAAAAGCTCTGCCACCAAATTTCTTGATGGATTCTGTCGAGGAAACCGGTCGTGTGTACGAGGCCTAACTTTTTTCAGTGCTCTTCTCAGCAAAACTAATACAATAACTTCAGGTCAACTTTTGAGCATGTTATTGCTTTAATTTAGATATTTGGCAGCTACTGGTGTGTGACGGGCAAATATCTGTCACTCTTGCACAATCATGCAATCTATCTAATCATGGGAAGTTTTATTTCCAAAGGAAAAAAATATTACAGAATTTGGATGAGGAATTTAAGACATTCTGTGCTTCCAAATGCAAAGTCTGGATTACAGAAGCCATCGATCACAGTACAGATCCTCGCTTTCCTCAGGATTAGGGTCTGTGATGCATGCTTTATTTTCACTGAACATTGAGACACCTTAAATCCCAACTCCGGGCAAGTAAAAAATGATCACAGCCCCACTGCAAGTGTTATTTGCTTGTTTAGATCTAGGGGAACAATAAAGGATTTACTTACCCGATCCTCTGCTCCTCCCCACAGCTAGACCGATCTCTGCAACTTCTGCACCCCTGCACTGTGGGTTCTGATGTCATGAAGACCAAAGCAGGGTTCTTTAACCTTGTTCTGGATGCCAAGGGACAAACCAAAGCCAGATCGTGGGGGAGTGCAATGTGTTGGAGGAGTGGAGATTAAGGTGAGTATAACAGCTTCTCCTCCCCCATGGACAGAAGGAGCTATTAGCCTTTGCAGTGCGGGCGCAGTGTGCGCACAGCCCCACTGCAAGTAGTATGTTTTATTCCTGCCTGGAGTTGGGCTTTAACCACTTGCAGACCGCCTACCGCAGATGTACAGCGGCAGTTTGGCTCTTTTGCGCAAAACAACGTACCTGTATATCCTTTAATGCAATAGAAATTGGTGTGATTGCATGCTGATTGGGCACAGGGGGTGCCAATCAGCGGGTCAGGTGGTCACAATATCCGCCGGCCACTCACGGTCATTCCTGGGAGAGGCAGAACAACGATCAGCCTATGTAAGCAAGGCAGATCGCCGTCCTGACAGAGGAGAAGATAGAGATCTTGTGTTCCTGCTAACCCTGTTAACCCTTTGATCGCCCCTAGTGTTAACCCCTTCCCTGCCAGTCACTGGTCCCCAAAAAAAGTGTCGGTGTCCGATTTGTCTGCAGCAATGTCGCAGTCCCACTTAAAATCGTTATTTGCTGCCATTACTATTAAAAGAAAAAAAATCCATAAAAATATTTTGTTTATGCAATAACTTTTGTGCAAACCAATCAATATACGCTTATTGGGATTTTTTTTTTTTACCAAAAATATGTATCTGAATACATATTGGCATAAATTGATAGAGAATTTTTTTTTTTATTATTATTGGATATGTATTAGGCCGCGTACACACGACTAAATAAATCCGATCAAATCGGTCTGACATACCGATTTGATCGGATTTGTCTGCTGGGCTATTTTGGTTTGATCATGTACACACGATCAAACCAAAATCCCCGCCGGCAGACAGCGCGGTGATGTGGCGGTGACGTTGATGCCGCCACGTCACCGCACCAGGAAGTAAAAAACGTCCACGCATGCATCAAATTCATTCGACGCATGTGTGGGCAGATATGTCCGCTGGTTAGTGTACTAACCAGCAGACATGTCGGACGGACAGGTTCCCAGCAGACAGATTTTAAAGCATGCTTTAAAATTTGTCTGCTGGAAAAACCTGTCTGTCCGCCCGTACACACGATCGAATTTGTCTGCTGAAACGGTCCGACGGACCGTTTCCAGCAGATAAATTCGATCGTGTGTATGCGGCCTTATAGCAGAAGATAAAAAAATATTGTTGTTTTTTCGAAATTGTATATTGTGCAAAAACTGCAAAGGTGATTAAATACCACCGAAAGAAAGCTCTATTTGTGAGAAAAAACGGACATCAATTTTATTTGGGTACAGCATCGAAAGACTGCGCAATTGTCAGCTAAAATAACGCATGGCAAAAAAATGGCCCGGTCATTAAGGGGGTAAAACCATCTGGGGCTGAAGTGGTTAAAGCCCAACTATTTCTTTTTTTGGATAACATAGGAAAGCAATAAAACCTCTATCAGGTTCATAATGCTGTTGTCCCTGCAGGTCAGAAACCCGTGTCACCAATTATTTTTATTCAAAAGTGGCAGTTAACAGGCGGACAGCAGGGAGGCAATATTTTGCCTCCTCACTGCCTGTTTTAACCCTGAAAGGCCCACAGCCCTGACTTCTGTGTGCTACCAGCACAAACACAGGCATGCATAATACAGTATATGTGGCCTCAAAGACACAGACCCTATTCCATGAGGCCGTGTACACACGGCAGAGAACCTCGACGGGCAGAACACATCGTTCCGCCCGTCGAGGTTCTCTGCCGGCCGTCGGGAATGGCAACCAGCCATTCATCCAGGCGGGCCGTCGAGCAAAAAGAGAGCCTGCTCTCTTTTCGCTCGACGGGATTCCCGACGGGCGGGGCGAGCCAAAAGCGTACACACGGCCGAGGTCTTCGCTGGAATGCAGCTTCCAGCGAGGTTCTCGCTGGTTTCCAGCGAGAACCTCGGTCGTGTGTACGCCGCTTCAGGCTACATATATGTGTACAGGCAGCATCATCAGGGGTTCAAAAGTCCGAATCCATGGCTGAAGATTGAGATTTTACCGCCCCACAATCCTGGCACCCTAAAACTCAGTTCACACTGCCGTGACTTGGGATCTGATTTGTGAGACCCCAAGTCACATGACATGTGAAATGTTAGTCAATGAGAGCGGTCTTAATTAGCACTTAATCAGCACTACTAAAGTAGCCCCGAAAAGCTTTTAGAAAAAGTTCCTGTACTGCTTCAAGGCCACTTCTATACGACTATACGACTTGTGCCTCTAAATAACGGCAGCTGGTTGGCTGTGGAAGTGCCTATCAGAGCCAGCGGCTCCAACTTCCGACCCCTCAGGCTGTAATCGGCTTCCAAATAGTTATCCAGGGGACGCACGGGGGGTGCGTTCTCTGGATAACACTGACAGGCGTCTTAGCCAATCAGGTTCACCGGTTCTCGTTACCGGTAACCTGATTGGCTGAAGCGTCATCAAGAGCGGGAGAAGACATCGAGGGACGGTGGAAGCAGAATGGCTGACCCCAGAAATGTAAGTGTGGGGGGGGGGGGGAGTATTTTACAGGGCACAGTGGCTATAATTGATGAGCACAGTGGCTATAATTGATGAGCACAATGGCTATAATTGATTATTTATTGGCACAGTGGCGACAATTGATGGCATTGCACAGTGGCGACAATTGATGGCATTGCACAGTGGTGACAATTGATGGCACAGTGGCTGCATTTCATGGCACAGTGGCTGCATTTGATGGGCACAGTGGCTGCATTTGATGGGCATAGTGGCTGCTTTTTGATGGGCACAGTGGCTGCTTTTTGATGGGCACAGTGGCTGCTTTTTTGATGGAAACAGTGGCTGCTTTTTGATGGGCACAGTGGCTGCTTTTTGATGGGCACAGTGAGCTGCAATTGATGGGCACAGTGAGGCTACAATTGATGGGCGCAGTGAGGCTGCAATTTTTACTTAATTTTTTTTGTTTGTTTGCGCCCCTGAACCGAGCCTAAGGTAGCTGCCCAAGAAGCCTTATGCTGGCCCTGGCCCTGGACTGTCGTTGTTGTCCTTTCATGTCTTGGTAAACTCCTATGCTCACATCCCTGAGCATGCACATGAAAATGAACATTTGCTACACACGGTTCTTGATACTCTTGTATTTAAACATTATTTGAATAATTTGGAGTTCAGTTTTAAATCTCTTTATTCTGCCCCATGCGGCCTCTTTCATAGGTTTGATGGTCGGCTCTGCCAGCATGAGAGATGCCTGGCAAGAAAGGTGTTTTTGAGAATTACAGTAAATGTAAGTCAACACAAAGAAATCATACAGACGGAATATTTTCCAGTGCTTAGATTTCAGGCTTCGGAGCGGCCTAGGTGCGGGTTATTTACATGTGTTAGGTAAAGGCCGTTCTTCCCCGTCCATTCACATAAATACATTTTTTTGCAAGTTGCCGACCTACAACCAAATGCATGCACACACTTTGTATTCAGAGCGTTTTTCCTTCTGTAAGATCCCCCATTTTTTTTCTTTTCTAACTACTTCAGTAAGGTGACCACATTTCTAAAATGAAATCCGGGAACATATTTTTTTACTAGTAATGGTGCCAATCAGTGACTCTCTGCCCGTAGCCGCCCCCGCCGTCCGCCTCACAGCCTCTTAAGTCTCATTCTCCGGGCCCCCTCTACTACTGGGTGGGGAGCGGAGGAAGATCAAGGAGATAAGCAGGCAGGTGATTTGCTGGGACTTGAACCAAGGCAGAAGAACATGCGAGCGGAGCTGAATGGGCATGCACCCGAAACTGAAGAAAAATTCCCTCCGCTCCGACCAGCACATGGTCATTAGAAAGGGGCAAAGATAATGAAAAAAATACACGCCCCTAACCTAGTAGGAGCAGTGGGGGGGGGGTGTAATTCAGCCCCTGTACAAATCCAATCCGGGGACAAAACCGGGGACAGACTTGGTCCGGGGACAGTGTCCTCAATCCTCAATCCGGGGACTGTCCCCTGAAACCGGGGATGTCTGGTCACCCTATACTTCAGCCCTTTAATGACCAGTGCATTTTTTGCGATACGGCACTGCATCGCTTTAACTGATAATTGCGCTGTACCCAAACAAAATTGATGTATTTTTTTTCTCACAAATTGATTGGTGGTATTTGAACACCTCTGCGGTTTTTATTTTTTGCACTATAACCAAAAAAAAGCGACAATTTTGAAAAAAAAATTATATATTTTTGCTATAATAAATATCCCCCAAACTATTTTTAAAAGAAAAAAAAATGTCTTTCTCAGTTAAGGCCAATAATATATCTTCTACATATTATTTGGTAAAAAAAATCGCAATAAGCGTATATTGATTGGTTTGCGCAAAAGTTATAGCGTCTAGAAAAAATAGGGAATAGATTTATGGCATTTTTATTATTATTTTTATTTATTTTTTACTAGTAGTGGCAGCGATTTTTAGCAGGACTGTGACATGACGGCGGACAGATCGGACACTTTGACACTTTTTTGGGACCATGCTATAAAATTGCACTGATTACTGTGTAAATGTCACTGGCAGGGAAGGGGTTAACAATAGGGGGCGATCAAGGGGTTAAATGTGTTCCTCGGGTTTGTTTCTAACTGTGAGGGAATGGGACTGACTAGAGGAGGAGCCTTATCTCTGTTTCTCCTCCACTGTCAGAACAGGGATTTGTGTGTTTACGCACTTAAATCCCCGTTCTAGCTCTTGTGCCTGTGATTGCAGGTGGCTGGTGGCGATCGCACCGGCCATGCGCATCGGGTCACGCGCACACCTGCTATGGTTTTTAAAGGAGCCGCCGTACATATACAGCGATTCCAGCAGGGGAGCCAACCTGCTGCCATATATGTATGGGAGCCGATCAGGAAGTGGTTAAGGCATAGATGGATATAACGGACGTAACGCGTACGGGGCAGATGAGATGTCACCCGTGATCACCGCTGTCCTTTGTGTACATGCTGCAGTTGTTGGCACTCACAGTTAAGTGCTCTTCATGTGAGTAGATTGTCTTATGCTTTTATCCTTATTAAATGTTCAATTCAGAGAGCACTAGATTGCCTCTTTTTTGTTTATTTACATATGGTGGAGGGCAACTCTAGGATAAGGTGACCAGATGTTTTAAATGAAATCCAGGGACTTTTCATTTCTTACCAATAATGGCTGCAATCAGCGACTCTCTGCCCATCGCCGCCCCAGCCTGTCAAGTTTTACTTTCCGGGCCCCAGCTACTACTGGGTGGGGAGCTGAGGAAGATCACTCTGCCAGGTAAGGCAAGGACATAAGTCGGCAGGCAGCTGGCAGGCACTTGAGCCAAGGCAGAAGAACATGTGAGCGGAGCTGGATGGGCATGCACCCGAAACTGAAGAAATATTCCTTCCGCTCCGACCAGCACATGATCATCAGAAAGGGGCACAGATAATGGAAAAACATACACCCCCCTATGCTAGTAAGAGCGGCGTAGCGTTCGGGGTGTAATTCAGAATTTTTTATTTTTTTAATTCTGCACTGACTGTCTTTCAAATTGCCCCAGCCCCTGTTCAAATTCATTTGGGGACAAAACCAGGGACAGACTTATGCCGCGTACACACGATCATTTTTTGTGATGAAAAAAAAACGACGTTTTCTGTGAAGTAAAAAACGAAGTTTTTGAAACGTCACTTTTCAAAGACGATGTTGCATACACACCATCGTTTTTTCACAAAAAGCGAGGTTACGTTCACCACTCTTTTCCATTGAAGCTCGCTCATAACTAGCTTCTGGGCATGCGCGGGTTGAAAAACGTTGTTTTAAAAGACGTTTTTGCTACACACGGTGACTTTTTGTGAAACAAAAAACAACGTTTTGAAAAACGACACAAAAAATTCAAGCATGTTGGAATTTTTTTTTGGTCGTTTTTTTTAAGACAAAAAACAACGTTTTGCCCACACACCATCAATTTAAATGACGTTTTAAAAAAACGACGTTTTTTTTCATTGCAAAAAACGACCGTGTGTACGCGGCATTAGTCCGGGGACAGTGTCCTCAATCAGGGGACTGTCCCCTGAAACTGGGGATGTCTGGTCACCCTACTCTAGGATCTCTCTCCATGATTTTATTGGTGTTTGCTTCAAGCTGCTTATCTGAGGATAGTCGGTAAGATCTCCTTTTGTGGGATCACATGTCCTATGACCTATTGTAGGTCGAATACGTTAGGTGAGAGGCCATCCTTGTGTGTGGTGGAGGATTCTTTCTGGTCACCTGTTTTCTATCCACGCTGCATGCTGTGATTTTGTGCCTTTCCACATGCACTCACGGACTTCTTCCTGTCTATGGACTTGATTTTTGTAACAGCATTATTATTGTAGCATCAATACCATTTTATCACTTTTATTATTGATTTCTTTGCGCTGCACTGTTTTATTGTTTGTTTTCTCTGAGTTTTTTTTTTACAGATTTATCCTGAGTGCTGGCTTGCAATTGTATACGTTTTAGTTAAAATAATTTTTTTCAGCGCTGAATACTTTTATTTTATGGATTGATATTAAAGCTCATGAAAATGAATTATTTCCAATTGTGATGTCTTTGCAAACTTTTCTCAGTCTCACAGCCCCATCGAAGAACTTTGAACACGTTGGGATGTGTCCTGTGGATTTTGGAAGCAGTTAAAGTAATTCTAAAGGCAGAAGTTTTTTTTAACTTAATGCAATCTATGCATTAAGATAAAAAAAACTTCAGTGGGCAGCAGCCCACCTAATACTTACCTGAGCCCCACCTCGATCTAGCAATGTTGCACGAGACCCTCGGCTGTTCGCGACTTTTCCTCTTGATTGGCTGAGACGCAGCAGCGGGAGCCAATGGTGCCATTTAAAGTCAGTGAGCCAATGAAGAATGACAGGTAGCAGGGCCGAGTCACAGCCCTGTGTCTTATAGGGACCCTGATACAAGAGGGAATCTGGTGTGAGGTGGATTCTGATATAAGGGGGGACTCTTGTGTAAGGAGAATTCTGATGTAAGGGAAATTGACGGGGATCCTGATGTATGGGGGAATCTGGTGTGAGGTGTATTCTGATGAAAGGGAGACTGACAGAGACCCTGATGTAAGGGGTAACTGATGTACGTATTGCATTTAGTGGAATGTCTGTTTGTATTAAGGTCCAGAATGCAAGTGAATGCAAGACACGGCTCTGTGTCTTATGGGGACCCTGATGCAAGGGGGAATCTGGTGTGAGGTGGATTCTGATGTAAGGGGGGACTCTTGTGTAAGGAGGACTCAGGTGTAAGGGAAATCGACAGGGACCCTGATGTAAGGGGGAATCTGGTGTGAGGTGGATTCTGATGTAAGGGGGGACTCTTGTGTAAGGAGAACTCTGGTGTAAGTGAAATCGATGGGGACCCTGGTGTATGGGGGAATCTGGTGTGAGGTGGATTCTGATAGAAGGGAGACTGACAGAGACCCTGATGTAAGGGGTAACTGATGTAAGGGGGTACTCTGATGGGGACCCTGATGCAAGTGGGGACCCAAATGCAACATTGCAAGATCGAGGTGGGTAGTGGGGACCTTGATGCAAGGGGGAATCTGCTGTAAGGTGGATTCTGATGTAAGGGGGGACTCTTGTGTAAGGAGGACTCAGGTGTAATGGAAATCAATGGGCACCCTGATGTATGGGGCAATCTAGTGTGAGATGGATTCTGATGGAACGGAGACTGACGGAGACCCTGATGTAAGTGGGAACTCTGATGTAAGGGGGGACCCTGGTGCAAGTGGGGATCCTGATGTACCAGAGGACTCTGGTGTAAGGAGGACTCTGATGTAAGGGAGACTAATGGGGACTTGAGGTAAAGGGGGACTCTGATGGTGACCCTGATGCAAGGGTGGTCTCTAATGTAAGGGGGGACTCCGATGGGCACCCTAATGCAAGGAGGTGTAAGAGGGACTTTGGAATAAGGATGACACTGAAGGGACCCTCATGAACGAGGGGGCGATGATGAGGATTTTTTTTGGGCCATGAATATTAGTAAATTACACAATGTGGCTCTTGTACTGAAAGGTTGGAGCCCCCTGAATTGAAGTGACAATGTAGCTTCTTCTGGAGATACAGCACAGTGAGTGAACGTTTTCACCCTTGGACAGGAAGTGTGTTTTGCTGGAATCTACAGTGGGGATCGAAAGTTTGGGCACCCCAAGTAAAAATTTGTATTAACCACTTAACCCCTTCCATACAGGGCATTTTCACCCCCTTCCTGCCCAGACCAATTTTTAGTTTTCAGCGCTGTTGCACTTTGAATGACAATTGCGCGGTCAGGCAACACTGTACCCAAATTAAATCATTATGTTTTTTTCCCCACACAAATAGAGCTTTCGTTTGGTGGTATTTGATCATCTCTGCGGTTTTTATTTTTTGCGCTATAAACAAAAGAAGAGCGACAATTTAAAAAAAAAACACAATATTTTTTCCTTTTTATTTAATACATCTCACAATATTTTTTAAAAAAAAAAAAATTTTTCCCCTCAGTTTAGACCAATACGTATTCTACGTATTTTTGGTAAAAAAAACAAAAAACGCAATAATCGTATATTGATTGGTTTGCGCAAAAGTTATAGCGTCTACAAAATAGGTGATAGATTTATGGCATTTTTATTTTATTTTTTTTACTAGTAATGGCGGGGATCTGGGTTTTTTTTTTTTGTGACCGTGACGTTGCGGCGGACATATCGGACACTTTTGACACGTTTTTGGGACCGTTCACATTTACACAACGATTAGTGCTATAAAACTGCACTGATTACTGTGTAAATGTGACTGGCAGGGAAGGGGTTAACACTAGGGGGCGCTGAAGGGGTTAAAATGTGTCCTAAAGTATGTTCTAACTGTAGGGGGAGGGGGACTCACAGGGGGAGGAGATCGATGTGTGTTCCTCTGTACTGGGAACACACATCAGTCTCCTCACCGCTGACAGGAGGTGGATCTGTGTGTTTACACACACAGATCCACACTCCTGACGTGATTGCCGGAAATCGCGGGTGCCCGGCGGCAATCACGGCCGTCGGGCACGCGCGCGGGATCGCGAGTGGTGCCGCGGGCGCGCGCGCGCGCCCTAGAACGCCGTGAAGACTGGACATTGTGCAACGTCCAGTCTCATCGGCGAGGGGATCACCATGACGTGATTCCCCTATGGGCTGGAAAGGAAGGGGTTAAGCCCCGAGCCTGTTTTTCAGATTCGGTGTTTATGAGACTAAAACATTTTTTTTGCTATAAAATTACTTAAAACCCCCAAACATGATATATTTTTTTCTAACACCCTAGAGAATAAAATGGCAGTCATTGCAATACTTTTTGTCACACCGTATTTGCGCAGCGGTCTTACAAGCGCACTTTTTTTGGAAAAAATTCACTTTTTTAAATTAAAAAATAAGACAACAATAAATTTGGCCCAATTTTTTTACATATTGTGAAAGATGATGTTATGCCGAGTACCTCACTTGTGTGGTTTGAACACCGTTTTCATATGCGGGAGCTACTTTTTTTGGTTTTCGTATTTATTTTTATTTATTTTACCAATTTTTAACACTAAAATAAAAATAAAAAATTATCACTTTTATTCCTATTACAAGGAATGTAAACATCCCTTGTAATAGAAAACAGCATGACAGGTCCTCTTAAATATGAGATCTGGGGTCAAAAAGACCTCAGATCTCATATTTAGGCTTAAATGCAAAAAAAATATAAAAAATTTAAAATGTCCTTTTTCAAATGACTTAAAAAATAAAATGTCTCTTTAAGATGCTGGGCGGGACTGACGTTTTGACGTCACTTCCGCCCAGCAGAGCTACGGGGACGGATGAGGGAAATTTTTCCCTCACTCGCATCCCCACTGAGCACGGGAGAGGACCCGATCGCCTCCGCCGCTACCGACGGCTCCGGTAGGCGGCGGAGGGCGCGAGAGGGCAGCAGGAGGGGGGGCCTTTGCCCGCCACCGATAACGGCGATCTCGCGGCGAATACGCCACGGAGACCGCCATTATCGTTTGACCGACCGCCCACTGAAGAGATGGATATCTCGGTTGTGGCAGCAGCTGCTGGTGCCGTTACCGAGATATCCATCTTTAAAGTGCCGACGTAGAACGACGGTGGGCGGACGGTAGGCGGTCGGCAAGTGGTTAATGTGCATAACGAAGCCAAGGAAAGATGGAAAAATCTCCAAAAGGCATCAAATTACAGATTAGGCCCTGTACACACGATCAGTCCAAACTGATGAAAACATACTGAAGTTCAGTTTCATCGGTTCACCTACACCTACACACCATCAGTTCAAAAACCGATCGTGTCAGAACACGGTGACGTAAAACACACGTGCTGAATAAAATAAAGTTCAATGCCTTCAAGCATGCGCCAACTTGATTCTGAGCATGCCCGGGTTTGGAATTGATGCTTTTGTGTACTAACCATCGGTTTTGACCTATCGGTCAGGCATCCATCTGTCCAATTTTAAAGCAAGTTCTCTTTTTTTGGCCTGAAGGACAACAGACTGATGGGGCCCACACACGGTCGGTTTGGACCGATGAAACTGAACTTCAGTTTGTTTTCATCGGTTTGGACTGATCTTATGTACGAGGCCTTAGACATTCTTATAATATGTAAAAAAAAGTTAGATTTTATTTCCATCATTTACACTTTCAAAATTACAGAAAACAAAAAAATGGCATCTGCAAAAGTTTGGGCACCCTGCAGAGTTAATATCTTGTACTGCCCCCTTTGGCAAGTATCACAGCTTGTAAACGCTTTTTGTAGCCAGCCAAGAGTCTTTCAATTCTTGTTTGAGGTATCTTTGCCCATTCTTCCTTACAAAAGTCTTCCAGTTCTTTGAGATTTCTGGGCTGTCTGTCACGCACTGCTCTTTTAAGGTCTCCATAGATTTTCAATTATGTTGAGGTCAGGAGATTGTGAAGGCCATGGCAAAACCTTCAGTTTACGCCTCTTGATGTAATCCCCCGTGGATTTTGAGGTGTGTTTAGGATCATTATCCATTTGTAGAAGCCACCCTCTCTTTAACTTCAGCTTTATCACAGATGGCATCAAGTTACCATTTAAAATTTGCTGAAATTTTATTGAATCCATTTTTCTTTCTACTCGTGAAATGTTCCCTGTGCCACTGGCTGCAATATAACCCCAAAGCATGATTGATCCACCCCCATGCTTAACAGTTGGACAGAGGTTCTTTTCTTTAAATTCTGTGCCCTTTCTTCTCCAAACGTACCTTTGCTCATTCCGGCCAAAAAGTTCTATTTTAACCTCATCGGTCCACAGAACTTGTTTCCAAAACGCATCAGGCTTGTCTATATGTTCATTTGCAAAGTTCAAATGCTGATTTTTTGTGGTGAGGATGTAGAAGAGGTTTTCTTTTGATGACTCTTCCATGAAGGCCTTATTTGTACAAGTATCTCTTTATAGTGGAATAGTGTACCACAACTCCAGTGTCTGCCAGATCTTTCTGGAGGGATCGTGCAGTCAAACGTAGGTTTTGAATTGCTTTTCTCACAATCCTGCGAGGTGTTCTGTCTGATATTTTTCTTGGTCTTCCAGATCTTGCTTTAACTTCCACTGTTCCTGATGACTGCCATTTCTTAATTACATTCCGAACAGAGGATATTGACATCTGAAAACGCCTTGCTATCTTCTTATAGCCTTCTCCAGCTTTGTGAGCGTCAACTATTTTCAGTTTTCTAGACCAGGAGTCTCCAAACTACGGTCCTCCAGGTGTTCAGGAAATACAATTCCTATCATGCCTAGTCATGTCTATGAATGTCAGAGTTTTACAATGCCTCATGGGAAGTGTAGTTCCACAGCAGCTGGAGGGCCGTAGTTTGGAGATCCCTGTTCTAGACAACTGCTTAGAAGAACCCATGGTGCTGATTGTTGGGACAAGGTCAGATGAGTCTGGGCATTTAAAACTTTGAGATTGACATCACCTGCTCTTCCCAGACGATGACTGAGAACAATCCATGACACTGGCAAGTCTCAGCTTTGCAAAGGGGGCAGTGCATGCTATAAATTCTGCAGGGTGCCCAAACTCTTGCAGACGCCATTTTTTGTTTTCTGTAATTTTGAAAGTGTAAATGATGGAAATAAAATCTTACTTTTTTTTGGCATATTATAAGAATGTCTAATCTGTAATTTGATGCCTTTTGGAGATTTTTCCATCTTTCCTTGGCTTCGTTATGCACATCAATACAAATTTTTACCTGAGGTGCCCAAACTTTCGATCCCCACTGTATACAATACTGTGAAAATACATGAAATGTTTTATGTATTATGTTTTTGTTCTCATGTTTTGAAAATCCTTTTACTACATTTGCTATGAGTAACAGTCCCTTTGTGTTTCTTCCTCAGGTTGTTTGATGTGTGCACCGTATCGCGGACAGACAGAGAGACGAAGCTGACACTGGTGTTTGAACATGTTGACCAAGATCTGACCTCTTACTTAGATAAAGTGCCTGAACCCGGAGTGCCTAATGAGACAATAAAGGTACAAATACGCCAGTCTGTATGGGGGCTGTATCTTTTACTTGGTTGAAGAATGGCTTTTTTTTACAAAGCTCATATTGCAACTATCTCAACTTTGCTCATCATATTGAAAGCCCAACTGTTTCCCATTTTTACTCATGGTTTACAATTTAGTCTCGTTTTCAGCCACATCTAGTGTGCCGTTATTTAACAACGGTTTATTCCCCTTGGTTCTGTCATAATGATCAAAATCAAAAATGACAACTGCAGCCATAGAAGGGTGTTTTTTTACTTTCTGTGTCCATTGCACACGGGGCCATCTGCTGCTGTGCATCCTTCGCGGCATTTAAGTATGCTTGGGAAGGACAGGTGCAGCATCTAGTAGTGCCAAAGTCAATGGCAGGCTTTGGCTGGACTGGGTGGTATCAGCATTTAGGGGTCTGTCTGTTTGTATGAAAGTCCAGAATGCAAGTGTAGGGTTGACAAATAGGACAGGAATCAGTGGCGGCTGGTGCACAATTTTTTTTGGAGGGGGGCGCAAACAAACGGGCGCAAAAAAAAAAACAATTGCAGCCTCACTGTGCCCATCAAACCCAGCTACTGGGCCAATCAATTGCAGCCACTGTTCCAATCAAAGGCAGCCACTGTGCCCATCAAAGGTAGCCACTGTGCCCATCAAAGGTAGCCATTGTGCCCATCAAACGCAGCCACTGTGCCCATCAAACGCAGCCACTGTGCCATCAATTGTCGCCACTGTGCCATGCCATCAATTGTCGCCACTGTGCCATCAATTGTCGCCACTGTGCCATACCATCAATTGTCGCCACTGTGCCATCAATTTTCGCCACTGTGCCATGCCATCAAATGCAGCCACTGTGCCATGCCATCAAACACAGCCACTGTGCCATCATTTATCACCACTGTGCCCATCAATTGTCACCACTGTGCCATGCCATCAAACGCAGCCACTGTACCAACAATTGCAGCCTCACTGTGCCCATCAAACGCAGCTACTGTGCCCATCAATTGCAGCCACTGTTCCCATCAAAGGCAGCCACTGTGCCCATCAAAGGCAGCCACTGTGCCCATCAAAGGCAGCCACTGTGCCCATCAAACGCAGCCACGGTGCCCATCAAACGTAGCCACTGTGCCCATCAAACGCAGCCACTGTGCCATCAATTGTCACCACTATGCCATGCCATCAATTGTCGCCACTGTGCCATCAATTGTCGCCACTGTGCCATACCATCAATTGTCGCCACTGTGCCATACCATCAATTGTCGCCACTGTGCCATCAATTTTCGCCACTGTGCCATGCCATCAAACGCAGCCACTGTGCCATCATTTATCACCACTGTGCTCATCAATTGTCACCACTGTGCCATGCCATCAAACACAGCCACTGTACCAACAATTGTCGCCACTGTGGCCATTAATTGTCACCACTGTGCCATGCCATCAATTGTCGCCACTGTGCCTTCAATTGTCGCCACTGTGCCCATCAATTGTCACCACCGTGCCATGCCAAACGCAGCCACTGTGCCATGTCATCAAATGCAGCCACTGTGCCATCAATTGTTACCACTGTGCCCTGTAAAATGCTGCCAGATTGTGTGTCCCCCCGCCCGGCACTTACCTTTCTGGGGTCAGCCATCCTCTCCTTCCACCGTCCCTCGATGTCTTCTCCCGCCCTCGATGATGCTTCAGCCAACCAGGTTACCGGAACTGGTGAACCTGATTGGCTGAGACGCCTGTCAGTGTTAACCAGGGAATGCACACCCCATGCGTCCCCTGGTTAACTATTTGGAAGCCAATTACAGCCCTCAGCACGCTGGCTCTGATAGGCACTTCCAAAGCCAACCAGCACACAACAACTTATTTTATGAAAGGGCACTGCCCAGAGGGGGAACTGATTTTAGAACCAAAAAACTTTAAACTTCATAAGAAACCAAAACTAAAACAGGAACAAGAACAAAAATAAACTGGGGACTGCCCAGAGGGGGAACTGATTCCGCAACAAAAAGTCAGACTTCATAATAATACGTGACATCCCACTCATTACCCCCTCGGTATCCTACTCGGTAATTTGAAGATCCAAAAGACCTCTCTTTTGCAGAGAAGGTGAAATACATCACCTCCTCTTCGGGGGATTAACACCTTTTCGATCACCTGTACTTGTACAAGTGACCGATTTCCTACATGTTTCGAGTTAAAATGACGGGCTACATTAAACACTATCCAACCAGCCGCCACAGTTATACGGCGGCAGGTCGGCTGCGCGAAATCATGTAGGTATACGTCATTTCGCATTTCAGCCAATAGGGGCGCCTGCTCGCCCCTGGTGCCGATGCGCGTGCCCGGCGGGCACGATCGCCCCCGGGCACCCACGATCGCTCGTTACAGAGCGAGAACCAGGAGCTGTGTGTGTGAACACACAGCTCCTGGGTTTGTCAGGGGGAGAAATGACCTATTGTCTGTTCATACAATGTATGAACAGCGATCTGTCATTTCCCCAAGTCAGTCCCATCCCCCCTTTAGTTAGAACACACCCAGGGAACATAATTAACCCCTTCCTCGCCCCCTAGTGTTAACCCCTTCCCTGCCAGTGAAATTTTTACAGTAATCAATGCATTTGTATAGCACTGATCACTATAAAAATGCCAATGGTCCCAAAAATGTTTTAAAAGTGTCCGCCATAATGTCGCAGTACCGATGAAAATCGAAGGTTTGGCCACCATTACTAGTATAAAAAAAATATATATTAATAAAAATGCCATAAAACTACCCCTTATTTTGTAAACGCTTTACCTTTTGCGCAAACCAATCAGTAAACGCTTATTGCGATTTTTTTACGAAAAATATGTAGAAGAATACGTGTCAGCCTAAACTGAGGAAAAAATAGTTTTTTTATTTATTTTTGGGGATATTTATTATAGCAAAAAGTATTTTTTTTTTTTCAAAATGGTTGCGTTATTTTTGTTTAAAGCGCAAAAAATAAAAAACGCAGAGATGATCAAATAACACCAAATGAAAGCTCTATTTGTGGGAAACAAAGGACGCCAATTTTGTTTGGGAGTCACGTCGCACGACCGCGTAATTGTCAGTTAAAGCGACGCAGTGCTGAATCGCAAAAAGTGGCCCGGTCATTGACCAGCAAAATGTTCCGGGGCTGAAGTGGTTAATGGGCTTACATAATCTAATGTGTGCTAAACCTGTCTCTGAGTCTGCGAGTGGTTCTCCCCACATACTGCACAGAACATGCTCCACAGGTAGTGGCATACACCACATAAAAGGTGTTATAATTAAAAATGTGTCAAACTGTACTGCCTGCCATCAACCGAAGAGCAGAAAGTGTCACCCTGCACCATATGAGGACAACAAACACACTCACGGGAACCACATTTAAAGTTGCCCTTGCAGTGAAGCCAAGTAAGGGACTTTTCGGGAATGTATTTGGACACCAAAAAACTGGGTGATAAGTAATTACTAAAGGTTTTTGCTTTTCTGGCCAATTAAGTTAACCACTTAAGGGCCGGGCTTTTTTCTGAGATTTGTTGTTTACAAGTTTAAAACATGTTTTTTTGCTAGAAAATTACTTGGAACCCCCAAACATTATAATTTTTTTTTCTGACACCATGGAGAATAAAATGGCGGTCGTTGCAATACTTTATGTCACACCGTATTTGCGCAGCAATCTTACAAGTTTACATTTTTTGGGGAAAAAATATACTTTTTTGACTTAAAAAATAACACAACAGTAAATTTACCCCAATATTTTTTTTTATATTGTGAAAGATAATGTTACGCCAAGTAAATTGATACCCAACATGTCACGCTTCAAAATTGCGCCCGCTCGTGGAATGGGGACAAACTTTTACCCTTAAAAATCTCCATAGGCGATGTTTAAAAAATTCTACAGGTTGCATGTTTTGAGTTACAGAGGAGGTCTAGGGCTAGAATTATTGCTCTCGCTTTACCGATCATGGCGATACCTCATATGTGGGGTTTGAATAACGTTTTCATATGCTGGCGCTGCTCACGTATGTGTTCGCTTCTGCACGCGAGCTCGTCATGACGGGGCGCGTTTAAAAAATGTTTTTATAATTTACTTTTTTTTTTAAATGGTGTCACTTTTATTCCTATTAACATCCCTTGTAATAGAAAAAAAAGCATGACAGGTCCTCTTAAATATGAGATCTGGGATCAAAAAGACCTCAGATCTCATATTTACACTAAACTGAAATAAAAAAAATTAAAAAATTGTAAGTCATTTGAAAAAAAATAATAAAAAAATTGCCCTTTAGGAGCTATGGGCTAAAGTGGCATTTTGACATAGTTTCCGCCCTGCTATGGTATGGAGATGGGTCCCCTCACTCGTATCTATACCCAGGAAGGAGAAGGACCCAATCGCCTCTGCCGCTACTGACGGCTCCGGTAAGCGGAGGGCATGGGAGAGCGGCGGGAGGGGGGCGCCTCTCCCGACGCCGATAATGTTGATCTTGCGGCACATCCGCCACGGAGACCACCATTATCGGAGACCGGACTGCTGGCTGAAGACGAGGATACCTGGTTTATGGCAGCTAGCTTCTGCAATAACAGAGATATCCTTCTTCAAAGTGCCGCCGTATATCGACGTGCGGCGGTCTGGAAGTGGTTAACTCCCCCATCCAAAAGCTGAGCACGTGTCTGGTCATTATAAAGTATGGATAAATATTTGTTTGATTTGATTAAATTCGAAACTATAACCTAAAACCAAAGAATGACGCTTATCCACCCAATTCTTCTTTAACTTTTTTGTACAAGATTTCTTTGGACAAGATCATAAATCTATCCTTTCTCTGTTCAAGGCCATAGAATATGCTCTATCTAATGACCATCTAGGGCAGGGGTGTCTAACTCAACTTCATTGAACTTCAACTTCAACCTCAACGGGCCGGCCATATCTTTAATACTAAATGTCCAGAGTTACCCACCCCCCTTACATCCAATGTCAAGAGTCCCCCCCATCACCCTCCCTTAAATCAAAGTGCACCCCCTTACCTTGTGTTGCTAATGGGAATAAGCTGGGGGCGAAACAGAAAATGCAGGTTCTGGAGGAGGCCCAAAGAAGGGCTGGACCTCTACTACAGCTCTAGGTGAGGTGCGAGGGCCACATGAAATGGCCTGGAGGGCCGGATTCAGCCCGCAGCCTTGTGTTTGACACATGTGATCTAGGGTATCCCCTGGCCAGAAAGCGATTATACAGCTTTGAGGATTCTTCCTCAAACGCCGCTTGCTCGCTACAGATGCGGCGCAATCTGAGAAATTGCCCTACTAGGATACCCTTGATGGTGTGGTGGGGATGACTGGAACTGGCATGAAGACTATTGCCTGCTAAAGGCTTTCTATATAGACTACAGGAGACTTTCCCATTTTTATTGCTCAACAAAACATGCAGAAAGCAAATGGACTCCCTATCACTGCAACCATTAAAGCGGAGATTGTGCCGATTCCCATGTAAGAATTCCAGAAAACAGTCAAGTACAATCCCTCTATGGCAAATATAGACCAAATCGTCGATATACCCATAGTACACAACAATCTGATCCCTAAAGGGGTTCCTTTCTCCAAAGATGTGAGACCTTTCCCACCAAACCCATGTAGAGGTTGGCTAATGAGGGTCGAAAAGTTTTCCCCCATCGAGGCCCCACACCTCTGGATATAGAAAACCCCATTGAATAAAGGATGATAGTGTGTAAGCAAATAATCAAGCACCTCCAAAATGAATGAACATAAATCTGACGACATCTCAGTACTATACTTCAACCAATAGGAAACAGCTTCCAGAGCTAGATGATGTGGTATAGACGAACAAAGGCTTGCAACTTTCCTTTATTTTATTATATGTGTAGTGGTTTTATTGTATAGGTTGAAGGTTGTAGGTAGTTATGGTATTTGTAGTGTTTTTTGTCTGTTTGTTGCAGGAACCTCAGATACAAGGGTTAATTGGTCCTAATCACTGGTTGATTTCAGCTGAGTATATTCTATATAAGGGTTATACTTGCCAGTGTTTGTCACATTATGACTAAGCGAATTCCAATTTGTGAAACGCGTTGATCTCTGCCAGGTCTGCATTGATGTCATGATGTCTACAAAGTTGACTGATGATTTTTATCTTCAATAAAGTCTTCACTTTTGCTTCAAACCTGTTAGTGTGGTCAAACCTTTTCCTGTTCCAGTGGCTCCTATTCAGATTGCGGGATTGCTCTCACCTGGAGCGGCTTGACTTTGCTTTCTTTTAATGGGGGATACTACATGGATCACCAGTGTAAGGGGGGATACTACATGGATCACCAGTGTAAGGGGGGATAGTACATGGATCACCAGTGTAAGGGGGGATACTACATGGATCAACAGTAAGGGGGATACTATAGGGATCACCATTGTAAAGGGGGATACTACATGGATCATCAGTGTAAGGGGGACCAGTGTAAAGGGGGATACTACATGGATTATCAATGTAAGGGGGATACTACATGGATCACCAGTGTAAGGGGGATACTACATGTTTCACCAGTGTAAGGGGGATACTACATGGATCACCAGTGTAAAGGGGGATACTACATGGATCTTCAGTGTAAGGGGGATACTATATGAATCACCAGTCTAAGGGGGATACTACACTGGTGATCCATGTAGTATCCCCCTTTAGACTGGTGATCCATGTAGTATCCCCCTTACACTGGTGATTCATGTAGTATCCCCCTTACACTGATGATCCATGTAGTATCCCCCTTTACCCTGGTGATCCATGTAGTATCCCCCTTACACTGGTGAAACATGTAGTATCCCCCTTACACTGGTGATCCATGTAGTAGTCTGCACTTCATTTCTAGCTATAACTATTATTTGTTAAATTTCTAAACATAAATGTTTCGGATATAGTAGCCCTAGGTGGTGTCAAATAGGCTAAGTACATCACACTCCTTATTATTGTATTCTCTCTTATATCCACAACTTACTGTTCATGTTAATTTCCTGTGAGCAATAGATATAATCATTATTAATAGAGGTTCACTGAGAGCTGAATATTATTTCAAGGGTTCCTCTGTGTTAAACAGGTTGAGAAAAGCTAGAGTGAACATCTGTTGGGATTTTATTGTGGTTTGTGTCCCTATGAGCAGAATTCTATATAACAGGGTCACAGGGACTCGTACAGCATTGAAAATCTGACCAAGATTCTAGCTTGTGATAAAATGCAGATTGAATGTAGGGCATGTTTTCATAGGCCCTGTGCACACGGGCAAGAATCTTGTCAGGAAAAACACGTAGTTTTCCCAGACAAGATTCTTGGCAAGAATCTCTTGCCACCCAAGTGACCTTTCAAAAGAACCGCGGTTCTCTTGAAAGGCAAGAACGCGGTGACGTCATTGCGTATGACGTGCATGCGCTTGTCACATTCGATGCCATTGCCGCCATCTTGCTTCACCCTACCCATGCCATGGAAGCTACCGCGCATGCGTCAAAGTCCTTTTGAGCATGCACGGGTTACCATGGCGATAGGTAAGTATACACACTCTCGGGTTTCTCGTCTGGAAACAGGCCAACAAGAATCTTGAAGAGCAAAAAGAGAGCAGGTTCTCTTTTTGTCTCGTCGAGATTCTGGCCAGATTTCCAGATGAGAAACCTGAAAGCCTCATACACACGAACGGTGTACGAGGCTTCACAGCTGAAAACTGACTGTGGGGACAGAACTCTAATCTTTCAGAATATCCATAATTCCATGGATTGGATGGAGCGCCCGTGTTGTCTAATATGACACAAGAAAAAAAATAGATGTCCTCAAAGTATAGTGGATTCCTCAAAGCCAAATGGTCTAAACCAGTAGTCTCCAAACTGGGGGCTGAATGTGTCCCTTTGCTTGCCTTTATCCAGGCCCTTGGAGCAATGATGGGGCACTATTCTTTTCACTGAAACCAATAATGGGGCAATATTCCTCTCACTGACACCAATATCGGGACATTGTTTCCATCACCAGGACATTTTCTGCTCCCACTGCCACAGTTCAGCCCATCTGGAGCCTGAAGGATAGTAAACTGGCCTTCTATTTAGAAAGATTGGAGACCCCTGGTCTAAACATGAACTCCACTGTTCGGTTTTTAATCTGTTTGAGCAAGAGGAGAATGTTTGTGCATCCATTACAAAATATGTCCTCATGACCTTAAAACCAAACAACAAGCTCTACTTTGGTCAAATAGCTTCACCATTGATAGTGGGGAGGATCTTCCTGCTATGATAAAACCTTGCTGGATTTCTTTGAAGGCTATGTTTGGTGTTAGCTTGTCCAATTCTATACAAGCTGCTGTGTCTTTAGATGTTTATCTCCTCTGACGGTCTACAAGCTGCTGTGTCTTTAGACGTTGATCGCCTCCGATGGTCTACAAGCTGCTGTGTCTTTAGATGTTTATCTCCTCTGACGGTCTACAAGCTGCTGTGTCTTTAGACGTTGATCGCCTCCGATGGTCTACAAGCTGCTGTGTCTTTAGACGTTCATCACCTCTGTTGGTCTACAAACTGCTGTGTCTTTAGACGTTCATCACCTCTGTTGGTCTACAAACTGCTGTGTCTTTAGACGTTGATCGCCTCCGATGGTCTACAAGCTGCTGTGTCTTTAGACGTTCATCACCTCTGTTGGTCTACAAACTGCCGTGTCTTTAGACGTTGATCACCTCTGTTGGTCTACAAACTGCCGTGTCTTTAGATGTTTATCACCTCTGATGGTCTACAAACTGCTGTGTCTTTAGACGTTGATCACCTCTGATGGTCTTCAAGCTGCTGTGTCTTTAGGCGTTTATCACCTCTGGTGGTCTACAAGCTGCTGTGTTTTTAGATGTTTATCACCTCTGATGGTCTACAAGCTGCTGTGTCTTTAGACGTTCATCACCTCTGGTGGTCTACAAGCTGCTGTGTCTTTAGGCGTTTATCACCTCTGGTGGTCTACAACCTGCTGTGTTTTTAGATGTTTATCACTTCTGATGGTCTACAAGCTGCTGTGTCTTTAGACGTTTATCTCCTCTGATGGTCTACAAGCTGCTGTGTCTTTAGACATTTATCACCTCTGATGGTCTACAAGCTGCTGTGTCTTTAGGCATTTATCACCTCTGATGGTCTACAAGCTGCTGCGTCTTTAGGCATTTATCACCTCTGATGGTCTACAAGCTGCTGTGTCTTTAGACGTTTATCTCCTCTAATGGTCTACAAGCTGCTGCGTCTTTAGACATTTATAACCTCTAATGGTCTACAAGCTGCTGCGTCTTTAGACATTTATCACCTCTGATGGTCTACAAGCTGTTGTGTCTTTAGACATTTATCACCTCTTATGGTCCTTATTAAAACCTAGTCAAAGTGGTTTTGAGGGATCCACAAATACCGGCAACAAGGTTGCTTTATTCCTCGGAGGTTCTTGGATGCCAAAATGTCGCTTTTGAAATTGCATAGACAACATGCACAGTCTGGAAGGTTGAATTTTGATCCCCAAGATCAACTTTCAGCTCTTAGTTTATGCAATGGAATGGTTTATGACTCAATATTTGTTTGTAGGGTGAATATTGTAGCTCACCTCCACTGGCCCCTCTGCTTCTCGCCCCACGTGACCACCAAGGGGAATTCTAAGGTGAAAAACGAGATGAATCATGTTGCAGACCTCCCGTTGTACTTGAGGAAGTTGTTAGGACCTCATTGTATACCTAACAGACATTTTCATGTAATTCTAACATCGTAACACCCACACAGATTGAGGTATTTTTCTCCTCGGCTCAGCGTGCAAGCTTGCTAAAATTGATGTATAAGTCGTTCCCCTCCGCCAGGAATAATATTCACGGCATTAAACAAAACATTTTTCTTGACTACATCTAAATATCCTGCCACATAAGGAAAGTCTCATGGGCACGAAGTGGAGCCGTATTGTAGCGCCGTTCCTGCCTCGTAACATCCATAAATTGTGAAATCCGCTGCGCCAGCTGTTTGTAAAATGTCAACTTGAATCATTGTAATGCCAGAAGGTGTGTGATAATCCATAGGCACTGTTTTTCCAAAGGTTGCCAAACTTGTGTGTAGGTTTACACTGGCGATTAGGGGAAAATGCAAACATATAGAATGTGCTGTACAGATGGGGTTCTGTAAAGGGAAGGTGTCGTTTTCTTCACAACATATGTCAACCAAATCACTAAAATCTCCTATAAGCTTTAACATGTATGGCCTCGTACACACGACCGAGAAACTCGACAGAATCCATCAAGAAACTTGGTGGGAGAGCTTTTTTGCCGAGGAAAATGGTCGTGTGTATGCTTTTCATCGAGAAAACTGTCGAGGAACTCGGCAAGGAAAAAAGAGAGCAAGTTCTCTTTTTCCTCGACGGGAGTCTCAATTTCCTCGTCGTGTTCCTCGTCGGGCTGCTTTTCGACGAGAAACACGTTGGTGTGTATGCTTAGAAACCCGCACACCTTCGGTAAAAGTAGCGTTTGTAATGGAAATAGCACCTTTGTCACGCTGTAACAGACTGAAAAGTACAAATGTCTCTTACCAAACTTTTACCGAAACACGCAGTAACATGAGATTAGCAAAAGCAGCCCCAGGGGTTGTGCCAGTGGAATCGAACTTCCGCTGCCATCTATGTGTTGAAGTCACCGCGTTTGAGAACGAGGAGATTTGGTCTTGACAGTGTGTACGCAAAGACAGCTTGTCAAGTTTCTCAACAAGCCTAACAAGGAACTCGTCGAGGAAACGATGTGTCTTTTCCGATGAGTTCCTCGGTCGTGTGTACGAGGCCTTAAAGAGGAGATCCACCCTAAAAAAAATAATAATAATTAATTACATAAACACGCTCTTTAATTTAAAAAAAAAAATTTACTTACCCGAAATGCCTGTTGCTAGGCAGTCTTCCTAATTTGCCACTTCCTATACTGCGGGACTCTTCTTCCTCCTCGCGTTGTCTTCTGGGGAATGGGGTGCACTGTCTTCTGGGACCTGTGTGTGTCCCAGAAGACAATGCTCTGTCCCAGTCTCCCAGCTGTGCTCCTGTCACCCTGCTGCATGAGATTCCATTGGAGGTTAATTTACTAAAGGACTATGCACTGCTTAGTAAATGAACAGAAGTTCTGCTGACTTCCATCATCCAATCATGTGCAAGCAAAAATGCTGCTTTTTTAGATTTCCCTTTTATGTGATTGGGTATTCTTTGCAAAGTGAAGCGTTTCCTCACTTTCTAAGCTGTGGAGCAACTGCTCTTGTAAAGTGCACAATCTAGTTGCCTTTAGTAAATCAACCCTTATAAGTGTCCGTTTCAAGACACATTGGAGTTGATTTACTAAAGGCAAATAGACTGTGCATGTTACAACTGCACTTTGCAAAGGGCACAGTCTATGGGGCTGATTTACTAAAGTCAAATTTACTGTGCACTTTTGAAAGTGCAGTTGCTCCAGAGCTTAGTAAATTAGGGAGAGCGCTGCTGGCTTCCATCATCCAATCATGTGCAAGCAAAAAATGCTGTTTTTTTTTTTTCCTTGCATGTGATCGGCTGTTCTTTGTAAAGTGAACCTTTGCCTCTTTTACTAAGCTCTGGAGCAACTGCACTTTCAAACGTGCACAGTCTCTTAGTGGATCAACCCCTATATGTCTTTAGTCAATCAATCCCATTGGGTGAGATTTAACCACTTAAGGACCGCCTACTGAACATTTACGTCAGAAAAATGGCACGGCTGGGCATTGGGCACATCAACGTATATATACGTTGGTTTCTAGTACCCAGCCGTGGGTCACGGGCGCGCGCCCGCGGCGCGCTCCTGTGACCCGGTCCGAAGCTCCGGGACCGCGGGACTCGCGGACCCGATCGCCGCTGGAGTGCGGCGATCGGTCCCCGGAGCTGAAGAATGGGGAGAGCCGTGTGTAAACACGGCTTCCCCGTGCTTCACTGTGGCCGCTGCATCGATCACGTCATCCCTGTTATAGGGGGACGTGATCGATGACGTCACACCTACAGCCACACCCCCCTACAGTTGTAAACACACGCAGGGAACACACAAATCCTACAGCGCCCCCTTGTGGTTAACTCCCAAACTGCAACTGTCATTTTCACAGTAAACAATGCAATTTAAATGCATTTTTTGCTGTGAAAATGACAATTGTCCCAAAAATGTGTCAAAATTGTCCAAAGTGTCCGCCATAATGTCGCAGTCACGAAAAAAATCGCTGATCGCCGCTATTAGTAGTAAAAAAAAAAAAAAAATTTTTAAAAATGCATTAAAACTATCCCTTATTTTGTAAACGCTGTAAATTTTGCGAAAACCAACCGATAAACGCTTATTGCGTTTTTTTTTACTAAAAATAGGTAGAAGAATACGTATCGGCCTAAACTGAGGAAAAAAAAAATTTAATATATTTTGGGGGGATATTTATTATAGCAAAAAGTAAAAAATATTGCATTTTTTTCAAAATTGTCGCTCTATTTTTGTTTATAGCACAAAAAATAAAAACCGCAGAGGTGATCAAATACCACCAAAAGAAAGCTCTATTTGTGGGGAAAAAAGGACGCCAATTTTGTTTGGGAGCCACGTTGCACGACCGCGCAATTGTCAGTTAAAACGACGCAGTGCCGAATCGCAAAAAGGGGCAAGGTCCTTTAGCAGCATTTTGGTCCGGGTCTTAAGTGGTTAATAAAGGCAAAAAGGCTGTAAACTTTGCAAAGTGCAGTTACAATCTGCAAGAGCAGTTACTCCAGAGGTAAAGCATCACTTTGCAAAGAATACCCAATCACGTGCAAGGAAACTTAGAAAAACAGCATTTTTCTTGCAAATGATTGGATGATAGCAGTCAGCAGAGCTTCTGCTCATTTAATAAGCTCTGAAGCAGCTGCCTATAGTCTATTTGCCTTTAGAAGATCAACCCCATTGGATGATATTTACTAAAACTAGAGAGTGCAAAACCTGGTGCAGCTCTGCGTAGAAACCAATCAGCTTCCAGGTTTTATTGTCAAAGCTTCATTGAACAAGGTGAAGTTAGAAGCTGATTGGCTACCATGTACAGCTGCGCCAGATTCGGAGTTCTCCAGTGTTAGTGAACCAACCCCATTATGCATGCATGGTCCACTGACAGGAAACCCATGCAGTTATTGCTGAAGTGTAGACTAAGAAGCGTACACACGATAGGTTAAGCAGAGGACAGCGGTCTGATGGACCGTTTTCATCGGTCAAAACCGATCGTGTGTAGGCCCCATAGGTTATTTAATCTTCGGTTAAAAAAAAAGCCAACTTGCTTTAAAATTTAACCGATGGACGCCTAGCGATAGGTCAAAAACGATCGTTTGTAGGCACGACCATCGGTTAAAAACCTGCGCATGCTCAGAATCAAGTCGACGCATGCTTGGAAGCATTGAACTTAATTTTTTTCAGCACGTCGTTGTGTTTTACGTCACCGCGTTGTGACACGATAGTTTTTTTGCTGATGGTGTGTAGGCACATCAGACCATCAGTCAGCTTCATCAGTTAACCGATGACAACGGTCCTTCAGACCACTCTCATCGGATGGACTGATCGTGTGTACGAGGCCTAAGGGGTTCATTTACTAAAGGCAAATAGACTGTGCACTTTGCAGCGTGCAGTTGCACTCAGCAAGTGTCGTTGCTCCAGGGCTTAGTAAATGAGGTAAAGTTTCACTTTACAAAGAATACCCAATCGCACACAAGGAAAAAAAAAACAGCATTTTTGCTTGCACATGATTGGATGATGGAAGTCAGCAGAGCTTCTGCACATTTACTAAGCTCTGGAGCAACAGCATATTTCAAAGTGCACGGACTATTTGCCTTTAGTAAATCAACCCATGAGTGTAGCTCCAAAGAGCTAGAACAGTGGTGGCAAACCTTGGCACACCAGATGTTTTGGAACTACATTTCCCATGATGCTCATCTACACTGCAGAGTGCATGGGCATCATGGGAAATGTAGTTCCAAAACATCTGAGGTGCCAAGGTTTGCCATCACTGAGCTAGGAGATCAGAACCACCAAGATGGAACAAAGGTTTAAATTAGGGATGTCCCGATACCGATACTAGTATCGGTATCGGTACCAATACCGAGCATTTCCCTGAGTACTTGTACTCGGGGGAAATCTCTGATACTTCACCCGATATCTGGACAGTCAGGGTGATCGATGCGGCAGGGGAGTTGCAAGTCTTCTCCGTGCTGCCTTCTCCCCCGTGCTCTGTGCTGCCTTCTCCCCCGGTGCTCCGTGCTGCCCGTGCTCCGTGCTGCCTTCTCCCCCCCATGCTCCGTGCTGCCTTCTCCCCCGTGCTCCGTGGCTGCCTTCTCCCCCCCCGTGTGCCTTCTCCCCCGTGCTGCCTTCTCCCCCGTGCTCTGTGCTGCCTTCTCCCCCGTGCTCTGTGCTGCCTTCTCCCGTGCTCCGTGTGCTCCGTGCTGCCTTCTCCCCTGTGCTCCGTGCTGCCTCCGTGCTGCCCCCCCGTGCTCCGTGCTGCCTTCTCCCCCCGTGCTCCGTGCTGCCTTCTCCCCCTGTGCTGCCTTCTCCCCCATGCTCCGTGCTGCCTTCTCCCCTCGTGCTCCGTGCTGCCTTCTCCCCTCGTGCTCCGTGCTGCCTTCTCCCCTCGTGCTCCGTGCTGCCTTCTCCCCTCGTGCTCCGTGCTGCCTTCTCCCCTTGTGCTCCGTGCTGCCTTCTCCCCTTGTGTTCTGTGCTGCCTTCTCCCCTGTGCTCCGTGCTGCCTTCTCGCCTCGTGCTCCGTGCTGCCTTCTCGCCTCGTGCTCCGTGCTGCCTTCTCGCCTCGTGCTCCGTGCTGCCTTCTCCCCCGTGCTCCGTGCTGCCCTCTCCCCTCGTGATCCGTGCTGCCTTCTCCCCCGTGCTCCGTGCTGCCTTCTCCCCTCGTGCTCCGTGCTGCCTTCTCCCCTCGTGCTCCGTGCTGCCTTATCCCCTCGTGCTCCGTGCTGCCTTCTCCCCTCGTGCTCCGTGCTGTCTTCTCCCCTCGTGCTCCTTGCTGCCTTCTCCCCTCGTGCTCCGTGCTGCCTTCTCCCCTTGTGCTCCGTGCTGCCTTCTCCCCTCGTGCTCCGTGCTGCCTTCTCCCCTCGTTCTCCGTGCTGCCTTCTCGCCTCGTGCTCTGTGCTGCCTTCTCCCTCGTGCTCCGTGCTGCCTTCTTCCCCGTGCTCCGTGCTGCCTTCTCCCCTCGTGCTCCGTGCTGCCTTCTCCCCTTGTGCTTCGTGCTGCCTTCTCCCCTTGTGCTCCGTGCTGCCTTCTCCCCTCGTGCTCCGTGCTGCCTTCTCCCCTTGTGCTCCGTGCTGCCTTCTCCCCTTGTGCTCCATGCTGCCTTCTCCCCTCGTGCTCCGTGCTGCCTTCTCACCTCGTGTTCCGTGCTGCCTTCTCCCCTCGTGTTCCGTGCTGCCTTCTCCCCTCGTGTTCCGTGCTGCCTTCTCCCCTCGTGCTCCGTGCTGCCTTCTCCCCTTGTGCTCCGTGCTGCCTTCTCCCCTTGTGCTCCGTGCTGCCTTCTCTCCTCGTGCTCCGTGCTGCCTTCTCCCCTCGTGTTCCGTGCTGCCTTCTCCCCTCGTGTTCCGTGCTGCCTTCTCACCTCGTGTTCCGTGCTGCCTTCTCCCCTCGTGTTCCGTGCTGCCTTCTCCCCCGTGCTCCGTGCTGCCTTCTCCCCCATGCTCCATGCTGCCTTCTTCCCCGTGCTCCGTGCTGCCTTCTTCCCCGTGCTCCGTGCTGCCTTCTCCCCCGTGCTCCGTGCTGCCTTCTCCCCCTCGTTCTCCGTGCTGCCTTCTCCCCTCGTTCTCCATGCTGCCTTCTCCCCTCGTTCTCCGTGCTGCCTTCTCCCCTCGTTCTCCGTGTTGCCTTCTCCCCTCGTTCTCCGTGCTGCCTTCTCCCCTCGTTCTCCGTGTTGCCTTCTCCCATGTGCTCCGTGCTGCCTTCTCCCCCTGTGTCGTCTTCTCTCCCCTTCGTGCCGCTCTCCCCCCTCAATTTGTCAGCATGGAGAGCGGAGGTAGGAGCCGCTAAACCCGGCTCCTAGCTTTTCCTAATGAACAGAGTCAGTGATCACTGAATCTGTCCATTCACATAAATGAGCATCGTAACCTGTGCTTACGATGCTTCAGTTTATGAATGGAGAGGAGCTTCTCTCCATTCATTTTAGCTGAGGCTGCTGAGAAAGGGACTGGGGAATCTGTGTCCTTAGTCCCTTTCTATGTCTTAAAGAGGAGATGTCAGGGGTCTGTTAAGACCCCCGATTTCTCTCCATTGGCCCCCAACAGGGCTGATTAAAAAAAATAAAAAAATAAAAATAAAATGTCAAAAATAAAATGACCTAAAAAAGAATAGTAAAAAATAAAAATTGCTTGTTAAATGCTTGTTTTTTGTCCGGTTCCTGCTGAATCGGCTGAAATTTGAGCTGTGGGAAGCCCTGTTGGTTTCTCAGTCGACTTTTGTCATGTGTGACCGTATGGCTGCAATACACCTGAGACACTGGCTTGAAGCTAGTATACATTTCAAAAGCTCGGACTTCATTGGGTGCAAGTTTTGACTACATTCATAAGAACTCAAGAGTTCTGACTCAGAAACCATTAAAGCCAAAAAAGCCAGACAACTAGAATTTTCGAAAGTCAACCTTCTTTTTCTCTGATGACAGGTGCCCTTTAACCACATAGCGACCGCCACACGACGATGTACGTCGACACAATGGCACGGGCAGGCAAATGAGCGTACCTGTACGTCCCTTTAAATTTCCCTTGTGAGTGCGCTCGCGGGTCCCAGGAACTCGATGTTACCGGGCGGCTGGCGATTGCAGTCGGCAAAGGCAGAATAAGGGGATGCCTTTGTAAACAAGGCATTCCCCTGTTCCGCCTAGTGACATGTCACTGATTGAATGGTCCCTGTGATCGGGAACAGTGATCAGTGACGTGTAGCTCCTATACTGTTAGCTCCTCCCCCTAACAGTAAGAATCACTCCCTAGGACACACTTAACCCCTTAAGCGCCACCTAGTGGTTAACCCCTTCACTGCCAGTATTTTCACAGTAATCAGTGCATAATAAAAATTGCATTAAGCGTATATTGATTGGTTTGCGCAAAAGTTATAGCGTCTACAAAATAGGGGATAGATTTATAGCATTTTTATTATTATTATTATTTTTTACTATTAATGGCAGCGATCTGCGATTTTTTTATCGGGACTACGACATTATGGCGGACACATCGGACACTTTCGACACATTTTTGGAACCATTGGCATTTATACAGCGATCAGCGCTATAAAAATGCACTGATTACTGTAAAACTGTCTCTGGCAGGGAAGGGGTTAACCTGTAGGGGGCAAGTAAGGGGTTTATTGTGTTCCCTCATGTGTGTTCTAACTGAAGGGGGGGGTCTGACTTGCGATCTGTCTCTCCTCACAGAACAGGGATTTGTGTGTTTTACACACACACGTCCCTGTCCTGCCTCTCGTGCTCGCGATCGCTCGCGGGCGGCGGTCATTACGACTGCCGGTCACGAGCACCGGCACCCCCGCGATGCAGCAGGCACACGCCTGCTAGCCCACATAAAGTGACGGACGTACAGCTAAGACGGTTCGTGCAGCGGAGTGGTTAAAGAGGTTGTAAAGGCTCAAGGACTTTTACCTTCATGCATTCTATGCATGAAGGTAAAAACCCTTCTCTGTGCAGCAGCCCCTAATACTTACCTGAGCCCCATTTTTGTCCAGTGCTGTGCTCTCCAGGGTCTCTCCTTCCTCATTTGCTGAGACAGCAGCGGGAGCCAATGGCAATCACAGCCAGTGAGACAATGAGGAGGGGTGGGATTTAGCCATGGACACGCAGAAAAGCGGCTCGGGAGCAAGCATTCTTGGGTGCCCCAATAACAAGCTGCTTGCTCTGGGGGCAGGAGGGAGGGGCCAGGAGCGCAGACGAGGGACCTGAGAAGAGGAGGATTGAGGCTGCTCTGTGCAAAACCAACTACACAGAGCAGCAAAGTATAACATGTTTATTATTGTGAAAAAATACAAAGCTTCAATATTACTTTAAGTTGCTGCCACACATTTGGAAGTTTACAGTGGTCTCCAACATCTTTGCATGTTGTAGCATTAATATTGCAAACTCCATGCGCATTGTTTGACTTCCTAAAGAAAGATTTATTTTTTTGCATGGCAGTGCAGCAGAGATGGAAGCTGAGGGGGAATTTTGAAGCTTTTTCAAAGATATTAAAGTTGTAGAAAAAAATTGCAAAAAAAGATGAATAATTTGAAGAAGTGCTGATGATGACTTCTGCATTGGTTTGGCAGACCTTGAGTTTATTCAATGAGACAAGTTTGACTAATACTCCTTCCTGAAAATAGATGTGCGATATTAATGGTTTGTCTCATCTTTGCTGGGCAGAAGTGCTCTTCAAAGGGACATCCCCGCTGATGCGTGATATGAGCAAGTGGGACTGTGATGGGGACAACATTGAGAGCAGAGCTGTAGCTTGTAGCAGCTGGTTAGGTTGGGGGGGGGGGGGGGGCGACACAAGGGTGTTTCCTGGAACTGGAAGCTGTAAATTTTTCTATGTGGTTCACTATGAGTAGTCCCTGTAAAGGATCAGCCACTGAATCGTGATTATGTAAGGCGCTTCATTTGTCTTCTATGAAGTTACTTAGAAAAAGAAACGTTTGCGTCACAATGTTTTTTTGTTGACAGTATATCTTGTACATGCCCGTGTATTCTCCACCTATTAGGCCCCGTACACACGACCGAGCTTCTCGGCAGAATCCAGCGAGTAGCTCGCTGGGAGACATATTCTGCCGAGGTTCTCGGTCGTGTGTACACTTCCGACGAGCGTCCCGTCTGGAATCTCGTCGAGCCAAAAAAGAGAGCACGCTCTCTTTTTCCTCGTTGTTCAATGAGGACTTTGGCTCGACGAGTTTTTTCGACCGCTCATCGGGAACCTCGTCGGGCGGAACGATGAGTTTAGCCCGACGAGGTTCTCGGACGTGTGTACGCGGCCTCAGTCTCGTCTCATTATAGTTGTACCCCAAGGCCAAATTAGGGGCCAGAGTCAATGGGCCTTTGGATCAGTTAGAACAGCTGTTCTCTCCATAGATGTAGAGTGGAACATTGGTTTACGAGTTACGCAGTTAACGAGCATTTTGAAAGACGAGCAACTTTTAAAAAAAAAATCTGACTCTGTTCGTGAGTGTTGTTTTGCAAAACGAGCAGAATTCAAGCTAATGGGGTGTGCAGTACAGCATTTGGCCTGAGGTGCGGGGGCGCTGGTGATACTCGGAACGGTTTGGAACGGTTCGGATACTCAATTCCCGGGTGTTTCCGAGCCTTTCTGCGGTCAGCCGAGCTGCACCCGAGCATTTCTGAGGCTCATTGGCCCCCCCCCCACCTCTGGGCAGATGCGGTATTGCATGCTATTGAAGTGAATGCAGAACAAATTATTTTCGTTTCCATTGACTTCTATGGGGAAACTCGTTTTGATATACAAGTGCTTTGGATTACAAGCATTCTCCTGGAACGGATTATGCTCCTAATCCAAGGTTCCACTGTATATGGAAATGCAAAAGAAGCTTGAAGGAGGTCAGATGCACATGTCTATACATTTTCTGAATGATCTCTTAAGGCCTCGTACACACGACCGAGAATCTCGTCATAAAAGAAACATTGTTTTCCTCGACGAGTTCCTTGTCAGGCTTTTTTCGAGAATCTTGACAATCTTTCTTTGCATACACACGTACACATAAGACAAAATCTCGTTGTTCTCAAACGCGGTGACGTACAACACATATAAAGGGGAAGTTCTATTCCATTGGCGCCACCCTTGGGGCTGCTTTTGCTAATCTTGTGTTGCCGCGTGTTAGGTAAAAGTTTGGTGAGAGACGATTCACGCTTTTCAGTCTGTTACAGCGTGACAAATGTGCTATCTCCATTACGAACGCTTCTTTTACCGAAGGCATGCTCCCGTCTCATGCTTTATTCTGAGCATGCGCGGGCATACACACGAATGTGTTTCTCGTCGTAAACCAGCCCGACGAGAAACACGACGAGGAAAAAGAGAACTTGTTCCTTTTTTTTTCTCGTCGAGATCCACGACAGTTTTCTTGACGAAAAACATACACACGACCGTCTTCCTCGGCAAAAAAGCTCTGCCACCAAGTTTCTTGATGGATTTTGTCAAGGAAAACGGTCGTGTGTACGAGGCCTTAGAGTCTCAAACTGATGTCAAAAACATGATGTATTTGCCCAAAGCCCATCAAAAAAAAAAGGCTATTATGCTCAATCTTTCCAAAACCGAGCTCATAATATCTCCCCTGCCCCCTTTACCTCTATCTCCTCCCCTAACATCTCCATCAAGATCAACAGCACAACTATCTGTCCCTTGCATCCGGCCAGGGTGCTGAGTGTAATCCTGGACCCCGACCCCTCCTTTCGGCCCCACATCCATTCACTGTCCAAATCTTGCCACCTTAACCTCCATAACATTTCCACAATTCTCACCTTCTTAACAAATAACTCCACAACGCTAATTCACTGCTTTGGTGTCTCTCATCTTGACTATTGCAACTCCCTCCTCGTTGACGTCTCTACACAAGCTATCCCTCCTTTAGTCTATCATAAATGCTGCTGCCAGACTTTTCCACATTACCAACTGTTCAGTGTCCGTCGCCCTTTTTTACCCCTCCCCCCGACTGGCTGTCGCTCACCCTACAAATAAAACTTTGAATAATGAATACTAATACCAAAAACAACATACAAAACCATCCACAACTCTGTCCCTAGCTACATCACCTTCTTCGCAACATATATTATACAGACTGTTCTTCTTGCTCCCCCTAAGACCTCCTCTCTAGTTATCTTGTTACCTCCTCCCATGCTCTCCTCCAGGAATTTCCCAGAGCCTCTCCCACCCTCTGGACCACCCTACCCTAATCTGTCCACCTATCCCCTACTGTATCTGACTTTAGGTGATCCCTATACTTCATGCCCCCCTGGTCCAACTGTTTTGTTCTGCTTCCCTTCTACGCTAGATCAGTGGTCTCCAAAGTGTGGCCCGAGGGTTTGTTTGGCTTAATCCAGCCCTCAAGGTACTATTCTGTCCACTGACACAGGGTACTATTCTGTCCACTGACACCAACAGTTGGCACTATTGCTTCCACTAACAGCAACAATTAGGCACTATGCTTCCACTGACACCAGCGATAGGTCACTATTCCTTACACTGATGCCAATTATGGGACAATTATTTCTTACCTTGAAACCAATGGGGCACTATTCCTTCCACTGATTCCAACGATGAAGCACTATTCCTTCCAGTGACCCCAATGATGGGAAACTATTTCTCCCACTAATACCGATGATGGGTCACTATTCCTTCGAGTGATACCGATGATGGGACACTATTCCTCCCACTGATACCAATAAGGAGACACTATTCCTCCCACTGATACAGATGATGGGTCGCAATTTTTTTCCAGTGATACCAATGATGGGACACTATTATTCCCACTGATACAGATGATGGGTCACTATTGCTTCCACTAATACCAATGATTAGGACACTATTCTTTCCACTGATACCAGTGATGGGTCATTATTCCTTCCAGTGACAACAATGATTGGACACTATACCTCCTACTGATAACAATGAGGGGTCACTATTCCTTTCAGTGATACCAATGATGGGACACTATTCTTTTTATTGATACAGATGATGGGTCACTATTCCTTCCACTGATACCAATAATGGGACACTATTCCTTCCACTGATACCAGTGATGGGTCATTATTCCTTCCAGTGACACCAATGATTGGACACTATTCCACCCACTGATACCAATGAGGGGACACTATTCCTTCCACTGATACCAGTGATGGGTCATTATTCCTTCCAGTGACACCAATGATGGGACACTATTCCTCCCACTGGGACCAATGATGGGGCATTGTTTAGTCCAGGGCAATTTTGTACTCAAACTGGCCACAGTCGGTTCCCTCAAAGTCTGAAGGACAGTAAACTGGCCCTTTGTTTGGAATGTTTGGTGACTCCTGCCCTAGATAATTGTCTGCCCTCAGTGTTACACTACTGTGAATCTGGTGTCATAGCCACACAAAGCATAGCAAGGCTAGGGGTGTTGAAGCGAAAAGAGACAGTTTGCCCTCTCTATGCCAGTACGGTTTGTTGTTTCATAAGAATTTAATGTTAGGTCCAATAATGATATAAATATGTGAGTGCCTAGATAAGAGCAGCTTGCACCCAGAGTGACTCGGTATATGTCTAACAATATAGTGCAGCACTTCTAGTGAAAACAATATAGGATCAATACATTGTATGTATTAAAATGTAACGTTCCTAAAAATTCAGTCCAAATCAACCTACATATGGTTAAATCTCCATTTAAATACACCTGTCTGTGATATATGTGGATACAAACATGTAGATAAACGTAGATGTCAACCACGTGAAGACAAATCGCTATTCCTGTTATTCCACCACCAACTCTGCACTCACCAGAGGTAGATGATGATCATACCCTTCTTAATTCTCCCAGCATTGGAAGGCAGAACCCCTGAGGAACGTGTTTGTGTACGAAACGCGTTGGGTGGGGCCTACGTGCTGACATCTCTGTATAATTTGTTTACATATATATTACAGAAAGGTGTATTTGAATGGAGAATTTACTGTCTTTTCTGATTTGGATTAGATTTGATGTTAGGTGCACGGTGTCCAGCGTCATTCAGCCCAATCCCTGTAAGTGTAGGGTGTCATGGATTTGCCCCCTGATATTGAATCTCAGTGGCACAGAGAAGAGTGCTGTCATCAATCTTCCTGCATCCCTGGGCTATAACAGTCTTTATAGCAAATTTCAGGCAGTGCTGACTTTTCCTAAAACCCTGCTAAAGGCTTGTTAAAGTGAAGGTCCACCCTGAAAAAAAAAAAAATAATAATTACACCCAAATTCTAGAAAACAAAAAAATGTTTTTATTTTTTTTTTACTTACCAGAAATTGCGGTTCCTATGCAGATCTTCCTAATCTGCCTCTTCCTAGTCCGCGGCTGGTCTTCATTCTTGCGTTGTCTTCTGGGGAATGGTGAGAGCTGCCTTCTGGGAACTGTGTGTATCCTAGAGAGCAGCCGCCCATTCATACAGCGCCGCGAGATTTGCGCATGCACAGTAGAAAACAGGCAGTAAAGCCACAAGGCTCCACTGCCTGTTTCCCTTAGTGAGGATGGTGGCGCCATGACCTGCTACGGTCGAGGGATTGGCTTCGGGGGGCCGACATCATGGGCGCCTAGGACAGATAAGTGTCCTTATTAAAAGTCAGCAGCTACAGTGTTTGTTGCGGGTGGAACGCTGCTTTAAAAGCTACAGCTCCATTGCTGTTCTTCATATACCTATTTGACACCTCTAAACTGGAGCTGTAGGGTACTTAGAGGGCTTCAGGAGAGATTAAATGGAGAAAGCACTCACAAGCACTCACTCAAAAAAAGGGGACCCACAGGGTAGCCCCAGGTCAGACTTTGACGGCACAGTAACCGATGATATTATACAAAAATAATCTTTAACCACTTAACGACCGCCGCACGCCTATTTACGTCCACAGAAGGGCACGTACAGACAGATGGGCGTATATATATACGTCCCTGCCTTCTAGCGGGTCGGGGGTCCGATCGGGACCCCCTCCGCTGCGTGCGGCGGTCGGCTTACCTGGGGGAGCGATCCGTCTTGAGGGGGGGCTGTTCGTTTCTGCCCGCCCCCTCGTGATCACTCCCAGCCAATCCTGTGCGCCGCCGCCGTGTCACTTCCTCTGCCTGTAAAATGTAAACATAGGCAGAGGAAGTGATGCAGCTCTCATCTCGGCGGTATTTTCAAACCGCAGAGAAGAGTCACAGTAAGTCCGCACCAACACTACACTGACACCAGTACACATAGGCACATTTAACCCCTTCCGATCACCCCCACCCCCACCCCCCTGTCACACTGTCACTGATTGCAGTGATCATATATGTACTGATCACTGCATTTAGTGTCAGTGTGACAGGCAGTTAGTGTTAGGTTCAGGGTAGCCCCGTAACCCCCCTAATACATTTTTAACCCCTTGATCACCGCCCTAGTTAACCCTTTCACCCCCTATTGCCAGTGTCACTAAGCGATAATTTTTCTGATAACTGTATTAGTGTCGCTGTTCCCGCTAGGTAGCTAATTTTTTTTTTTTATTGCGATTTTTTTTTTTTTACTAAAGACATGTGGCTGAATAAATTTTGGCTTAAATGTTTGACTAAAATTTAGTTTATTCAATTTTTCTTATAACAAAAAGTAAAAAATATTTTTTATTTTTTTTTCAAAAATGTCGCTCTATTTTTGTTTATAGCGCAAAAAATAAAAATCGCAGAGGTGATCAAATACCACCAAAAGCTCTATTTGTGGGAAGAAAGGGACGCAAATTTTGTTTGGGAGCCACGTCGCACGACCGCGCAATTTTCTGTTAAAGCGACGCAGTGCCGAATTGTAAAAACGCCTCTGGGCATTTAGCAGCAGATTGGTCTGGGGCTTAAGTGGTTAATCAAGTATAAACACATACATGGGAGACAAACAATCACTTAAAAACCATATACAAAGAACTACAGAATATATAGTATGAGACCAAGTGCATCAAAGCGTTTTGCCGTTTGGCTTCATCAGGACGCATTCGGATTTTGCAAGAACAGGCTTCAGGAGAGCATCCCAGCACTTTTCAAATGTCCTATTAATTCTTACTGAATACATCGGTAGGTTAGAGGAGGCGTCTGTTTTCGTATGTCTAAGAATGGGTTGGAGCCACCAGCTTTAAAGGACATTGAGTTGATTTATTTCACCAAAAGACGTGTTTTATGGCTTTAAATTGCCACTTTCTCAGTTTAGGGTAAAACACTGATTTTTAAAACTTTTCGGATTGCTGCTTCAACCAAGTTTGTTTGTGTGAGCACCTTGAAGTAAGAACATGAGAGTCACATGCTACACCAAAAGGGCTTTCCCAAAACCTTCTTGTTTTCTGGTGGACACACCAAACCTTCCTATGGGTCGCTAATCTGCCTTTACGGCTGCTATTGCCCCCCCCCCCTCATGTAGACCCCCCCACATCTTGCTGAATACATTGCTCCTCAGGCTAGTGATTACTAAGATTAAGCAATGCCCATGTGTACTGGGTCTTTTCCGTCATTCAGAGCGATCGTGTATGAAGGTTTTCCAGCTCCGCTTGTCTTGGCTGTTCTGAGTTCCATAACTCTTATTTCAAAGTGCCGCCAGCGAAATCCGCTTAGCGCACTGTTCCTAGTGATAAAGATCATGTGGTCACCATAATTGTGTTGTGTAAGTTTCTCCCGGCGCATTCATACAGGCCACGTCTTTTGTGACAGCTGTGCATTATCCTTCCATTGGAAGGTACGGTTACATATAGTCATACGATACCCTTTAGAAATCATACCGCGGCCATTAGCAGGCCGAATGGGAACGTCTATTAAATATTATTTCTACCCTAACTTGTAGCTTCATCAATTTACATCTCTCATTACAGACGTTTGTAAAAGGCAGCGCTATAGATTGACAGTAAAAGTGTGAGAATACATCAATATCACAGGGGTTGTGAGTTCATCCAGCCATATGTTTGAGGTGACACATAACACTTTCAATCACTTAATCCTGGGTTAATAGGAAGTTCCCAGACACTTTGGGCCAGATTCTCAGCAGAGTTACGTCGGCGTATCTCGAGATACGCCGCGTAACTTCTAAGAAGCGCCGGCGTATCTATTTTCTGTATTCCGAAAACAAGATACGCTGGAATTTTGCTTAGATACGAGCGGCGTAAGTCTCTTACGCCGTCGTATCTAAGTTGCATATTTACGCTGGCCGCTAGGTGGCGCTTTCGTCGAATAGCCGCGTTGAATATGCATATGAGCTAGATACGCTGATTCCCGAACGTAATTGCGCCCGGTCGTTGTTTTTTTACGTCATTTGCGTAAGCGTAAATTTAGCCCTGCTATATGAGGGGTAACTTTGCGTACACAATGTTAAGTATGGACGACGATTTTTACGTCGTTTACCTTGTTTGCGTAAGTCGTTCGCGAATAGGGATTTGCGTAAGTGACGTTCACGTCGAAAGCATTGACTATTTGCGACGTGATTTCGCGCATGCGCACTGGGATATGTCCATGCACGGCGCATGCGCAGTTCAAAAGCGTTAAAAACGTGGGGTCACAACACATTTGCATAAAACACGCCCACCACTTCCACATTTGAATTACCCGGGCTTACGCCGGGCCATTTACTCTACGCCGCCGTAACTTAGGACGCAAGTGAGAATATGGCACTTGCATCCAAAGTTGCGGTGGCGTAGTGTAAATAAGATACGCTACGCCCCGCTGGCATTTACGCTAAATTACGAGAATCTGGCCCTGTGTTTTTCTTTTTTTAAAGTGTATGTTGGGGAAACAAAAAAAAAAAGTCAATACATGCACATTGCACCATGTTTTATCCCTTTAAAAATGCTGCAAGTACAGAAAAATATCCTGTTGACCTGTCAGAAATCCAGTGAGTGCCTAACTTCCTGTTAAGCTGAGAGCACAGTTTCTCTACTGTACTGAAATACCAAGTAACATTGCCCCCCCCGCTGGACTACAGAACCCTACCTAGCCATTAACCCCTTTACCGTCGCTGCTGTAAAGCCTTGTACACACAATCAGTCCATCCGATGAGAACGGTCTGAAGGATAGATTAACCGATGAAGCTGACTGATGGTCTGATGTGCCTACACATCATCAGTTAAAAAAATGATCGTATCAGAACGCGGTGACGTAAAACACAACTAAGTGCTGAAAAAAATGAAGTTCAATGCTTCCAAGCATGCGTCAACTTGATTCTGAGCATGCATGGATTTTTAACCGATGGTCGTGCCTACTAACGAACGGTTTTGACCTATCGGAGTCAATAGGTTAATTTTAAAGCAAGTTGGCTTTTTTTTAACCTAATATTAAATAACCTTTGAGGGCCACACACGATCGGTTTTGACCGATGAAAACGGTCCATCAGACCGTTGTCCTCTGGCTATCCTATTGTGTGTACGCGGCCTAAGTCTTAGGCCGCGTACACACGATCGGTCAAAACCGATGAAAACAGACTGAAGGACCGTTTCATCGGTCCAATCCAATCGTGTGTGGGCCCCATCGGTCATTTATCCTTCGGTCAAAAAAAATAGAACTGATGGACGCCTGACCGATGGGTCAAAACGGATCGTTAGTATGCAAAAGCATCGGTTAAACACGATCGTTTTTTTAACCGATGGTGTGTAGGCACATCAGACCATCAGTCAGCTTCATTGGTTAACCTTCGGACCGTTCTCATCAGATGGACTGATCATGTGTACGCGGCCTTAGGCCACTTTCAGATCCGATTTTTTCTATTTCCTTGCACGTGATTCGGTATTCCTTGCAAAGTAAAGCCTTACTTAATTTACTAAGGAATACATGTTCAATTTTCTTGTACAAATGTACGCAAATGGAAAGAAAATAAAAGTCCAAACATATTAGAATGGATATGTGAAATGAACGAAATACAATATATGGAAAGACAGATAAGAGAAGAAGAATATATAAATAGTGCAATGCCAGATATATGGCAAAAATTGGATGAATTTCGGCTCTCAAAAGAAATTAAAGAATATATATAAATAATAAAGAAAAAGCTATGAAAGGGGGAAAATATGAAATGATTATAAGGAAGGAGAGAAAGTGGAAAGAGCATGTAGGGTTTTTTTTCTGGTGTGGTGTGTGGGAACGAACAAGAATGTATGATAGTGAGTAAATGGAGATATATGTTGTAGGAAATCTTGTTTTAAAAGGTAATGTGATAAGATACGGTACATTGAATAGAAGCAGATGTATAATGTGATAGAATTTCATTTTAAAGCTGATGGCCCATTAAAATATATTAAAAGCCAGCAGCTACAAATACTGCAGCTGCTGACTTTTAATATTAGGACACTTACCTGTCCTGGAGTCCAGTGGCGTCCGCAGCAGAGGATGAGCGTTCTGCTGCTCCCCCCTCCATCCACGGTGAGGGAACCAGGAAGTAAAGCGCTCCGGCTTCACTGTCCGGGTTCCCTACGGCGCATGCGCGAGTTGCGCTGCGCCCGCCGATTGGCTCCCGATGTGTGCTGGGAGCCGAGAGTTTCCAGCACACAACGGGAAAAACCCGTCTTTTGCCCGAGACAGCGGGCCGGAAGTGGGTGCAAATACCTGTCTTTAGACAGGTATCTGCACCCCCCTCCCCCCTGAAAGGTGTCAAATGTGACACCGGAGGGGGGGAGGGTTCCGATCAGCGGAACTTCACTTTAGGGTGGAGATCCGCTTTAATGTATAGGTTTTGTATATGAGAAAAAGAATAATAAAAAACAAATTGAAAACAATTTTCTTGTACAATTTAATTTTAGATTTACCATAAAACCATATAATATGAGGTCAAAACTAAACAACACTTTCAACTGCATCCAATTAGGCAGGCAATAAATTGTTGAAGGTAAATGTAAAGAAAATTGTACAGAAAATTGTATGAAAATTGTATAATATATGGCCAGCTTTAGCTCTTGAGCAAATGCATTTGCAGAGTGCACCTGCACTTTGCAAAGTACCCAGTCTGTTTGCCTTTAGTAAATCAGCCCCTTATTGTTTTTTTTTTTTTTTTACTTATCTTCAGGCCTAAAATGATTTTTTCAATATGTCCAGGGCTGATCTTTGCAGGTAATCACTCCACGAGAAATGGTATGCAAATGGTTGCCTGTGGTAGTTGTCAGCCTCCCATTGCTTTCAATGGTGCTGCCGCCTGCAACTAATCGCCAGGACCCCCGCTGAGTCTCCTGCATGTACGTGTGAATGGGACCTGAAACTGGCTGGCTAATGTTGCCGAGGGTGAATCACAGAAATATGTCATCCTAGAGAATAAAATTGCCCCCTATGTGACCACATTATTTGGAAATCAAAGTAGGTGGTTCAAATAATAAACAATCACTTTCATCGAAGAGGAACAATCAAATTGCTGGATATGCGATGCAGATCCGAGAGTACGTGCGGAGCTCTGCCAGTGCCCTGGCACATAATAGAGCACAGGTAGGCATATCTTCCCTCTGAATCATGTTTTGGGTGACACTGAAGCTGGGCATAAATAAATATAGTGGAGAAAAACCTGAGCTGCCCATTGAGCCGCCTGGGCTAATCTCTTTCATTAGTATTCTTATCTGCTCCTCGGTTTGGTCATGTTTCCTGATAGCATGACAGCGTCCATTACAAGTTTTTAATGTCACATTTCCGGAACTGGGAACCCATCCAGATCTGCGTATTGAAGAATCTCTCGCTGCCCTCACACCACCCCGCTAAACAATGCTTGGCATTGTGCTGAGGCTGTAAAGCTTTCCTTAATGTGCCCATACACTGCGCAGAAAAAAAACGTCCATATGGACGCTTAGGATTCTTTCAAGTGATCTTCTGTCTGTGTATGTACCTGCAAAGGTTGGATCAAAGAGGATCTTTAGGTTACTCTACAATTGTCTCTGAATAAATATCTGACATGACACAATACATAAAAAAAAAATCATTAAAAATAAGTCCTTCAGCCAGTGACTTTGCCTTGGCTGAGATGATGTCATCAGTCTGCTGCAAGCAGTAGGAAGAATTTCCTTAGTCTCCTCTTTGGCTAGGAAAATAAGTAAATTTAAAGCAGAGTTCCACCCAAAAGTGGATTTTCGGCTTTAAGTACTCTTCACCCCCTGACATGCCACAATTGGGGGGGGGGGGCTGGATACCTGGTTTGGAGTGGGACTTCCTGTCCCACTTCCTCCTTCTGATTTCTGTCCGCCTAGGCTCCTCCTCCTCTTCCCCTATTCAGCCCCTCCCTCCCAGCAATGTTCTGGGACACGTCAAAGGTCCCAGAACATTGCCTGGCCATTGACGGAGCGCAGCTCGCGCATGCGCAGGGCGTGCCCGGCTGTGAAGCCGCAAACTGTCACAGCCGTGCGCCCACACTTACAATGTCGGCGCCACGAAGAGGAGGTGGAGAGAAAGGAGGCTTCGGCGGGGGCTCATCACTGGACAGTGGGACAGGTGAGTGTCGGTTTATTAATAGTCAGCAGCTACACTTTTTGTAGCTTCTGACTTTTAATAAGCTCAAAAACCAGCGGAAGGCTGTAGTTGTAGGGGGATGAATGGGCTCACACTAGAACAGGGCTATGTTCAACATGTTTCACGTTTAGTAACGCTTCTTCAGGAACATGAAGGGATAAAATACAGTTTGGCTAGGTTCACACATATGCGTTTTTAGTGCGTTTTGCAGAAACATGGTTTCCCATGGGACACGTTCACATCTACTGTATGTGTGTCTCAGCCGCTGCATTTTTAGGAAAGGGTCAGGGACGTTGTTCCCGCAGCAGATTGCGTTTTGCCTGTAATAGACTTTAATAGTCCCGCACCCAAAATGCAATTGTTGAATTTTTGATGCGTTTTTAGTTACATTTTATGTTTTTTTTTTTTTCCTTAACAAATTGTGAATAGCTGGTTAACATTAAATGAGTCATAAGGTGTCAACGGGGTTCCCCCACTGACAGCTTAATGAGAAAAAAAAAAAACATTTGCCGGCAAAGAAAAAATAATCCAAACCAAGCCCTTTGGGTCTCATATGGTTGACGAGGGAAATCCTGTGCTAAAATGTAAAAAAAATGGCATGGGGTCCCCCCCAAAATCCATACCAGGCTCTTATCGGAGCATGCAGCACAGCAGTCTAGGAAAGGAGAGGGGACAAGCGAGCACCCCCTTACGGAACCATACCAGGCCATATGCCCTCAACATGGGGGAGGTGCTCTAGGATGGGGGGGCTCTGCTCACCTTCGTGTACTTGACAATTCCTTTATTAAAAAAAAAAGACAAAAACAATGTCCCCCGAAATAAGTCCAGCATAAATCAGGATGAATGTTGCCGCCAACACGAGAAAAAAAAGTTCCGCTCCCTCCAAAGGCCTAAAGCCGTCTAAGGCCCCTTTCACATGGCTCGACAAGCCCCTCCCCGCTCAGTAAGCAGAGAGAGACCTGTCATCCGCCGGCTCGCCAATCCCCTAGACAAAAAATAGCAGTTGACCCTTGCAGCATGAGCACTGCCCCACTGCATGGGAAAACTAGTTGGATTTTAACGACATCACTGGGCACTTTCACCCCCTTCGTTCCCAGGCCAATTTTCAGCTTCCAGCGCTCTCGCATTATCAATGACAATTGTGCGTTCATACAACGCTGTACCCAAATGACATTTTTAACATTTTGTTCGCACAAATTTTTTGGTGGTATTTATTCGTGATTTTTTTGCTATATAAGCAAAAAAAGAGTGGACATTTGGGAAAAAATCAATAATTAATTTTTTCAATTTTAAAATCGAATTTTGTCATAAATCTAAGCTAAAATGTATTCTGCTACATGTCTTTGGTAAAAAAAAAATCCAGTTTAGGCCGGGTTCTCACTTGTCCGACAAACGCTCTGACATTGGGAGCTCATGTCACATGACGTGTGAAAATCAATGTTTCCCTATGAGAGCCGTCTTAACTAGTCAGTCCGACTTTGAAAATGCTCCTTGTACTACTTTGGTCCAACTTTGATTCTACTTCAACCCATTGGATATCATTGAAGTCGGATCAAAGTAGGATCCTTGTCCTTACCTTTTCTGACTTTTGACATCCGACATGGTGATTACAGCAGCAGTAAAAGGGATTTATCTCACACAGGGATTGTTTTGATTGGTCAAAGGACAAGTTAGGCCTCGTACACACGACCGTTTTCCTCGACAGAATCCATCAATAAAAATGATGGCAGAGCTTTTTTGCCAAGGAAAACGGTCGTGTGTATGCTTTTCATCGTGGAACTCGACGAGACAAGTTCTCTTTTTCCTCGTCGAGAGTCTCAATTTCCTCGTTGTGTTTCTCGTCGGGCTGGTTTTCGACGAGAAACACGTTTTTCTGTATGCTTAGAAAACCGCGCATGCTCAGAATAAAGTATGAGACGGGAGCGCACCTTTGGTAAAAATAACGTTTGTAATGGAGATCGCACATTCGTCACGCTGCAACAGACTGAAAAGTGCAAATCGTCTCTCACCAAACCTTTACTTAACACACGGTAACATGAGATTAGCAAAAGCAGCCCCAAGGGTTGTGCCAGTGAAACCGAACTTCCCCTGCCGTCGTATGTGTTGTACATCACCGCATTTGAGAACGAGGAGATTTTGTCTTGACTGTGTGTACGCAAAGACAGCTTGTCAAGATTCTCGACAAGCCTAACAAGGAACTCGTCGAGGAAAACGATGTGTCTTTTACGTCGAGTTCCTCGGATCAAAGACCGATTTCTCAAGACCTCCTACTCTCTAGCTCTCTCATCACCTGCTCCCATGCTCATCTCCAGAACTTTTCCAGAGCCTCTCCAAGCCTATGGTACTCCTTACCCCAATCTATCCGTTTACCTCCCTCTCTATTAGCTTTTAGAAGATCCCTGAAAACCCTCCTCTTTAGAGAAGCCTTCCCTTCCCACACCTAGCAACTGCATTTTTTGTTTGAGTCCATCTGATCATCCCCCACAGCTACTACCCTTTGTTCCACTTGACTCTCCCTTCTAGATTGTAAGCTCTTACGGGCAGGGCCCTCTGATCCCTTCTGTATTGATTTGTATTGTGAATGTACTGTCTTCCCTGATGTAAAGCGCTGTGCAAACTGTTGGCGCTATATAAATCCTGTATAATAATAATAATAATCAAAGTAGTATCCCGTTCATTCAAGTTGGATGGATGTAGGACCAATGTAGGATCAATGTAGGACTGATGTCGCAGAGCAAAGTAGGGTGAAAGTTGTATGACTGTCGTGTATCAGTGTGAACCCGGCCTCAGTGTATAACAATTAGTTTGTGTGATCACGGACAGATATGCGCAGGTGATCATGGACATATGTGTGCAGATAATCATTGGGACATGTGATTTTACTGTTACATATGTGGGGGACATGTGTTTTTCCTATGTGGGGACATGTGTTTTGGGGACATTGTGTGGTGACATGTCTGTTTTACACTGTGTTACTAGGCTGGTGATCAGTGTGTAAAAAGATGTAACAAACAGCTCATATACACTGATCACCAAGCTGGCTGCAAAGATCCACTCTCCTCTCCTCACCAACAACTAATGTGTGAGGAGAGGAGAGCCGATCGCCTAGCACCGGCTCTCTGTTTGCATCACATGATGGCTGTGATTAAACAGGGCCGTCATGTGATCAGGAGGGCCAATCAATCAAAGAGTCCTCCTGCCGATCTGAGATGTGCCGTGTCCGGTTGACACAAGCACATCAGGATCGCGCCGCTGCCACACGCGATCCCCCTCCTTCTGAGGGACGTTCCTGAACCTCCACTCAGGAGAGAGCGCCCACATTATTATTATTCCCACTCTATGTAAAACCTTTTAGGTTGACTTTTACTTTAACACCTTCGTTAACCAATAGAACAAGCTGATACGGTGTGTTGGGTTCCGTATTTCACTTGTTCACGTACATTGCGTCAACACGTTGATTATAAGTAAGCTTCCTCTGGAATAACTGAAAGATGTAGCAAAATAAGTCTTCTTGTCTAAAACAGGAGTCTCCAAACTTTCTAAGCAAAGGGCCGAATTACTGTCCTTCAGGCTTTAAGGGGGCCAGACTGTGGCTAGTGGGTGTAGAAAATCCCCTCAGTGCCCCTTTATTGGCTTTAATGGGAGAAATAGTGCCCCGTTGGTGTCAGTAGGGGGAATGGTGCTGCACCATTAGGTGTCAGTTGGTGGAATAGTAACCCAAGCAGCGCCGATCCTAACCTTCCTGGGGCCCTAAGCAAAATTACATGTGACATTAAAGTTGAGAAGTGGGGGAGGGGCACTGCCGACAGTGACAGGGGGAGGGGGTGTTCTGCTGTCGGGAATGACATCATACATTAAATTGAGAAGCAGGGGGTGATGACTTCTTACCTCTTCTCCCATGCAGCCAGCGAGTTGAAAAGCAGGATGAGGGGCCGAAAATTACTTCTCACCAGGTGGGACCTCTAGTAATTTGGGGGGCCCTCTGCAGCTTTGCGGGGCCCTAAGCGGCTTGCATAGTGAGCCTATAGGGCGGATCGCCCCTGACCCCAAGGGCCAGATAAAGGCATGCAAAGGGCCACATCCAGCCCCCGGGCCGTAGTTTGGAGACCACTGGTCGTATCTTCCCTTATAAACAAATGCATATAGGTAGTAACAATGTGCAATGTTTTGAATGAGTATTACATATCGAACCTCTCTGATGTGGTCAGGCATTCCAAAGTGATGAAAACCTTAGCTGACGGCTTCATTGGTCCTGTGCCTGAGTGAAGCCGTGGGATTTGTAACAAGTAAATCTCCACTTAAGTTATCCGCCAGCAAAAACAGGTGAAATGCAGCTGACTTGTTTTAAAGTGGTGTGAAAAAGAAAAAATATCTGTTCGTGAGATGTCTTTCTGTCAAACATGGTGATTTATTGGTTAGTACTGCCGGCGGGAGTAATCGCAAGTAAAAAAAAATGACAGGCTGATTGTACTGAAGACGATTGATAGAATATAGCAACCACATTTAATCTGGACATGAAGAGGGCCCTGCATCAAAACAGTCTCTTCATCTTATACAGACGCCTTCAAAGATCGACTTCAGTACAACCAGCCTGCCCATAGATTGATTGGAGTTTCTCTGGTTCCTGCTGAACACCCCCTATTCAGGTTCCCGGACCATTTTCGGGGTGTTTTTTGGAAGCACCTGATTAGAGCCATAGGCCAGGCCCCCAAAACAGTGATCAGCGGGCGCCATGCTGGGCGTTCGCTGATCACTCAGCTGTTTGTTAGCAAAGCAAAGGAATTTGCTTTGCTAACACTGAACTGCCTCTCAGCCAATCAGGATGCCATGTCTGTTACCGGTCACCTGATTGGCTGTAACGTCAGGCACTGTGATTGAACGCTTGAAAGAGGACGGAAGAAGACATGGATGACGTGCAGGAGACCGCCACTGACCCGCTGCGAGACAGGTAAGTAGCGCGTGGCATCTGATGGGGCACATTACTGGCAATTGATGGGCACACTGGCAACATCTGATGGAGCACAGTAGCGGCAATTGATGGGCACACAGGCAGCATCTAATGGGGCACATTAGCGGCAATTGATGGGCACACTGGCAGCATTTGATGGGGCACACTGGTGACAATTGATTGGGACACTGGCAGCATTTGATGGGGCACACTGGCGGCAATTGATGGGCACAGTGTCAGCAATTGATGGGTACAGTGGCTGCGTTTGATGGCACAGTGGCAGCAATTTATGGGTACAGTGGATGCGTTTGATGGCACAGTAGCTGCGTTTAGCACAGTAGCTGCGTTTAGCACAGTAGCTACATTTGATGGGCACAGTAGCTGCGTTTGATGGGCACAGTAGCTGCGTTTGGCCCAGTAGCTGCATTTGATGACACAGTGGCTGCATTTGATGGGCACAGTGGCTACATTTGATGGGCACAGTGGCTGCAACTGATGTTTGTTTGTTTTTTGAGTTTGTTTGCGCCCCCCAAAAGTTTTGAGCACCCGTCGTCACTGCCTCCAGCACCTATGCAGGATGACTTCTCACTAGATTTAGGATCTTCAGCTTTTCTTAGGATCACACAAGAAGGCCCAGTGACATCACCTTCACCCAAACAACTCATCGGAGATCAGGGTGTAAGATGAGTGTTTTTTTTAATTTTTCTACAGTTTTTCAATTATTTAACTATAGACTAAAGACCACATGGAGTTTGCAAGATGAACAGATCGTTTTGATGCAAGGCCCTCTTTAGGTCCAGATTTGAATATGGGTGTTATATACTGTAATTATTGAACAGAACATGATTTATTCACTGGTAGGTTTCTGAAACAAATGACAAGTATTTAAAAGAAAGACATAACACCAAAATCTCCCACTTTGACCACAAGTCCCTCTGTGTACTGCAGCATTATACACGATGCGGTGAATGAAGTGTCTAAGGAATGCAAGGTGCTTTTTTGGTTCTAACAATGATGAAGATTTTATTTTTTTGGAAGTCTTGTTCATGATACAGACATGGGGGGACCATGGTTGACTTGTTTTTATAAGTACAAGTTTGGTGCCATCATTCTCATATTTGGTATACTGCCATTGAAATTAGAACTTTATACTAGTTCCAGGACTAACTAAATCATGACAAACAGATTATAAATACCGCCATTTCTGACCTCTGCTTGTAAAATCGGTAGTTGTTTGGATTGATTGATTGGCTGATCCATGGGCTTCAATAGTTTCTGAAACACCGACCTTAAAAAAAAATATTCCCAAACTGAGTGAGATGACCTAAACATACACGCATCACTCGTGGTTCTTGTTCAATATATGTTTATCTATTTTTCAGCAGGGTGAATGGTTAAACTTTTATAATATATATGTCTTATCTCTTGACATATTAGGTTTAAAAAACCCTTTTATGTCCACACGTTCTGGACTACTTACTATACCAGTCTTATGCATTATTTTCCTTTAGTGAACCCAATTTATATTATAGCTATGAACTCCCTGCATTGGCAATGTGTTTGTTTACACACAAGCTGGTGATCGGCATGACTACCAGTTATGTGATAATCAAACTGAGTGAGATGACATGTACATGTACGCAACACTTGTGGTTCTTGTTCAATATATGTCTATCTATTTTTTAGTAGGATGAATGGCTAACTTTTGTAATATACATATGCCTCTTACAGTATATATTTATTATATACACAGTTGTGGCGGCGGGTAGTGATTTAGTTCTGTTGTTGATTTTGGACTTAGATTTCAACCCCCAAGTAGCAACTATCTTTGCCTATCTCACCTTTTAGGTATAGGGCATAGAGACATTGTTACATATTATATTTTGGTTTCTATCCTCCTTCAGGAGGATTCGAAGATACAGTAGATTATCTCTTTTTATTATCTCATTTTTGTTATTTTTCCCCCCCCCCTTTTTTTTTTTTTTCCCCTTCTTCCAGATCTGATTATTCAATTCTATTCTATTTACTGAAATATCCTTTTCCGCTAATAATATGAATGCTGCGAAAAGGAAGATCAAATTATACTCCTTGAACACCAAAGGGCTCAATATACCAGAAAAAAGGTCAAAACTTCTGCTACTTCTAAAGAAATCGGGCTCAGACATAATTTTCCTACAAGAAACACACTTTAAGACTGATAACTATACCATCTTTACCGATAAATACTTTCCCCACATCTTACATGCCACTAACTCCGATTCCAAGAGCAAAGGGGTTTCTATTTTGATATCTAAACACTGTCCCATACAAATTTTGGATACTAAGGTTGATAGGGAGGGTAGATTCTTGTTCATAAAAGGTACACTATACAACCAATCGGTAACCCTGGCTAACATATACGCCCCAAATAGACTTCACGCCCCGTTCTTTACAGACATAATAGAATCACTAGAACTCTTTGCTTCGGGTCTAGTGATACTAGGTGGAGACTTTAATTTAACAATGAACCCCCTTTTAGACACCTCATCGGGCTCCTCCAAGACCCCATACAGAACATTGAATTTAATTAAAAAATTGCTACACCGTCTATCGTTACATGACTCCTGGCGCACCATGAACCCCTCTTCTAAAGACTATACCTTCTACTCCCCCCCACATAATTCCTACTCTAGGTTAGACTATTTTTATATCTCGCAAAACGGCCTGGAATTACTAAACAACACTTCTATTGATCCCATGATCCTATCCGATCATAATCCCATTACGATGTGTTTGTCCATTGAAGACAAACCCCTTTCCCGGAGACCTTGGAGACTAGATAATTCATTATTAAATGACAAAAACACAATCCGAAAATTGGATTCTGCAATTTCTTATTACTTCAAGGAAAACTCAACGTCTGACGTGCATCCTCCCACATTATGGCTAGCCCACAAATGTGTGTTAAGAGGCGAGCTGATTTCCTTGTTGGCAAAAAGGAATAAAGATAGGCGGGAACGTATAAAACTACTTACTGACCGAATAGAGATGTTAGAAAGGAATCATAAAAGCTCACTCGCATCAGATGTACTAGCTGAATTAACTACTGCCAGGAATGAATTACTTCAAATATTGGGGGAAAAAATTAAACGTAACAAAGTTTACTCGCAGAAATTCTTTTATGAATTTGGTAACAAAACGGGCAAACTTCTAGCTAACTCCCTGAATGCTTCAAGCAAAAAATTTGACAACATCCACTCTATCAATGATCCAACAGGTAAAAAATTAACCTGTACTTCTGATATTACCAGACAGTTCCAAAAATTCTACTCTAATTTATATAATTTACGTGACACAACACCGAAATTCGACTCAAGTTCAAGGAAATCCATGATCACTGATTTTCTAAGTTCATACTGTCCCAAATCGATTGACCCAAAGATAGCCAAAGACTTAGATAAGCCCTTGGAAACAGGTGAAGCTCTTGGAGCTCTCAAACAACTTAATATCGGGAAAAGCCCGGGCCCTGACGGTTTCTCGGTTGATTATTTTAAAACCTTTAAAGAACTCCTAATCCCCCATTTTATAAAAGCATTTAATTCGGATCCAACCCAATGGACATCGACCAAAGATCTGCTTGAAGCACATATAGTGATGATCCCAAAACCAAACAAAGACAAAAATCTAGTATCCAACTACAGACCCATTTCACTGCTGAACGTGGATGTAAAGCTGTATGCGAAAATATTAGCGAACCGCCTATTACCCCTCCTGAATAACCTAATCTCTTTGGATCAAGTGGGATTCACTCCTGGGAGAGAGGCCAGAGATAATACCATCAAGGTCCTAAACATTCAAAATTGGTTACTGGTATCGAAGTTCCCGGGATTTGTACTTTCGTTGGACGCAGAGAAAGCCTTCGATAGGATAGCTTGGGATTATATGCACACAGCATTAGGATTTATGGGACTAAACGAACGTATGCTACAATATATCAACCTTCTCTACTCCTCCCCAACAGCAAGGATCAAAATAAATGGCGGCCTGTCGGAGGCTTTCTCTGTGTCCAATGGAACTCGACAGGGATGCCCATTATCACCGATCATTTTCGTTCTAATATTGGAACCCCTCCTATGTAAGCTCCGAGCCAATCAGGACATTGTGGGGATAACCATTGGAGATAAACAATATAAATTAGCTGCATTCGCTGATGATGTGCTATTATTTCTGACTAATCCTATAATTACACTCCCCAATCTGTTAAAAGACTTTTCCATCTTCCAAGACATATCCAACCTGAAAATTAATTTTGCAAAATCCAGAGCCCTCAATATCTCCCTACCTCCAGACCAGGTTAATCTATGCAAACAGAACTTCCCATTTGTTTGGGAAGATAGAGTATTGTCCTACTTGGGCGTTAATTTGTCCCCCCATTTAGATGACATATACTCTAATAATTTTGTCCCACTATTGAATGTGGTTAGATCCGATTTAACAAGATGGGATAAGGGACTATTCTCATGGTTTGGTCGTGCGAATATAATTAAGATGAACATCCTACCGAGATTTTTATACCTGTTTCAGACACTGCCTATTTGTATCCCCAACTCTTTTTTCACGTCCTTTCGTAAGATTTGTGTAAACTTTATATGGGGTGGGAAACAACCTCGAATTAAATGGGACAAATTGGTGGAACCCAAGCATCTGGGAGGTATCGGACTTCCGGATTTGCGCAAGTACTATTGGGCCTGCCACCTTTCCAAGATAATTGACTGGCAAGTGCATGCTCGATCCAAAGATTGGATAGCATTGGAGGAACTTTCCTGTTTTTCGAGTGCACCTATAAGACACCTACCATGGATCAACCCCAAAAAGATCCCTCGTATAACTAAAACACATCCCATGGTAGGAGCGTCCCTGAAGATATTCAGGAATTTATGGAAGACGAAGAAGGTGTCTTCCATGTATGGACCAGTTACCCCAATCACATTAAATCCTGAAATTTATCTTCCTGACAGTAACACATCGACATCCGATACTCCTCCAGTAATGTTATATAGAGCTACAGATTTCTTTAAGAATAATATCCTTTTATCTCTTGAATCCTTCCAAACTACTGACCCTAATTGTAAAATCTCCAATATCAATTATGTTAAAATCACTAGATTTCTTGAAAGGCTAGAACCAATGAGTGGATGGTATAGGCCAAAGACACAATTTGAAACAATTTGCCTTAGGGAATCCCCTCAGAGCCACCTCATTTCCTTCACTTATAACCTTCTAAATTCTGACATAGACCCTCAATTGGACAAAACAAACCTTCACTGGGAAAAGGACCTTCACGTTTCTGTGACGAATGATCAATGGGCGAATGTATTTAAACGATTGCACAAAGGCACATTGAACATCTGTACACAAGAAAACGGATACAAAATCTATTCAAGATGGTACAAGACCCCGTCGGTCATTCACAAATTTAACCCCGACACATCGCCCCTTTGCTGGCGATGTATGATCGCGCCGGGAAGTTTGATACACATTTGGTGGGAATGCAATGTATTGGCTGAATTTTGGATGGGAGTGCATAAATTGATAGTACAAATAACTACTTACTCTCCCGATTTCACGGCGGGACAATACTTATTACACTTGTCTAGCCTCTCTCACTCTGTTTACAAAGACACTATTATAATACACCTCATCAATGCAGCGAGGCTTTGCATACCAGCAAAGTGGAAACAAAATCTCCCACCTACCATTCCGGAATGGATACGTAAGGTAAATCATATTTCCAAAATGGAAGAATTAATTCATCAATCTAGGGACTCTTCAAGATCGTATCTTGATAAATGGTCCTGTTGGACACACTTTGTGAATTCCGCTGATTGTCATGCCTTACTGGAATCCTGATGGATTGTTCTAGATAAATTGACCTTTATTCTGGACGTTTTTAGTTAGCACATAACATAACGAAATTATAAAATATGCCTATTGATACGTAATATTATTTACTCATTTCAGTAAACAGACAAACCTTTCTCTCCTCTCTCTTATCATTTCCCCTCCCCATTTACTCAAGTTCTACTTTAAATATATATACTTATTAAAGTTTTTAATATGTCAGTTCATTTAAACTTATGTAAGACAAGAAGTTGGTGTTTCTCAACACAAAAGTTTGATGTGTAATGCTTTATTGAAAATGCTTGTACACTAATATTTTGAAAAATTCAATAAACATAATTAAAAAAAAAAAAAAAAAAAAAAAAAAAAAAAAAAATATTCCAAGTTTGTTTGATTTTCTGATTTACAAGCTTGTTCCAGGCAGTGTTCATTTTGGCAGCAAGTTTCGATTTAGTTTTAGTCTTATGCCGAGTACACACGGTCGGAAATTAACGACAGCATTTTTCGATGTGAGCTTGTTGTCGGAAAATCCGACTGTGTGTAGGCTTCATCGGACATTTGCTGTTGGGATTTCCGACAACAAATGTATAAGAGCTGGTTCTCAATTTTTCCGAATGACAAAAGTCAGTATGTAATTTCAGCTCAACCTCCGTTGTGTAGTAGATTCTTGACCTCCGCAGGTATCCAACACTTCTGACCATGTGGAATACTTGCTCCCCATTACTGTGGGACATACAAGCTGGCAGGTGGATCCAGAGCCGGTGCAAGGATTTTTGCCAACTCAGGCGAAGGTGCATTTTGCGCCTCACCCCCCGGCACGCACGCACGCAGAGTATGTCTTCTGTTCTGTCCCCATCTCCTATGTTCTGTCTGTATGTAGCTTCTCCAACAGCCCCCCCCCCCCCATCATATCTCTTTACCCCTTGCTCTATCGCTCCTTCTCTGTCTATTTTTCCCCATGTGTTCACCCTACAGAGGGTCTCCATATAAATGCAGCAAGCAGTATAATAAGCAGCACACACAGTCACACCTAAATAGGTATTTAATAAATGCCCTCCTACCTTCCACAGAGCTTCTTCACCTGTAACTTTCCAGTTCCTGTATCTGCTGGCCCTGCCCCCTGCTCTCGGCTCCTCCCACTGGTCCCCTCACATAGGCGCCGCCGATGCGTAGCCAAGGACGAGACAGATAGTGAGACTGTCTGTCACACACTGAGACTGACAGAGTGACTCACTGCACAGGTCAGCTCCGCTGCGGGGACCAGGGGGACTCGTCCTGACTCCTTCAGATGCCGCCCGCAGCGGCAGCCCACAGACACTCTACGATCGGGCGGGCGACTGTCCCGGTCAATTTTCCACCCTGTTCCCTAGCGGCGCTGGCGCCGTAAGGCAAGTTCCCATGTTGCCTTGCGCTAGCATCGGCCCTGGGTGGATCCACAGTGTTCCATAGGAGAGCAGGTATTTAACCCAACAGTTGGGGATCTGCAGTGTGGTGGGGTTTCAAGACATAGACCTCCGGAAAGGTACGTATACATCTCCCTTGACTGACATTGCTTTACATTGAACCCCACAAGTGACTTTAAGCATGACCCTTCTAAAATATACCCAAACCTTTATTAAAGGAATAACCTCATGCTACATTCCCTCTAGTTTCGTCTTTTCTAGGCGTTTGGTGGTGTTTTACCGGGTTTTATGGGACGTCAGGTTCCCAGCATTGCAGGACCATAGTCCTACTGCAGCCTTGGCTTTATTGCTACAATACAGAGCGAGAGAGGGGGTCTTGTGCACAAAAAAAGGGACATTTGCAAACTGTGCCTCTCATTTAAATGTTAAACAACTCTTGAGCCTCTTTCGGCAGCTTCTTGTGTGATTACAAGGGCACTTGGGGTGTAGTGGGGCCCCTGCTCAGTACAAAGGGGTTAAAATCATTTTAGCTTTGGAGCAGTTGCTAAACCTCTCTCTGTGTGACTGCAAGTCATTGTTTTATCTCTAATCAGCAACCAGCTGGCTCGTCAGTGAATAGCGCTGCGGGCCCCTGGCCATGTTTCATGTGGGGTCTTGGCTGGGTGGCCAAGCAGGCAGCCCGCAGACAGTGTCAGAGCCATTCAAGGCTATTGGCACAGCAGTGTCCCCATTAATTTCTGCTTGTCACACGCTGTCATGCAAGTTACACCAGAGAGGAAATGACCGTTAGAGAAGAGGAAAAAAATCCTCGTTGCTTGTGTTCTCCCAGACATTATCTCTGAGGTTAAACGAGTGGAGACAATTAGCATCCATCCAGAGACAGCTGCAGGAAAGAGAGCCCTAGATGTGGGGCCCCCTATGCTAACGTACCTTGCAGGCCTGCCCACAGATTCCGTTATCAGCATCTGCCACATGGCAATCCCGCAAAGTACCAGTTACACAAGTGACGATCTGCTTCCTGGAGTCTTGGTTCATTCATCAGAGCCCTGAGTTTTGGCCTGGAGGCTTATGTGGTGAAAGACGTTGTAAAGGTTTGTTTTCTATTTTCGAAATTAACCACTTGAGACCCGCGCTGTAGACGAAAGACGTCCACAGCGCGGCTCTCAACTGCCCGGTGCACGTCCCTGGACGTCCATTTATTTGCATTTCCCACGCGCGCCGCTGGGGGCGCGCAATGGGGAAAAACTGTGCCCGGCGCATTGCTGAGATGCCGATTCGTGTGCCTGGCGGCCGCGATGTCCGCCAGGTACCCGCGATCGGCAGTGACAGCAGGGACGTGGAGCTCTTATAACAAAAAGTAAAAAATATTGGCCTGGATTCACAAACGATTTACGTTGGCGTATCAAAAGATACGCCGTCGTAAGTTCAAATGTGCGCCGTCGCATCTCTGTGCCGATTCACAAGGCTTCAGCCGTCCGACGTAACTTGCCCACGCCGCCGTATCGTGGGCGCATAGTTACGCTGGACGCATTCGGCGTTCCCATTTTAAATATGCAAATAAGTAAGATACGCTGATTCATTAACGTAGATGCGCCCGGCCGCTTCATATACGCGATTTGCGTAAAGGCTTACGTCCGGCGTAAAGTTACCCCTCATATAGCAGGCGCAGCTAATGCAAAGGTATGGGCCAGTGAACGACGCCGTCAAATTTGATGTCGCGTACGCCGTTTACGTAGTACTACGTGAATAGGGCAGTGCGTAGGTTACGTTCACGTCGTAGGCATTGCGCCGACGTATCTTAGGGAGTATATGCAACGTGATTCTGAGCATGCGCACGCACGCATGCCCAGTTCGACCGGCCATTCATTTGCATGGGGTCACGCTTAAAGTGGATGTAAACCCCCAAAAAAATTTTTTTTTTGATGTCACATTGTAGAGTATAAGATTTCCTATAATCTGTGCCCAGTCTTGCCACACAGAGTTAATCCAGCGCTGAGTAATCCTCTTTAAATGTTCAGTGAAAATTAACAGAATTCCAGATAAAAACCTGCCAAATTATAAAGTCCGTTTCTCTGTTTTTGCTTTCAGTGACAGGTTATTTACAAATCTAGCTTGGACATGTTTATCATAACATGAGGTGATCCAAAGTTCATTGTATATTACCAGGATGTGTTATGTGGGGGAGGGGTGGATTTCTCACTTTTTATACCTCATGTTATGATAAACATAACATAACATATGATAAACATGTCGAAGATAAATATGTAAATAACCTGTCACTCAAAGCAAGAAGAGAGAAAACTGACTTTTTATTTAGGCAGGTTTTTATCTGGAAGGCTGTTCATTTTCACTGAACATTAAAAGAGGATTACTCAGATCTGGATTAACTCTGTGTGGCAAGACTGGGCACAGATGATAGGAAATCTTATACTCTACATTGTGACATCAAAAAAAAAAATTTTTTTTTTGGGTTTACATCCACTTTAATTTAAATATATGACGTCCACCTCCTTCCTACTTTGAATTAGGCGGGCTTACGCCGGCCAATTTACGCTACGTCGCCGCAACTTACGGAGCAAGTGCTTTGTGAATACTGCACTTGCCTCTCTAAGTTGCGGCGGCGTAGCGTAAAAAAGATACGCCAATGTATCTGAATCCCGGCCATTGTGTTTTTTTTTTTTCAAAAATTATTGTCTTTTTTTTGTTTATAGCGCAAAAAATAAAAATAGCAGATATGATCAAATACCACTAAAAGAAAGCTCTATTTGTGGGAATAAAACAATAAAAATGTTATTTGAGTACAGTGTTGTGTTGTATGACCGCGCAATTGTCTTTCAAAATGCGTCAGTGCTGAAAGCTGAAAATTGGTCTGGGAAGGAAGGGGGTTTAAGTGCCCAGTAATGAAGCGGTTAAGCTAGTGCATTGTTGTTCATTTACCCTTTCCTTCGATTTCCCTTTTAAAAATGTTTTCCCTTTGCCTGAATTTGTCCTGTACCTCCTCAGAAAGCTTGCCCCCATCATCCGAGCCGTTCTGGCTGAGGGTTAGTCAGCCAGAACAGCTTACTGAGGAGAAACAGGAAGTGAGAAATTCAAACAAAGAAAAAAAATATTTAGAAGGAAAATGGAAGGGAAAGGTAAGTGAACCAACAATGCACTAGCTTAACCACTTCCCGCCCGGCCAATAGCAGATTTACGGCCGGGAAGTGGTTATGAAATCGTGACTAGACGTTCTCAAACGTCTGGCAAGATTTTATGCCGCGTGCGCCCGTGGGGGAGCGCAGCGCGGCCATCGCTGATGCGGGGTGTCAGTCTGACACCCTGCATCACCGATCTCGGTAACGAGTCTCCGGCGGAGGCTTGCTACCACGTGATCAGCCGTATCCAATCACGGCTGATCACGATGTAAACAGGAAGAGCCGCCGACGGCTCTTCCTCACTCGCGTCTGACAGACGCGAGTAGAGGAGAGCCGATCGGCGGCTCTCCTGACAGGGGGGGTTTGCGCTGATTGTTTATCAGCGCAGCCCCCCCTTGTATGCCCACACTAGACCACCAGGGATGCCCACACTGGCAGGGCAAAGAAAAAAAAAACGTAAAAAAAGACACAGAAAAAAAAATACAGGTAAAAAAAAAAAAAGAAAGATGCCAGTCAGTGCCCACACATGGGCACTGACTGGCAACATATACATCAGTGCCACCCCTCAAAGTACATCAGTGCCACCCCACAGTGTCCTTCAGTGCCACCCCTCCGTGCCAATCCATGCCCAGTGCCCACCTATCAGTGCCCATCTGTGCCACCCATAAGTACCCATCAGTGCCACCCATAAGTGCCACCCATGAGTGCCATTCTGTGCCGCATATGAGTTCCCAGTGCCGCCTATGAGTGCCCATCAGTGCCGCCTATGAGTGCCCATCAGTGCAACCTATGAGTGCCCATCAGTGCCGCATACCAGCGCCGCCTATCAGTGCCACCTCATCGGTGCCCATCAGTACTACCTCATCAGTCCCGCCATATAAGTGCCCATAATTCAAAGAGAAAACATACTTATTTACAAAAAAGTTAACAGAAAAAAATAAAAATGTATTTTTTTTTTCAAAATTTTCAGTCTTTTATTAGTTGTTGCGCAAAAAATTAAAACCGCAGAGGTGATCAAATACCACCAAAAGAAAGCTCTATTTGTGGGGAAAAAAGGACGCAAATTTTGTTTGGGTACAGTGTAGCATGACCGCGCAATTGTCATTCAAAGTGCGACAGTGCTGAAAGCTGAAAATTGGCTTGGGCGGGAAGGTGCGTTAGTGCCTGGTATGGAAGTGGTTAAAGGAACCAATTTAGAAAATAAAAAACAAACATTTACAACCCCTTTAAAGTGGACCTATCAGTAACGTTTCATATCTACATAAATAAACTTCCGTAATAGCACAATATAGAACAACAGAAGTATTTTCTAAAAGCTCCAACATTTATTATCAAAAAGCAGTGCTTGATCTCCAGTCTAGTGACTGAGCCTCTGAAGGAATGATGCCAACTGTTTGCGCCGGGCAGGAGTCTGATGTGTGTGATAGCACTGAAGCAGTAGACGCAAGGTTTGGATCTGATGGATATACAACGGTGTGAATCTTCCTTCAAAGGAGCTGATACCTAATGAAGGTATAGTGTAGGTCAGTAGTCTCCAAACTGCAGCCCCGGGGGCCAGATGCGGCCCTTTACTTACTCTTATCCGGGTCTTAGGGCTTTATTTCATCAATGGGGCATAATTCCCCCACACACACATTGACCCCAATGAAGGAGCACAATTAAAGGGTCACTAAAGTCAGGGATTTAAAAAAAAAAAAATAACAAACATGTGATACTTACCTCCACTGTGCAGTTCGTTTTGCACAGAGTGGCCCGGAAACCTGTCTTCTGGCGTCCCTCGGCGGCTGTCTGGGCTCCTCCTCACAAAAGCTTTCCTTCTTCATGCGAGGGCGCTCGCATGGAGGAAAGCTTTTGCGAGCGCGCTCCCGTGATACATAGGATGCATGAAGGTAAAAAAACTTGTACCTTTACAACCCCTTTAATCCTTGCTCGGATCCTAGGCTGGATGGGTATTGAGGACCGTCTAGTACAAGAGTTCCTATTATTGAGAGGTCTTTTTGATATGTTTAGTGGTTAAGAACATCAAATAAATCCAACACGTTTTAGTGGAAAGGTCTGCCCCTTCCTCAAGGCTTGAGCAGTGAATGTAATTAGAATCACAATGAGATGCAATAGGAGACCTATGCTAGGGTTTGATAAAGACTGCTAAATCTTCACAGCACTATTTCCTATATACCCCTCCCCCTCCCAATTGGGCCCAATGACACCAATGATGGGACACAATTCGTCCCAATAACACCAACAATTGGGCCCAATGACACCAACAATTGGGCCCAATGACACCAACAATTGGGCCCAATGGCACCAATGATGGGACACAATTCGTCACAATGACACCAACAATTGGGCCCAATGACACCAATGATGGGACACAATTCCTCCCAATGACACCAACGATAGGGCGTTGTTTTTTCCCACTGTTTGGACCTTTTCTTTTCCCAATGGCCACAGTCCAGCCCCCCCCCCCCCCAAAGTCTGAAGTAAACGGGCCTTTTGTACAGAAAGTTTAGGGTGTAGAGGGACCTTGCTCTGATCCTAGGCTGCTTCCTTACTGATCACAGTAAAAAGATCGCTCAGTAGATGATAAACTCTAGGATGGGTATTGAGGATCGGCTACTACAGTGGTCTCCAAACTGCGGCTCGGGGGGCGGACGTGGCTCTTTGCTTGCCTGTATCAGGCCCTGGGACACTTTTCTTCCCACTGATAAAATGTAAAATTAATTCTACACCAACAATTCGGCATAATTAATGTCACTGATACCAACAATAAGTCACTATTCCTACCAATGACACCAACAATGCAACACTGTTCTTCTCATTGACACCCACGATGGGACACTATTTCTCCCAATGACACCAATGATGGGGCACGATTTCTTCCCCTAATACCAACAGTGGGTCAATATTCCTCCCACTCATACCAATGATGGGGCATTCTTTACACCCATAGACGCCAGGAGATTTTCTACTCCCACTGGCCACAGTTTGTCCTGCACAAAGTCTGAGGAACAGTAAACTGGCCCTTTGTTCAGAAAGTTTGGAGACCCCTGGTCTAGTACAAAAGTTCCTATCATTGAGAAGTCTTTTTGATATGTTTAGCGGTTAAGAACACGTTTCAGATGAAAGGTCTGAGCATTGAATGTTATTAGAATCACAATGAGATGAAATAGGAGACCTATGTTAAGCCCTGTACACATGCTCTGTTTTCTCGGTGGTAAAAAGTCCACCAAAGAACTGAGGGGAAAGCCGAGAACCCGGCAGGAAAACTGCCATGGAGCTTTGGCTGGGAATTCCGGCCGCGTGTACGCTCCATCGGCACTGCCTCACAGTGTTTCCCATAGGTAAGTAGTAGATCTGGCGAGAAAAAAAAAAAAAAACGCCGGGATTCCCGATGGGAAAAAAGATATCAGGTTATCTATTTTCCCACCAGGACTCCCGGCAGGTTCCTGTCGGAAACCTGCGAGGAAGCATACACACGTCCGGTTTTCCCGGCCAAAAGCTCTCCTGGCAGTTTTCCTGCCGGGAAAACCGGTCGTGTGTACGAAGCTTGAGGGTTTGATAAAGACTGCTAGATCTTCACAGCACTATATCATATATTATATATATCATATATATGCCCCCCCCCCCCTGAAATGCGGTCAGACTGCAACATTGTAACTTTGTTGTAAGTCACGAGATTAGAGGTTGCAACAGGGGCTGATCTGTGTTTGTGAAAGTAGCCAAGACCTGCAGCAAACCAGGATTTACATCATTGTTTTATCACTAAGCAGTATATATATATATATATATATATATATATATATATATATATATATATACGTGTTTGTTGAAGAATCGTATTTCTATTCTTCAAATACTGTGCATAAGGAGTGTTTCTTGTGACCATATTGTTTATACATATGCAAGCTATGTTTCCTACTTTAAAGTTGAGGTGCCACCTGTCAAACTCGGCAAGTAGCATTAAATATGTTGCTCCCCCCCCCGATGCACAGCCGAGTTAATGTGTACTCCTCCAAGCAGCACTTATAGGTGGGAGCAAGCCCGGACTGGGACAAAAAATAGGCCCAGGCATTTTAGACTGAGCAGCCCGGGGAGGAGGGGGGTGGCGCCACGGTTAATGATGGGATGTGGGGTTCCAGCACCTTGTACATCTGGACCCTTTTACATTACACAGCACCCTGCACCTCTGGACCCCTTTACATTACACAGCACCTTGTACCTCTGGGCCCCTTTACATTACACAGCACCTTGTACCTCTGGGCCCCTTTACATTACACAGCACCCTGCACCTATGGGCCCCTTTACATTACACAGCACCCTGCACCTCTGGACCCCTTTACATTACACAGCACCTTGTACCTCTGGGCCCCTTTACATTACACAGCACCTTGTACCTCTGGGCCCCTTTACATTACACAGCACCCTGCACCTATGGGCCCCTTTACATTACACAGCACCCTGCACCTATGGGCCCCTTTACATTACACAGCACCCTGCACCTCTGGACCCCTTTACATTACACTGTACCTCTGGACCCCTTTACATTACATAGCACTGCACCTCTGGACCCCTTTACATTACACATCCCCCCACAGTTTGTTACACAGACACCCCCCTAGGACCCCCTGCATTTTACACTGGGGGAGAGGTGACATGTGGCCCGGTATGCCCTATGGCCAGTCCGGGCCAGGGGGGATGTAAGAGAACGCCCATGTGGAAGGAACCTAAAGTTCTTCAGTAGAGTTGGGCTCAGGGCTTTAGGCAGGTGACTTGAGTTCCTCTACACCAGTCTGGTCAAACCTTGTCTTTATGGAGTTTGCTTCTCGCACAGAAGTACAGTCATGCTAAAATTAAAAAGAAACTTCCCCAATCTGTTACCACAACGTTGGAAGAGTATAATTGTGTAAAAAAAAAAAAAACTTTGTATTGTGTAGCATTACCAGTACATTTCACTGGAAACACCTGGACTTAGTCGTTTGTAAGAGTGTTCACATACCTTTTGCAATATATGGTATGCAAAGCCCTTATTTTCTGCAGTAATTTGCCTTAAAATGTGATCTGATCCTCATCTATGTCACATATAAAGGAAAATAAACTGTGCATTTTGCAAAGCAGTTGCTCCAGAGCTTAAAGAAGTTGTAAAGGTATATATATACATTTGTTAAATAACAAACATACCATACTTACCTCCACTGCGCAGTTTGTTTTGCACAGAGTGGCCACGATCCTTGACTTCTGGGGTCCCTCGGCGGCTGTCTCGGCTCCCCCCTACAAGAGCTAACCCCCTTCTGGGAAGCGCTCTCCCAAGAGGGTTAGCTTGCGGGCGAGCTCCCATGTGATACAGTGGCGGCCATAGCCACCAAGTGTATCACTCGGCCCCGCCCCCCGGCGTGACAAGCCATTGATTTGATTGAAAACAGCGGGAGCCAATGGCTGCGCTGCTATAAATATCCAATGAAGAGCCGCCTCAAGCTGGGAGAAACCATTGCGGGATCACACCCACAGAGTTTCGTGGCTTGGGTAAGTAAAACAGAGGGGGCTGGGGGGCCCTAGAGTGCAAGGTGTTCTTTCACCTTAATGCATAGGATGCATTAAGGTGAAAAGACATGAAGCATTACAACTCCTTTAATAAATGAGCGGGAAGCCATTTTTTTCTTGCACGTGTTTGGGTATTCTTTGCCAATGAAGCCTTACCTCATTTACTACGTTTTGGAGCAACTGCACAGTCTATTTGCCTTTAGTTAATCAACCCCAATGTGCTTACACTGATAACATACAAACAATTCTAATTTCTCATGTCTTGATTGAACCCACCTATTAAAGTAATTTGTAAACGTTCAGTTTAAAAAATAAAAAAACATACCATACTTACCTGCTCTGTGTAATGGTTTTGCACAGAGCAGCCCTGATCCTCCTCTGCTCAGGTCACCCGCCGGTGCTCCTGGCTCCCCCAAGCTGAGTGTCCCCATAGCAAGATCTGCCCTTCGGCTCCCAGTCAGCACTCTCAGCCAATAGCTGAGTGCGCTGATTGGACTGTGCTGGTGAGAACACAATAAAAAAGCAGTTGAATTGTGTACACACGGTCGGAATTTCCAACAACAACCTTTGTTGTCAGAAAAATTGAGAACCAGCTCTCAAATTTTTGATGTCGGAAAATCCGACAGCAAATGTCCGATAGAGCCTACACACGCATTCAAATTTTCCGAGAACAAGCTCACATCGAACATTTGTTGTCGGAAATTCCGACCGTGTGTACGTGGCATTATAGTCAATTTTGTGGTCTCTGAATACCGACCGCCAGTGGTAATTGTAGTCTTCTCTCCTTTTTCAGGACATGATGCACCAGCTTCTCCAGGGACTGGACTTTCTCCATTCACACAGAGTGGTTCATCGTGACCTCAAACCTCAGAACATTTTGGTCACCAGCAATGGACAGATAAAGTTAGCGGACTTTGGCCTTGCACGGATCTACAGTTTTCAAATGGCACTTACATCTGTGGTAAGTCAGTTTTGGCTGTCTTTTTTATACATTTCTTGAAGTCATTGCATACTCCTGATAATTGGCACTTATTAACAAGATTTTTTTTTCCAGTGGATGGAATGGTGAATATTAAAGTATTCACGACAGGGCTTAGGCGTAAACCTGAATTTTAATTGTGAAATATGTATGTTATTGCTTTATATATATAGATTTTTTTTAAATGATTGTGTGGGGGCTTCACAATGTTTTTCATCTTCTGAAAAACGTAAAAAAAAAAAAAATCGATCATGCTGCATTTTTCACGTCGTTTTAAAAAATTTCATTTTTTTGGGTTGTAAAAAATGATCGTGTGTGGGCTAAAACGACGTTAAAAACGACGTTTTAAACCCACGCATGCTCAGAAGCAAGTTATGAGATGGAGCTTGAATGGAACTTCCCCTTTAGAGTGCCGTTGTACGTGTTGTACGTCACCGCGCTTTGCTCATCATTTTTTTAAAAACGATGGTGTGTGGGCAAATGTAGTTTTTAATGATGAAGTTGGAAAAACATAGTTTTTTCTACATGCTGAAAAACTAAATTTTTTCATGACGAAAAATGATCATGTGAGTAGGAAATGTCCCAGCATCAATGGGAGTAAAAAAAAAGTAACACAGTGCCCCATCATTGGTGCCAATGAGAGGAATGGTGTCTCATCTTTGGTATCACTGGGAAGAATGGTGCCCCATAATTGATGTTACTGGGAGAAATAATCCACATTGTTGGTGTCACTTGAAGGAATAGTGCCCCACAGTTGAATAGAGGGAGTGGGAGGAATTATACCTCACCGTTGATGTCAGTTGAAGGAATATTGCCTCGTATCAGAGGGAGGAAGGTGCCTCAAGGGCCGGATAAAGGCAAGCAAAGGGCCGAATCCAGCCCAGGGGCCACAGTTTGGAGACCACTGTTATACAACGTAGGAGTCTTTAAAAGGGGGAGAGGGGCTTTCTCAGCTAAGCACACCCTCCTGCCTGTGTGACTGAGCTAAGGGCAAATGAATTTCAGGAAGTGAATGCCAAATAAATCACCTGCCCTTACTGAAGATGGCCACAACCAGAAATGCTGGGAGGGTGGTGCAAAACCCATTATATTTTGCTTATTAAAAAAAAAAACAGTGAAGGTAACTTTTCACGTGTCTTTGCCTTGAACCATTATTCCACCTTGCTTAATTAAGTGTATTCAGTTTATAATGGAAAAAAAAAAAGTTTTTTTGAGGTGTCCAAAGGCCTGGATTGGAAAAGGCTTCCAGTGCATACAAAGTGGATTTCTTTCCTTTTTGTCTGTTGAGGAACATATATTAAAAAAAAATCTGTGTTCGAGATATGGAGTTAAAACGGAGGTTCACCCTTAAAACAACTCTGTGTCATCCTATCCAGCAAACTGTTTTTTTTTTATTTATTTTTTTTATCTTTGTACTTACTGTTTAATTGATAATTTTAATTTTGTCCCTACCGCGGTCTATTTTGCGTCACGGCTTCCTAAAATAGCCGACTAGCACTCGTGTATTCCCGGCGCTATACGGCGCCTGCGCACAGACCAAGGAGCTGACTGCGCAGGCGCCGTATATATCCAAGTCCTATTTCGGCTTTTTTCGGAGGGCGTGAAGCGCCATAGCCATTGGACTCGGATATATACGGCGCCTGCGCAGTCAGCTCCTAGGTCTGTGCGCAGGCGCCGTATAGCGCCGGGAATACACGAGTGCTAGTTGGCTATTTTCGGAAGCCGTGAAGCGCCATTCAACCGCGGTAAGGACAAAATTAAAATGATCAATTAAACAGTAAGTGCAAAGATTAAAAAAAAATACAGCATACTGGCGCTGACGCCAGTATGCTGGATGGATGACACAGACTTGTTTTAAGGGTGAACCTCCACTTTAAGATCTCTTTGGAAACAGGGGTAAGTGCATTGGTTAGCTTAGTACTGCCAGGCCTCTTTGCCCCTTTTCTTTTGTGCCCAACACGTCCTGGCTAAATTGGGAGCCCATACTATACCTTGGCAATCGCTGGGTTACATTATATACTGTTCTGTGCTGCTTATGAGGAGTCTCACATCCCCAGATGATGCTGGTTACGTGTTGGAAGGCCTCGCACGTGACGTATTTCCACAAGTCGGCTTGACCACGTGCGCCTGCTGGTTGTTTGTAACACATGCTGTGTAATGCCTTAAAAATTGCAAGTGCGATTTTATCATTTTATTAAAATCTTGGTGACATACTACACTATGTGGATTTTTCTCTGTACTTTAACTTCCTCCATGGAGTCTATCTTTGATTTTTTTTTCATGCAAAATCGTGGCGTATATGGCTATGCGGCAAGGCGCCTGATCATCTCCTTGTGGGAACAGAGCAGCTGGTGAGGAGCTCATTTTTTGTGGTCATTTATGTTGGGAGCACTTTTTATTCAATGGTGCACGTTAGGCCTCGTACACACGACAGTTTTCCTCGACAAAATCCACCAATAAATTTGGTGGCAGAGCTTTTTTGCCAAGGAAAACGGTCTTGTGTATGTTTTTCGTCGAGAAAACTGTTGTGGATCTCGAAAAAAAAGAGAGAAAGTTCTCTTTTTTTCTCGTCGGGAGTCTCAATTTCCTCGTCATTTTTCTCGTCGGGCTGGTTTACGACGAGAAACACGTTTGTGTGTATGCTTAGAAACCCGCGCATGCTCAGAATAAAGTATGAGATGGGAGCGCACCTTCGGTAAAAGTAGCGTTTGTAATGGAGATAGCACATTCGTCACGCTGTAACAGACTGAAAAGTGCGAATCGTCTCTTACCAAACTTTTACTAACACGCAGTAACATGAGATTAGCAAAAGCAGCCCCAAGGGTTGTGCCAGTGGAATGGAACTTCCCCTTTATAGTGCCGTCGTACGTGTTGTACGTCTTGACAGTGTGTACGCAAAGAAAGCTTGTCAAGATTTGCAACAAGCCTATGGCCCCGTACACACGGCAGAGAATCGGCGACCCGCCCGTCGGGAAAGGCAACCAGCCATTCATCCCGACGGGCTGTTGAGCAAATAGAGAACCTGTTCTCTATTTGCTCGACGGGTTTCCCGACGGGCAGGGCTCCCTGAGAGCGTACACACGGCCGAGGTTCTCGGCAGAATGCGGCTCCAAGCGAGGTTCTCGCTGGTTTCTGCCGAGAACCTCGGCCGTGTGTACGGGGCTTAACAAGGAACTCATCGAGGAAAATGTGTGTACAAGGACTTATCATCATTCCTTCAAGGCAAGAAAGGGAAAAGAGAAGAACAATGCTCGGTGGCAGGGAGATACTGTAGACCTGTTTTAATTTTTTTTACCTCTTATCAGAAGCACTGACTAATTAGGAAACATCGAGGTCAGCCGTCTTATCAGTATGACAGAAGTTCAGATTATGTTTCAGTAAACGTTAGTCATATAACGCTTCCCCGGTGTAACGGCTACCAATATTGCACACATAACGCACCTCCCAGGTCCAGAAATGAGCACAGTGGATCTAATTTATGGTTCTTTCTAGAGAAGAACTGACTCAGCTCATGATTCCCATAGCAGTCAGTTGGGTTCTTCCAGTGCAATATTGGAGAGTGAGAAGCAAAATGCAAGTCACGCAGGTTTTCAGTTCATGCTTTTCTTACGAAAACAAGTTTTAATGACTTTTCTTAAAGTAGAACTTCAATAAAACCAAACCCGTTAAAGATATGGTCCTATATTCTTCGACATATCAGGTTGTGAACACCAAAATTCTTGGTTAACGTTCTTATGCTATAGTTATTCCTATTTCATATACTAAACGACACTAATAAAAAAAAACAACAACCCCCTTCCTGTTCCTAGGGCCGAGCCCAACAACATGGAAACCCAACAAGCTGTAGCAGCCACTAACTCCCCAGCTGACCTATGCTGGTCAACGTTAGACTTCTCTCTGAGTCCACCATTCCTGCTCTCAGATTCACCATTCCTGCTCTCAGATCCACCACTCCTACACTCAGATCCACCACTCCTGCTCTCAGATTCACCATTCCTGCTCTCAGATCCACCACTCCTACACTCAGATCCACCACTCCTACACTCAGATCCACCACTCCTGCTCTCAGATTCACCATTCCTGCTCTCAGATTCACCATTCCTGCTCTCAGATCCACCACTCCTACACTCAGATCCACCACTCCTGCTCTCAGATTCACCATTCCTGCTCTCAGATCCACCACTCCTACACTCAGATCCACCACTCCTACACTCAGATCCACCACTCCTGCTCTCAGATTCACCATTCCTGCTCTCAGATTCACCATTCCTGCTCTCAGATCCACCACTCCTACACTCAGATCCACCACTCCTGCTCTCAGATTCACCATTCCTGCTCTCAGATCCACCACTCCTGCTCTCAGATCCACCACTCCTGCTCTCAGATTCACCATTCCTGCTCTCAGATCCACCACTCCTACACTCAGATCCACCACTCCTACACTCAGATCCACCACTCCTGCTCTCAGATTCACCATTCCTGCTCTTAGATCCACCACTCCTGCTCTCAGATCCACCACTCCTGCTCTCAGATCCACCACTCCTGCTCTCAGATCCACCACTCCACCACTCCTGCTCTCAGATCCACCACTCCTGCTCTCAGATCCACCACTCCTGCTCTCAGATCCACCACTCCTGCTGTCAGATCCACCACTCCTGCTCTCAGATCCACCACTCCTGCTCTCAGATCCACCACTCCTGCTCTCAGATCCACCACTCTTACTCCTGCTCTCAGATCCACCACTCCTGCTCTCAGATCCACCACTCCTGCTCTCAGATTCACCATTCCTGCTCTCAAATCCACCACTCCTGCTCTCAGATTCACCATTCCTGCTCTCAGATCCACCACTCCTACACTCAGATCCACCACTCCTGCTCTCAGATTCACCATTCCTGCTCTCAGATCCACCACTCCTACACTCAGATCCACCACTCCTGCTCTCAGATTCACCATTCCTGCTCTCAGATTCACCATTCCTGCTCTCAGATCCACCAATCCTACACTCAGATCCACCACTCCTGCTCTCAGATTCACCATTCCTGCTCTCAGATCCACCACTCCTGCTCTCAGATCCACCACTCCTGCTCTCAGATTCACCATTCCTGCTCTCAGATCCACCACTCCTACACTCAGATCCACCACTCCTACACTCAGATCCACCACTCCTGCTCTCAGATTCACCATTCCTGCTCTTAGATCCACCACTCCTGCTCTCAGATCCACCACTCCTGCTCTCAGATCCACCACTCCTGCTCTCAGATTCACCATTCCTGCTCTCAGATCCACCACTCCTACACTCAGATCCACCACTCCTACACTCAGATCCACCACTCCTGCTCTCAGATTCACCATTCCTGCTCTTAGATCCACCACTCCTGCTCTCAGATCCACCACTCCTGCTCTCAGATCCACCACTCCTGCTCTCAGATCCACCACTCCTGCTCTCAGATCCACCACTCCTGCTGTCAGATCCACCACTCCTGCTCTCAGATCCACCACTCCTGCTCTCAGATTCACCATTCCTGCTCTCAGATCCACCACTCCTACACTCAGATCCACCACTCCTGCTCTCAGATTCACCATTCCTGCTCTCAGATTCACCATTCCTGCTCTCAGATCCACCACTCCTGCTCTCAGATTCACCATTCCTGCTCTCAGATCCACCACTCCTGCTCTCAGATTCACCATTCCTGCTCTCAGATCCACCACTCCTGCTGTCAGATCCACCACTCCTGCTCTCAGATCCACCACTCCTGCTCTCAGATTCACCATTCCTGCTCTCAGATCCACCACTCCTGCTGTCAGGTCCACCACTTCTGCTGTCAGGTCCACCCACTTCTGCTGTCAGGTCCACCACTCCTGCTCTCAGATCCACCACTCCTGTTGTCAGGTTCACCACTCCTGTTGTCAGGTCCACCACTCCTGCTGTTCATACTTAAATATGTTAAAATATACAAGACTTATAACAAATGGTTCATCCTGCAGAACTGGGATGCATGCCTGTCATAACCTGAAACCATGATGTTATCTTTTTTTTTTTTGTTCACTTATTATCTTTTAATTGATGGATGTAATCCGACTATTATTGTAAAACTCAAGTCTTGATAAGTGGTTAAAAAAAATATCCTTGGTTAAATTGTGCTTTGGTCTGTACAAAACAAGCTGGAGGGTTGACTTTGATCTCTTGTTGGCGCTGTAGACATGGCCGGTCCAGCCCACTCCAGCCTCCAGTTGAAGGATTGAGAGCCCACCATGCGGCAGAGACTGTCGAGAATTGTAGTCTTTGTGGATATTGTTTTGTCACTGACAAAAGGTTGCAGACTTATCCGTCTGTCTTGTTGGCGTCTTTTGAAATGAAAAAGCATGTACCGTATATAAAGTGGCAAGATAAAAGCAAAAAAGTTACTTCTTGCTGTTTTTAATTCTTGAAAATACTGTAATTATTTTTTATTTTTTTGCTCTTGCGTTATTTTTTCTGGATCAGGGATCTTTCCCTTAAAGGGGCTGTAAAGGATTTTTTATTTTCCCTAAATAGCTTCCTTTACCTTAGTGCAGTCCTCTTTCACTTACCTCATCCTTCCATTTTGCTTTTAAATGTCTTTATTTCTTCTGAGAAATCCTCACTTCCTGTTCTTCTGTCTGTAACTCCACACAGTAATGCAAGGCTTTCTCCCTGGTGTGGAGAAAGCCTCTTGAGGGGGGAGGGGGCGAGCAGGCAAGTCAGGACACTCTCTACTTTGCAGATAGAGAAAGGAGCTGTGTGTTAGTGTGGCTTTTTTCACACCAGGGAGAAAGCCTTGCATAAGGGTCCTTTCACAGGTCCGTTCCGTTCGTCCGTTTTTTGTACGTCCGGTAACGGACCTCAATGCTTCCCTATGGGAGCGGATCCGTTAGCAGATGATGCATCCGCTAACGTCCGCTAGATCCGCATCCGTTTTTGCGGACGGAAGAATGCCCTATTTTTCTTCCGTCCGCCCAAACGGATCGGATGCAAACGGACAGACGGTCCGTTTCCATCCGACTCCCCATAGGGGAGAGCGGAGGAGAGACAGAGAGGTCCCTGCACAGTGTGCGGGGACCGCCCCGTCCGCCGACAGCTGAGCGGAGACCCCCCCGCTGAGCTGACGGACACACGGAGCGGACCGAAAAACGGTCCGCTCCGTGTGAAAGGAGCCTAACTGTGTGGAGTTACAGACAGAAGAACAGGAAGTGAGGATTTCTCAGAAGAAATAAGGACATTTAAAAGCAAAATGGAAGGATGAGGTAAGTGAAGGAGGACTGCATTAAGGTAAAAGAAAGCTATTTAGGGGGAAAACAATTGTACCTTTACAACACCTTTAAGCTGCCCCTAACAATAAAACTAAACCCTCCCCTTACCTAAACAATAGCAAATAATTTAACCATTAAAGTGTATATGGGGGTATTTTTTTTAGTTTTGAATGTAGAAGGATTAGACCAGGAATCCTCAAACTATGGCCCTCCAGCTGTTGCGGAACTACACATCCCATAAGGCATTGTAAAACTCTGACATTCACAGACATGGCTAGGCATTATGGGAATTGTAGTTCCTGAACAACTGGATTAGACCCTTTTTTAAAGCGGTTGTAAAGGTACAATTTTTCTTTCTTAAATAGCTTCCTTTACCTTAGTGCAGTCCTCCTTCACTTACCTCATCCTTCAATTTTGCTTTTAAATGTCCTTATTTCTTCTGAGAAATCATCACTTCCTGTTCTTCTGTCTGTAACTCCAAGGCCATTCCTAGAGGTAGCAGCCCAAGCCCCCAAAAAGGGCCTACCACCACCTTCCTGTTAAGTTAGGCAGAAATCATTGGAAGAGAAATCTTTCAATCCACCCCCACCATCCCCTACCCCTTGACCTACAACTGAGTGAGTTGGTCTGGTGGGATCTCCAACCCTATGGAGGAATAAAGGAAGAAGGCCTTCTATGCACAAGCATGTCTAAGGCCTGCCAACGACAATGGATAAGAAGATGATGGGTCAGGACAGTGGCGGTGTGTCCTCCATAGTGGGTGCAGGAGCACCACCCCCTCTCTCTCCTGCTCCGCAACTGAAAGTCAACAATGCATAGATGCAATAGATGTATTGTCGCCGGTGCCGCTGCTGCCCACTATTCAGATGGCCGGCCCCCTGGTGAGCGCCGGCCATCTGAATAACAGCAGTTGGTTGGTTTTTGGAAGTGTCTATCAGAGCCAACGGCCCGATTACAGCCTGTTGGCTCTAAGCGGCTTCCAAATAGTTAACCGAGTCTGGTTACCGGTAACCTGATTGGCTGAAGCGACATTGAGGGCTGGAGAAGACATTGAGAGATCGTGGAGGAGGATGGCTGACCCGAGAAAGTAAGTGCTGGGCAGGGGGGGGGGGGGGGGGCAATCTGGTGGGTTTTTGAGGGGGCAATCTGGCAGCATTTTACAGGACAAACTGACGGTTTTTGAGGGCACAGTGACGATAATTAATGGCATGGCACAGTGGTGACAATTGATGGGCACAGTGGCGACAATTGATGGCATGGCACAGTGGCGACAATTGATGGCAGAGTGGCTGCGTTTGATGGCATGGCACAGTGGCGACAATTGATGGCACAGTGGCGACAATTGATGGCATGGCACAGTGGCGACAATTGATGGCAGAGTGGCTGCGTTTGATGGCATGGCACAGTGGCGACAATTGATGGCACAGTGGCGACAATTGATGGCACAGTGGCGACAATTGATGGCACAGTGGCGACAATTGATGGGCACGGTGAGGCTGCAATTAATATTTCTTTTTTTTGTTTGAGCACCAGCCGCCACTGGGTCAGGCAGATGTCCCACCTACGCTGTTCAGAAGGTGCATGAGGGTTGAGGGATCTAGAACTTTATATTCCTGAGATTTCTCCTAATAGTAGATCTGTCTACACATAATACAACATATTTCTGCTCAGAAAGAATGACCTAGAACAAGCGGCGCGGCTGCGTTAAGGCACTAACTTCGCCCCTTTAACTACTTCCTGACTGGCCGTCTCCTGACGTAGGCTCTGAAAATACCAGTAGATGTGAATAGGCCGAGTTCTGTGCGCCCTATCAGTTCTTGTGGGAAAATATGCTTCAGTGACTTATTGGCACCAGCACTGGAATGTGGCATTTAAAAGCACCTTTTTACAGTGGGAAAGAATTTAGTGAAGAATAAACAATGCAAGCAATGCGGACATCGCATAACCCAGGAAACTTGTTCATGCCAGTCATTTACAGAACTCTGAACACACAGATTTTTTATCTACTTTCCTTAGAGTCCGAAAAAATAAATAGCAACTCAGAGGCTGATCTGCGTTTTTTTTAGTAAAGTAAATAGCTAAATACAAAACTTAAATACATAATGTATATAATGGGAATTCTGTGCAGCCAGTCTTGCGATCCAGAATCCCCTGCCAGACAGCACAGATAGGCCTTGTACACACGACCGTGTGTATGCTTTTTATCGAGAAAACTGTCGTGGAACTCGATGAGAAAAAAAGACAACAACTTCTCTTTATCCTCGTCGGGAGTCTCAATTTCCTCGTCGTGTTCCTCGTCAGGCTGGTTTTCGACGAGAAACACGTTCGTGTGTATGCTTAGAAAACCGCGCATGCTCAGAAGGGTGGCGCCAGTGGAATCAAACTTCCCCTTTATAGTGCCGTCATACGTGTTGTACGTCACCGCGTTTAAGAAAGACGAGATTTGGTCTTGACGGTGTGTGCGGAAAGAAAGGTTGACAAGATTCTCGACAAGCCTGACAAGGAACTCGTTGAAGAAAACGATGTTTCATTTACGATGAGTTCCTCGGTCATGTGTACGAGGCCTTAGGTCCTGTAATCTGCCTGCCCCCAACTGGCCTTGCCGCTGATGTCAACGTGCCACCACTGTGGTCTTTAGGACTCTGGGACTCTGTTGGAAGTGTCTACATCAACAGGCAGTGCCACAGGCAACCTAAGAAGGGCCCTCAGTTTACAGTGTAGCCACAAAAAGGCTCAGAACACGCGTTTCACATGACCACAGATGAAGGTGAGTATTTAGGGGCATTTAGCTTACTTTTTTTTTTCGTTTTTCGTTTTGTTGTTTGGGGGTAAAAGACAGCTAAATGTCAAACTTCAGTTAGTTGAAAACATTTCCCATGCACTGCCTTCCACCCCACCCACACAAACTTCAAGAATGTATTGCTGGTTTTGTCTCGGGGGAAAGAATAAGATAAATACCTTGTTTCTTGCTCTTCCTTCCCGCCATATGACCGCTCCCCCAATGCCGCACCTCTTCACTGATTGATTGGTAGCAGGCTCTCTGATTGATGACATTCTTTTGTAAAGCACCCGCCCCCCCACACACACACACACCCTCATGTGTGGAGGAAAGCATGCCGTCTACTTAACCAGTTGTGGATACTGGACATACTACACGTGTGTCATCAAAGTTCACAGAGCATATGTACTATGTCCTGTCCTTCCACCACGCCACACTCACACTTCTCATCAAAGTGCACAGGGCATTTGTACTATGTCCTGTCCTTCCACCACGCCACACTCACACTTCTCATCAAAGTGCACAGGGCATATGTACTATGTCCTGCCCTTCTACCATGCCCCACACACACTTGTCATCAAAGTGCACAGGGCATATATACTATGTCCTGTCCTTCTACCACTCCCCCCTCACACTTGTCAGCAACTCCTAACTGTTAAAATGACAGCTGCTGCTGTCAAAAAATGGACCATGTGGGCACTGATTGGCATTGACTATTTATTTTATTATTTATTATTATTATTATTATTTATTTATTTATTTTTTTGTGCCTATTTTTGCTCTATTGAGCACCGGGGGGCACTCCCTGGTGGTCCAGTGTTGGCATCCGAGGGGGGGCTGCGCTGATAAACCCCCCCTGTCAGGAGAGCCGCCTATCGGCTCTCCTCTACTCGCGTCTGTCAGACGCGAGTGAGGAAGAGCCGATCAACGGCTCTTCCTTTTTACATCGTGGTATTTATACAGCCGTGGTATTTATTTTTTTGTGCCTATTTTTGCTCTATTGAGCACCGGGGGGCACTCCCTGGTGGTCCAGTGTTGGCATCCGAGGGGGGGCTGCGCTGATAAACCCCCCCTGTCAGGAGAGCCGCCTATCGGCTCTCCTCTACTCGCGTCTGTCAGACGCGAGTGAGGAAGAGCCGATCAACGTCTCTTCCTGTTTACATCGTGGTATTTATACAGCCGTGGTATTTATTTTTTTGTGCCTATTTTTGCTCTATTGAGCACCGGTGGGGGGCACTCCCTGGTGGTCCAGTGTTGGCATCCGAGGGGGGGCTGCGCTGATAAACCTCCCCTGTCAGGAGAGCCGCCTATCGGCTCTCCTCTACTCGCGTCTGTCAGACGCGAGTGAGGAAGAGCCGATCAACGGCTCTTCCTGTTTACATCGTGATCAGCCGTGGTTGGACACGGCTGATCACTTGGTAAAGAGCCTCCGTCGGAGGCTCTTTACCGAGATCGGAGATGCAGGGTGTCAGACTGACACCCCGCATTATAGATCACTGCGCTGCGCGCCTTCCACGGGCGCGCGCCGGCATGTAATCCTGCAGGACGTCAATAGACGTCCGGTCAGGATTACAGAACCACTTCCTGGACGTCAGTTGACTATCGACCGGGCGGGAAGTGGTTAAAGTGATTGTAAAATTGATTTTTTTTTCTATAAAAATAATAAACATGTTATACTTACCTGCTCTGTGCAGTAGGTTTTGCACAGAGCATCCACATCCTCCTCTTTTTGGGATCCCTAGCTGGAGCTCCTGGGCCCTTCCTCCTATTCAGTGCCTCCACAACAAGCAGCTTGCTATGGAGACACCCAAGCTACAGCTCCGTGTATTCATTCAGACACGGAGACCCTGTTCGGCCCTGCCGCCACTCTCTCCTGATTGGCTAACTATCTTTGATTGACCCAGGCAATCAGAAGGGAGAGTCCCAGATGGGCAAGACACTCGTGAAAATCACTGGACACGGAGGGGGCTCAGGTAAGTATTAGGGTGGCCGAGGGGGGCTGCTGCACACAGAAGTTTTTTTTTATCTTAATACATAGAATGCATTCAAATAAAAAACCTTCTGACTTTACAAATCACTTTAACTCCTTATGGCCAACTCAATATTGGGATGCCATTAAAGTTCATGTGCATGAAAAGGCAGACGTCCCAATACTTTCGGTAGTATAATGTATAACTGTATGTGTAGAAAGTAGAGCATTGTGGGTAACGGGTGATATTTTTCTGTAGTAGTATAAATTCTGGAAATACCAATTCCTTAATGCAAACACTGTATGCATCCAACTATAACATCAGTACTTCCTTAAGAAGCACAAAAAGAAGTCTCTGTGTGTATGGGAATACATAATTAACATATTTTTCTTTTACTCGTACTTCGTTCATGTGGAATGAAGTCTGCTTGTCTCTTTAAGATCAAGAACTGAGCGATTTTATGACCACTGATCAGCTGACTCAGGGTTACAGCTGAACAAAAGTATATGTACTCCTTTGACCCACAAGAGAAGTTGTGGGCATACTCTGCACCGAGGGGGTGTCTATACTGCGGGGGTTTGCACTAAGGGGGTGTCTATACTAATGGGGGGCCTGCACTTAAGGGGTGTCTTTACTGATGGGGAGTCTTAGTAAGGGGAGGTGTCTATACTGATGGGGGGTCTGCACTAAGGGGGGTGTCTATACTGCAGGGGTCTGCACTAAGGGGGATTCTATACTGATGGGGGGTTTACACTGATGGGGGTGTCTGTACTGATGATGGGGGTCTGTACTGAGGGAGGGATCAGTACTTAGTGAGGGGGGTCTGTACAACGCAAGGGGGGTCTGTACTGAGGGAGGGGGTTCTGTACTGAGGAAGGGGGGGTCTATACTGATGGAGGGTGGTCTGTACAGAGGAAGGGGGGGTCTGTTCTTAGTGAGGGGGATCTATACTGCGGGAGGGGGGGTCTGTAGTTAGTGAGGGTGGGTTTGTACTGAGGGGGGACTATAGTGCCTCGTTTCCACTGAGCGGATCAGTTCGGTACAGTACGCTATTTTGGGTGTTTCCATTATGAAAGCGTGCCGTAAAAGCGAAACGTACAGGACCATTCTGGGTTCTGCTTCAGATGTGGGGCCATAGAAAACAGTTCCATTAGGGCGGACCTACAAATACATCTCACTGATTGGTGGATGTGCTAGGCTTTTTTTCTAAAACTTGTATGGTCCCGGATGGTCCGATTTGCAGTGGAAATGCTCAGCAGAATTCAGCAGAATACACCGGACCATTCTAACCCGTTCCATTCTAAGCGACCCGAACCGATCCGTTAGCTAGCGTTATTTTCCAGGAGGGCTGCAATATAAGCCCTACCCCAAAAATAAGCCCTAGTTAAAAATGCTTGTAAAATCCTATAATCCACTCTATTACAGTAGTATATAACGTACAATGAGTGTGTTTCTGTAATATAATTGCGGGGAAGAGAGCTCCGGCGGGTCACAGAAGTGCAGAGCGGCGCTATAAGGAAGGTATTTGGCACAATTATATTACATAAACACACACATTGTAATGATATAATACTGTAATAGAGTGGATTATAGGTGCGGTGACATTGACGCCGCCACGTCACCGCACCAGGAAGTAAAATACTTCCACGCATGTGTCGAATCCATTCGGCGCATGCAGGGGATTTTTGTCCGCTGGTTAGGCGTACTAACCAGCGGACATGTCGGACAGACGAGTTTCCAGCAGACAAGTTTTAAAGCATGCTTTAAAACTTTTGTCTGCTGGAAACCTGTCCGCTAGGCCGTACACACGATCGAATCTGTCTGCGGACCAGTTTCAGCAAATATATTCGATCGTGTGTACGCGCCCTTAAGTAAAAGTTTGGTAAGAGACATTTGCACTTTTCAGTCTGTTACAGCGTGACGAATGTGCTATCTCCATTACAAACGCTCCCGTCTCATACTTTATTCTGAGCATGCGCGGGTTTCTAAGCATACACACAAACGTGTTTCTCGTCGAGGAACATGACGAGGAAATTGGGACTCCTGATGAGAAAAAAGAGAGCATGTTCTCTTTTTTTCTCGTCGAGATCCACAACAGTTTTCTCAACGAAAAACATACACACGACCGTTTTCCTCGGCAAAAAAGCTCTGCCAGCATTTTTCTTGATGGATTTTGTTGAGGAAAACGGTTGTGTGTACGAGGCCTAACTTTTGTTGAGAAAAAACATTCCCCTCTGCGTGGTCTATGTACATTGCAAGGATTATAACAACCTTTGTTGCAGATTCCTACCTTTTGTTATTCTGAAGAAACAGCTGTTTGTTCCTCTGTGCTAAGTGGGTCTAATGGGAGTGGTTTCATAATTATCTGTCAGCTGTGTAGCTGCAGAGCATTAGGCCCCTTTCACACTGGGGCTGAAGGCACGGTGACAGTATAGCGCCTCTAAAAATAGCAGCCCTATACCGTCGGAATTGCCGTGGGATTTGGCCACTAGCGGTGCGGTATTAACCCCGCTAGAGACCGATAAAGGGTTAGTACCGCCCCCAATGCACCTCTGCGGGCGGTACTACCGTGGTTTCCCATTGTTTTAAATGCGAAGGAGCGGTATACATACCGCTCCTCTCACCGCTCCACAGATGCTGCTTGCAGGAGATTTTTTTCTCTCCCACCAGCGCATCGCCTCAGTGTGAAAGCCCTCCGGCTTTCATATTGAGAAGGCTGGGCAGGAGTTTTTCAGGCGGTATAGCAGCGCTATTTTTAGCGATGTACCGCCTGAAAAACTCCTCAGTGTGAAAGGGGTCTAAATGAGAAAAGCTGCTGATCCTGCATCCCCTTAAACATGTTCATGAACATGATTGTCTCGCTAAAAACTGCATTTTTGTTGCGGGGATGCCTGAAATCAGACCTGTATCTGAGTGCAGATTTCTGGGGAAATTGGTGAGCCAATCACACAAGCAGGAAATTATATTTCTGGGGAGTGGTCAGTACAAATTCAGTGGACAACTCCAGGTAGCCATACTGCAGAGAGATGTGGGGTCTCATTGACCCCGCATCTCTTCATAAGGAGGACCTGTCACAAAAGATTCCTATTACAAGGGATGTTTACATTCCTTGTAATAGGAATAAAAGTAGTAAAAAAAATTTTTTTTTTTAAGTGTAAATTTTTTTTTTAAGTGTAAAAGTAAAAAAAAAAAGTAAAAAAAAAATATTTTTAAACGCCTCTGTCCCCAGTAGCTCACACTCAGAAGCGAATGCATGCAAGCCCCGCCCTCATATGTAAACGCGGTGCAAACCACACATGTGAGGTATTGCCGTGTGTGTTAGAGTGCAAGCAATAGTTCTAGCACTAGACCTCCTCTGTAACTCTAAATGGTAACCTGTAAAAAAAAAGATTTAAGCGTCGCCTATGGAGATTTTTAAGTACTGAAGTTTGTCGCGATTTCATGAGTGTGTGCGCAATTTTAAAGTGTAAAGCCCTGTACACACGATTGGTCAAACCGATGAGAACGGTCTGATGGATTTTTCCAATTTAACCAATGAAGCTGACTGATTGTCAGTCCTGCCTACACACCATCGGTTAAAAAAACGATCGTGTTAGAACGCGGTGACGTAAAACACAACGACGTGCTGAAAAAAATGAAGTTCAATCCTTCCAAGCATGCGTCGACTTGATTCTGAGAATGCGTGGATTTTTAATCGATGGTCGTGCCTACTAACGATCGTTTTTTTTTTGCTATCGGTTAGGTATCCATCGTTATATTTAAAACAAGTTTTTTTTTTTTTAACCGATGGATAAATAACCGATGGCGCCCACACACGATCGGTTTGGTCTGATGAAAACGGTCCATCAGACCGTTCTCATCGGTTTGACCGATCGCGTGTACGCGGCCTGACATGTTGGGTATCTATTTACTTGGTGTAACATCATCTTTCACATTATGCCAAAATATTGGGGTAACATTACTGCTTTGTTATATTTTAATTCACAAAAAAAAAATATATAATGATTGGGGGTTCTGAGTAATTTTCTAGCAAAAAAATGATGGCCCAGATTCACAAAGCACTTACGCCGACGTAAGTTCAAATTTGCGGCGGCGTATCTGTGCGCCAGACCAACAAACCAACATACGCCTAAAAACTGGCCACCTTACACTGACGTAGCTTACATACGCCGGTGTAGCGCGGGCGCACTTTTCTCCTGGACGCATGTTGCTGCTCCCATTGATTAGGCATTCAAACATGCACATGAGTGAAATACGCTGATTCACGAACGTGCGTACACACGACGCAGGCTACGCGAGGTGCGCGGAAGTTGTACGTCCGTCGTAAAGTTATTCCCCATAGATGAGGTGCAACCTGGCAACAGACATGTAACGGTCTGCACCAGAGAACACAGGCCGGCGTATTGCGTTGGACGTGTGTCTGGCTGGGCGTACGTTACGTTCACAGCGTACGTGGTGATCCGGCGTAGCTTAGGCAGTTGTGCCGGCGGGGTTGTGAGCATGCGCATAAGGGTGCTGTTTCATGCGTCCACGGCGCATGCGCAGTTTGTGATACACCGGGCGTAAAACACTGCACCATGCTCGGACCATCATTTGCATGGGGTTACGCCCACTTCCGGCCACGCTGGCCTGCGCCTTTGAAAAATATGCCCCGCTGCCGCAGCGTTGGGAGCAATAGCTTGCTGAATGCAGTGCTTGCCTCTCCGCGCTGCGTCGGAGTGGCGTACGGCGTTTGCGCTACGGCGGCGTAATGTGCGCCCACTGTCTGTGAATCTGGGCCTATGACTTTTACATGTAGGAGAGGGGTGCCAGAATAGGCCCGGTATGGAAGTGGTTAATAACATCCAATTACAATATGACTTGGGTCACAGTTGTATACACTAGTATATTATTTTTATTTGCTATCCCCCCCCCCCCCCACGAAAGTGGAGTTACCCTTTTTACGGAATGCGCTCTGTACTGTGTCCTGGGAAATGGGGTATAAAATCATTACGCAACTCTTGTTTATTATCACAGATCATAACCCGTGGGTTGGCATTCTCTGAATTAGACTATGGAATGACTTGAAAAAGCAGTATTCATGCACAGCACTGCCTGACAAACCACACTCTGCCTAGATGTGGAAAAAGGGCATTCGGAGCCGGGTGCCCTGCCAGGTCGGGAGGCCTCCGACCACTCAGTGTTAAGACAGTCGCAGACAGCCAATCCTCCGAGGCCTCCACTTCAGACATACAGACAGCCTTGGTTTACATTGCGGGCGTGAGGACGTCGCAGCTCGGTCAGCTGGTGGCATGTGAGGTTTGGAACGATCGTCTGGTGCAGAATTAAAACTGACGGTGTCACGGTTGTCCTTTCTGAGGTTTATCAGGGATTTTAGAGGGCCGCGGCCCATAGATTGTATAGGGCACACATCATATATATATTTATTTATTTATTAAAATGCTTATTGGGAGTGCAGTCAATACCCGAAGGCCTCGATGCGCTTATATGAGAGAACCACCAACACCACCTGAATCATTACTGAAAGGAATGCTTTATATGTGACTTTCACATTTTTCCTTCCTGTTCTAGTGAAGCTCTAATTTTTCTGTAGGTGGGAGACTGACAGGTTTGCAAATATATCACCATTGCAGCACTAAAAACACCATAAATCATACACAAATCCTATAAGAATACAATCAAATTACCAAAAAATTCATTCATCAGAGTCCTCCCTAAAATCAGGGTCCCCATCAGAGTCCTCCCTAACATCAGGGTCCCCATCAGAGTCCTCCCTTACATCAGGGTCCCCATCAGGGTCCCCATCAGAGTCCTCCCTAACATCAGGGTCCCCATCAGAGTCCTCCCTTACATCAGGGTCCCCATCAGGGTCCCCATCAGAGTCCTCCCTAACATCAGGGTCCCCATCAGAGTCCTCCCTAACATCAGGGTCCCCATCAGAGTCCTCCCTAACATCAGGGTACCCATCAGAATACCTGCTCATGTCATGGTACCCATCTGAGTCCCCGCTCACATCATGGTCCCTATCAGATTGCCAGCTCACATCAGGGTCTCCATCTGAGTCCCCCCTAACATCAGGGTCCCCATCAGAGTCCTTCCTAACATCAGGGTCCCCATCAGAGTCCTCCCTAACATCAGGGTCCCCACCAGAGTCCTCCCTAACATCAGGGTCCCCACAGAGTCCTCCCTAACATCAGGGTCCCCATCAGAGTCCCCCCTAACATCAGGGTCCCCACCAGAGTCCCCCCTAACATCAGGGTCCCCACCAGAGTCCTCCCTAAAATCAGGGTCCCCACCAGAGTCCTCCCTAACATCAGGGTCCCCACCCGAGTCCTCCCTAACATCAGGGTCCCCACCAGAGTCCTCCCTAACATCAGGGTCCCCACCAGAGTCCTCCCTAACATCAGGGTCCCCACCAGAGTCCTCCCTAACATCAAGGTCCCCACCAGAGTCCTCCCTAACATCAAGGTCCCCATCAGAGTCCCCCCTAACATCAGGGTCCCCATCAGAATACTCGCTCATATCATGGTCCCCATCTGAGTCCTCGCTAACATCATGGTCCCTATCAGATTGCCAGCTCACATCAGGGTCTCCATCTGAGTCCCCCCTAACATCAGGGTCCCCATCAGAATACCTGCTCATGTCATGGTACCCATCTGAGTCCCCGCTCACATCATGGTCCCTATCAGATTGCCAGCTCACATCAGGGTCTCCATCTGAGTCCCCCCTAACATCAGGGTCCCCATCAGAGTCCTTCCTAACATCAGGGTCCCCATCAGAGTCCTCCCTAACATCAGGGTCCCCATCAGAGTCCTTCCTAACATCAGGGTCCCCATCAGAGTCCTCCCTAACATCAGGGTCCCCACCAGAGTCCTCCCTAACATCAGGGTCCCCACAGAGTCCTCCCTAACATCAGGGTCCCCATCAGAGTCCCCCCTAACATCAGGGTCCCCACCAGAGTCCCCCCTAACATCAGGGTCCCCACCAGAGTCCTCCCTAAAATCAGGGTCCCCACCAGAGTCCTCCTTAACATCAGGGTCCCCACCAGAGTCCTCCCTAACATCAGGGTCCCCACCAGAGTCCTCCCTAACATCAGGGTCCCCACCAGAGTCCTCCCTAACATCAGGGTCCCCACCAGAGTCCTCCCTAACATCAAGGTCCCCACCAGAGTCCTCCCTAACATCAAGGTCCCCATCAGAGTCCCCCCTAACATCAGGGTCCCCATCAGAATACTCGCTCATATCATGGTCCCCATCTGAGTCCCCGCTAACATCATGGTCCCTATCAGATTGCCAGCTCACATCTGGGTCTCCATCTGAGTCCCCGTTCATATCATGGTCCCCATCTGAGTCCCCCGCTGACATTGTGGTCCCCATCTGAGTCCTCACATCATGGTCCCTATCAGAGTCCAAGCTCACATCAGGGTCTCCATCTGAGTCCCCGCCATAGGTGTGCGCAGCCTATTGCATTAGGGTGTGAACCCCAAAGCTCAAACACATGCCCTATAAATCTATAGGGCAATGGACAGCATCAGTAGGGCAGTGGACGATGTCAGTAGGGCAGAGGTTGTTGTCACAAGTTTATTTTTTATTACATTCTTTTTTTTATAATATTTTTATACAAAAAAAAATATTATTGCTTTTTACAATATTTTTAGGTGCCTCATTGGGGGCTTTGGTGAAATATCAATGGTCTAAACAGGCCCCTTATGTCTCACTTTTAAGACAAAGAAAGGGACTGGGGACAGAGATCCCCCAATATCTTTCTCACAACCAAGCAGCAGCATAGGGTGATTAGGGTGTGCCCAGGCACACCTGGCACACCCTGTGCGCTTGCCTATGGTCCCCGCTCATATCGTGGTCCCTATCAGAGTCCCAGCTCACATCAGGGTATCCATCTGAGTCTCCGCTCATATCATGGTCCCCATCAGAGTGCCCCCCTTATGCCGCGTACACACGGTCGTTTTTTGTGATGAAAAAAAACAACGTTTTCTGTGAAGTAAAAAACGACGCTTTTGAAACGTCACTTTTCAAAGACGATGTTGCCTACACACCATCGTTTTTTCACAAAAAACGAGGTTACGTTCACCACTCTTTTCCATTGAAGCTCGCTTCATAACTAGCTTCTGGGCATGCGCGGGTTGAAAAACGTCGTTTTAAACGACGTTTTTGCTACACACGGTGACTTTTTGTGAAACAAAAAACGACGTTTTGAAAAACGACACAAAAAATTCAAGCATGTTGGAATTTTTTTTTGGTCGTTTTTTTTAAGACAAACGACGTTTTGCCCACACACCATCAATTTAAATGACGTTTTAAAAAACGACGTTTTTTTTTTTCATCGCAAAAAACGACCGTGTGTACGCGGCATTAGATTAGAGTCCATCTTACAGAGAGCTGAATAAAATCTTGTATCGGGCTGCATTCGGCCCATGGGCCTTACTTTGGAGACCCCTGGCATAGATCATTTAAAACTTATTAAAGTTCCAAAGATTATAAATGACACAAATAAACACCATAAACCATGGGTCCTCAAACTACGGCCCTCCAGCTGTTTAGAAACTACAATTCCCATCATGCCCTAGTCATGTCTGTGAATGTCAGAGTTTTACAATGCCTCATGGGACTTGTAGTTCCGCAACAGCTGGAGGGCCGTAGTTTGAGGATCCCTGCCATAAACTAACAGGTTTTACCTTAAACATCCTGTGACACCCTTCTCTATCAATCTGCTATTGGAGCCCAGTATAAAGTCCTGATAAATGTGAGTATAAGTTGATTTTCTCCTCTGTATCCCTAGGTACAGCATGTGAGGCTGGGCTCTAGACCCAAGAGCTGTCACTTGAGGGCAGGGGGTGGGGTGTAGTCATTTCAGACTTACCTGGGATCTTGTGTGGCAGTAGATAAGGGGGATTCGGGAAAGATAAGTATATCATGCTTCCTGTGCCTCCTATACAGAGGGTCCTTTACTTTACCTTCTATAGGCAAGGAGCAGGTCCACTTTAAGAACTGGATTTCATATAAAGATCTTTTAGATTGTGACTGCAGTGTCTTTCTGTATATCAGGTAGTAAAATCAGCACCCTTACTGAATGACTGCATGTATTAGGTAGGTCCCATTGGAAGTTTGTATAGTTGCCAATGAGGCCTTATAGGGCTGAGGTGTCTAATGGGTTTGCATTGAAAGTACAAGATCAGCAAAGAACGCACTACTAAGCAAAATCATAGAGACACCGGGCCAGATCCACAGAGAGAGTACGCCGGTGTATCTACTGATCCGCCGCCGTACTTTCAAATTACCCTCGTTGTATCTTTAGTTTGAATCCTCAAACCAACATATGACGGCATCTGGGTTCGATCCGACAGGCGTACGCCTTCGGATCGTAAATGCAATACTTCGGCGTCCGCTGGGTGGAGTTCTTGTCGTTTTCCGCGTCGAGTATGCAAATGAGCTATTTCCAACGATCCACGAACGTATGCACGGCCGTCGCATTCTCTTACGGCGTCTCTAGTCGGCTTTTTATGGCGTATAGTTAAAGCTGCTTTTTTGCGGCCTATAGTTAGACTTGCCATGTTAATTATGGTCGTCGTTCCCGCGTCAAATTTTGTTTTTGTTTTTTTGCGTAAGTTGTCCGTGAATAGGAATGTACGTAATTCACGCTAGTTAAAAAAAATAACGTCGTTGCGACGTAATTTAGCGCAATGCACGGCGGGAAATTTCTGAACGGAGCATACGCAGTTCGATCGGCGCGGGGACGCGCTTCATTTAAATGAAAGACGCCCCCTACCCGCCCAACTTGAATTCTGCGCCGTTACGCCGCTTGAGATACACTACGCCGCCGTAACTTACGGCGCAAAATCTTTATGGATTCGAACTAAAGCCAGGTAAGGTACAGCGGCTTAGCGTATCTCAGATACGATGCGCCGGGGCAGATCTTTGTGGCTCTGGCCCACTTTACTCTGCTGTGGTTAAAGTAGTATGAAAATTACCATTTAACATGGGAGTCTATGGAAGGGTTGCCCCGCTCTGAAAAATCGGTACTCCCCAGCCGTAGGTCCCCCAGACAACAAACCTTGCAAACTTATGGAGGAGAAATGGGGCTACATGTGTGCCAAGTTCCGGGTCCAGGGGACCTACGACCGGCCTGAAACTGGGTCCCCAAATTCACTGGAGAAATGACCATTTAACATGGGAGTCTATGGAAGGGGTGCCCGGCTTTGCTCCCCGGCCGTAGGTACCCCGGACAACAAACTTTGCACACTTGTAGAGTGGGGCTACATGTGTGTCAAGTTTGGGGTCCAGGGGTCCTACTGCCGGCCGGTACTGGGTCCCTAAAATACGGGAGATCAGGTGCAAAAAGGTGACTCGAGTATAAGCCAAGGGGGGCATTTTCAGCACAAAAAAAAATTTGCTAAAAAAACTTGTATACTCGAGTATATACGGTATATTGAACATTATGTTCGGCCCTTTGGTGATGTCAGGGGCCGCATTTGGCTCATAAGTTGACAACCACTGATCTACATGATCTCAGACGTCTTCCATATGTCTACAATCAGCTGTGCACACCATTTTGAGGTTTCTATTTCCTTCCCCTCTATAGGCAGGCTATCTTTTATCATCTCTCTCAGCTGAATGGCACATTGTATGAGTTCTCTAGAGGAAATTCTTCTCGCTGGCTTGCATACATCTGACCTAGCTCAGCCTGCTCCGGGTACTGGTCTGGTACAGGCTTCATGAAGTGAAGGCGGTCCTGAGCAGGAGACTCTGGTACAGGATCCATGAAGGCGGTCCTGAGCAGGAGACTCTGGTACAGGCTTCATGAAGGCAGTCCTGAGCAGGAGACTCTGGTACAGGCTTCATGAAGGCGGTCCTGAGCAGGAGACTCTGGTACAGGATCCATGAAGGCGGTCCTGAGCAGGAGACTCTGGTACAGGCTTCATGAAGGCGGTCCTGAGCAGGAGACTCTGGTACAGGATCCATGAAGGCGGTCCTGAGCAGGAGACTCTGGTACAGGCTTCATGAAGGCAGTCCTGAGCAGGAGACTTTGGTACAGGATCCATGAAGGCGGTCCTGAGCAGGAGACTCTGGTACAGGCTTCATGAAGGCAGTCCTGAGCAGGAGACTCTGGTACAGGATCCATGAAGGCGGTTCTGAGCAGGAGACTCTGGTACAGGCTTCATGAAGGCGGTCCTGAGCAGGAGACTCTGGTACAGGATCCATGAAGGCGGTCCTGAGCAGGAGACTCTGGTACAGGCTTCATGAAGGCGGTCCTGAGCAGGAGACTCTGGTACAGGATCCATGAAGGCGGTCCTGAGCAGGAGACTCTGGTACAGGCTTCATGAAGGCGGTCCTGAGCAGGAGATTCTGGTACAGGATCCATGAAGGCGGTCCTGAGCAGGAGACTCTGGTACAGGCTTCATGAAGGCGGTCCTGAGCAGGAGACTCTGGTACAGGATCCATGAAGGCGGTCCTGAGCAGGAGACTCTGGTACAGGCTTCATGAAGGCGGTCCTGAGCAGGAGACTCTGGTACAGGATCCATGAAGGCGGTCCTGAGCAGGAGACTCTGGTACAGGCTTCATGAAGGCGGTCCTGAGCAGGAGACTCTGGTACAGGATCCATGAAGGCGGTCCTGAGCAGGAGACTCTGGTACAGGCTTCATGAAGGCGGTCCTGAGCAGGAGACTCTGGTACAGGATCCATGAAGGCGGTCCTGAGCAGGAGACTCTGGTACAGGATCCATGAAGGCGGTCCTGAGCAGGAGACTCTGGTACAGGATCCATGAAGGCCATCAGGGGATATATGCTAACCCATCCCCAAGAAAAACACTTACTGTAGGGCCAGATTCTCAAAGAAGTTACGTTGGCGTATCTCGAGATACACCGCGTAACTTCTAGGATGCGCCGGAATTTTGCTTAGATTCGACCGGCGTTTCGAGGCATCTGGGCCTCTTCATCAGAGCTCAGCGAACGCCTCGAAACACGTCAGCCAGCAGCAACATATTTCCAATCCCCCCATTGTGGAGTGCGGTCTGAGGGGAATATACCCCATTACTTGTTAACAAGCTTGTCTATCATGTCTTTTGTGAGTAGTTTTTAATATTATTGTTATCCAATAAATTGTCAAGCGGTAATACACTAGGCTGGTGCGCCTTTCTTTTCTTTCACAGTGCTGATTGGCCCTGTGCTGGTCACATGCACCATCCTAAGACAAGCCTTGATAAAATCCGGGCGCCAGGTCGCAATTGCGACAAGAAATTGTGACCTGGCATCTGGGAAAGCTTAAGCCTGCAGAAGGCTGCAAAGGCGCGGCCTCAATTTTCCGGCCGGCGTGGGGTGCAATCGCGGCGGACCCGTGCCCACCGGTAATTGAGGCCGCGGACTTCACAGAAGGAAGCTGAAGCCTGCAGAAGGCCGTGGCCTCAATTACCGGCCGGCGTGGGGTGCAATCGCGGCGGGGCCGCGCCCGCCGGTAATTGAGGCCGCGCCCTTCACAGAAGGAAGCTGAAGCCTGCAGAATGCCGCAAAGCCGTGGCCTCAATTACCGCTAATTGAGGCCGCAGACTTCTGCAGACCTTAGCTTCCTTCTGGGACCTGGCGCCATCTTGTGGTGGTCGTTGGCATTACAGGTTACATTACATTTACAAAACAGCAGTTCTTTTTTTTTTTTAAAGTGTATTTTTGTGCGTGAACTCGAGAGAGAGGAGCCGGACTGCAGGAGTTGGGAGTAGGCAGACCCTCCCCCCGGAGGCAATCGCCATCCTTCTCCATGCCCCTGGTGGCAATGGCGGGTGTGAAGGGGGGCCTCCCACTCACCCCGCCCTACCTGCTCCTCTTGGGAGCCCAACTGGGGCCCAACAGGACCCCAATGGGGCAGAGGGACTCCCCCTATGAGGGAGTGAGGGGGCCTAGCCCACCCAGCCAGCCCCGTAGGTCCTTCGCCTCTCTTTATTTTTAAGAGACCGCATGGCCAAAGTGCATGTGTTTTAAACCAATTTTGTGTGCGTGCAAGTGTGGTGGTTTTTGTGGGGGGGGGGTGGGCGAACTAAGCACAGGCGTACCTTGCATAGCACACCCACCGGGAGCCGGGCTGAGACCACCAAACTCAATTCACATGTAGCCGAGACCGGGATCCGAACCCTTGGCTGCAGAGGTGAATGGCTTGTCAGCGCAGTGCCAATCACGTTGAGCCACCACAGCTCCCATACAAAACAGCAGTTCTAATGTGTTTTTCACTGCCATCTCCGTCCCTCTAATTAGAACCCCCAAACATTATATATATTTTTAATTCTATTACCCTAGAGAATAAAATGGCGGTCATTGCAATACTTTTTGTCGCACCATATTTGCGCAGCGGTCTTACAAGCGCAAAGATAATGTTACGTAGAGTAAATTGATACCCAACATGTCACGTTTTAAAATTGCGTCCGCTCGTGGAATGGTGACAAACTTTTACCCTTTAAAATCTCCATAGGTTCTGTTAAAAAAAAAAAAAAATCTCCATAGGCGACAATTAAAAAATTCTAAAAGTTGCATGTTTTGAGATACAGAGGAGGTCTAGAGCTAGAATTATTGCTCTCTCTCTCTACCAATCGCGGCGATACCTCACGTGTGGTTTGAATACCGTTTACATATGCGGGCGCTACTCACGTCTTTGTTCGCTTCTGCGCGAGAGCTCGACGGGACAGGGGGCGTTTTTTGGCTCCTAACTTTTTTAGCTGGCTCCTAGATTCCAAGCAAATTTGTCAAACCCTGTCCTAAGAAAAAAAACTCTCTAGCAATACACACCGAACTGAGCATGTGCACATTGCCCCCAAGGCTCTGTACTATCAGGAGATAGATTGGGGACAGTAAAAGAAGGGGAGGATCATGAAAGACAGGGTCAAACAGCCTTTTTACACATTGCACAGGATTAACCCACTAGGTTACAGAGTGAGTATAACAAGAATGCTTTACAGACTGAAGTGTTCATGAAATAAATCGGGGGTGGTGGTATATATATGTACTATCTTGTCTGTTCCTATAATGGCCTATATTTTTTAAAGCTCTGATACTACCGTGTTTCCCTGAAAATAAGCCCGGGTCTTATATTAATTATGCCAACAAAAGACACAGTAGGGCTTATTTTCGGGGTTGGTCTTACCATGTAATGTGCGGTCTTCTCTCCCCTCTTCCTCCCTGCCTGTCAGGAATCCCCAGTGTGAACTGAGTTAAATTGCTTGTAAAATCCTATAATCCACTGTATTACAGTAGTATATAATGTACAATGTGTGTGTTTCTGTAATATAATTTTGCCAAATACATTTGTTATAGTGCCGCTCTGCGCTTCTGTTACCTGTCAGAGCTATCTTCCCTGCATTTATATTACAGAAACACACACATTGTACATTATATAATACTGTAATAGAGTGGATTATAGGATTTTACCAGCATTTTTAACTAGGGCTTATTTTCGGGGTAGGACTTATATTGCAGCTCTCCTGGGGAAATAACGCTAGGTCTTATTTTCAGGGTAGGGCTTATTTTGGGGGAAACAGGGTATTGATGATGACACTATAGGCCAAGAATTTTATTGTTTTTTTCTTAAATACATTGTTACATCAAATAAAGAATGATATATATAAATACAATAGACATATAAATTTATCCCTAATAAAAAGAAAGTAGGGATATAGCAGAAAAAAAAAGATATTTAACAAAAGATTAAAATATATAAATATATATTAAATAATATTTAAAAAAGATGATGACACTATAAACAATAATAGCTATAATAATAAACACAATGCTCAAAGAAGCAAAGGTCTTATTGGTTTATAAATAAAGTAAAACCCTAACATAGAAATCTAAAAGAATATTACAGAGCATATAGAAATAAAAGAGCAGAGATGATATGTTATGTAAGTCTCTCCTCGCACTTTTGTATCTTAGCTCTAGGAAGAAAGGGGGATACAGACCATGGCGTACCCTGCCTTTTATACTACACACAAGCCACACCCACACAGACACCCTCTACCCGCCCCCTGTACAGTTCTCTGTCCAATGAGCAACAATCTGTAAACTATCAGGGCTGTCCTTGATAACTTTCAGAAGGTGTGTTGCGGCTCTTAATATCCTCCACCAGATGGCGCTGTTACACTGCAGGCAAATTCTTTGGTACAGGTCAGCATTCCAACCCCCCAGCTGGCCCTTAGATCTTGTTGAAAGCCAGGAAATCTTTTTAATCTCCAAATCACCAGGAGATTGGAGGCAATGCTTGCGTATCTCCATGCCCCACAGCTAGGGGGGGCGCATGAACTCTCTTCCAGAGGCAGGATCCTAATAGGCAATCTTTTGTCACACACTGTGTCCCTATGAGGGAGACCCGCCCTCTCTTTTTGTCCCTTTTGCCATCATCACCCAGCATGAAAGTTAAAAAAGAAATCCCAAATTTTTAGTTTTCAACAGGACAGGAATAGAGTCTTCCAACGGGGACACTAGTTCTGGTGACAACCAGAGATTTCCCTTGATTTCCTGCTGTGGGACAGGAAGTAAAAGTAAATCTCCCCAATGGGACACAGATGGCAAAAAACAATCTGTCAGGGGTTCTAACCCCCCCTTACTCTGTTTAATTAGGAAACAAAAGGCTTTGACTTAAGTTCTGCTTTCAGTTCAATTACAGTTAACAGCGGGACGGTTATTTGGTTTTGTCTTTACACGCGGTTGTTGGGCAGGATTGAGCTTTGGTGGGTTATATGCTTATGGCTTGAAGCAGAACTAAACTCTCTCACTCAACACTAATTATTGAAATCCTTATGTTGCTAGCATGAGAGCATAGATAGGAAGGTATATTATTGTAGCCAAAGGGATGCTACTGTACTTATTATTAAAGGGGTTGTAAAGGTACAATGTTTTTCCTAAATATCTTCATTTACCTTAGTGCAGTCCTCCTTCACCTACCTCATCCTTCCATTTTGCTTTTATATGTCCTTATTTCTTCTGAGAAATCCTCACTTCCTGTTCTTCTGTCTGTAACTCCACACAGTAATGCAAGGCTTTCTCCCTGGTGTGGAGTGTCATGCTCGCCCCCTCCCTTGGACTACAGGAGAGTCAGGACGCCCACTAACACACAACCCCTTTCTCTATCTGCAACGTAGAGAGTGTCCAGACTCTCCTGTAGTAAAGTAGAGGAGAGCTGATAAGTGGCTCTCCTGACAGGGGGATCTGCAGTGATTATCAGTGCAACCCTATCAGCGATGCCCACCAGTGATGCCAATCAGTGTCCATCAGGACCTGTCAATGCCTCGTCATAAGTGCTGCCCATAATTGTCCATCAGTGCCTCCTATCAGTGCCCATAAGGGCTGCCCATCAGTACCGCCTATTAGTGCCCATCAGTGCAGCATATCAGTGCCCATCATTGCGGCATATCAGTGCCTTTAAAGGCTGCCCATTAGTGCTGCATATTAGTGCCTCCTCATCAGTGCAGCCTCATCAGTGCCCATAAAGGATTCCCATTCGTGCTGCACATTAGTGCCCATATTTGCCCATTGGTGTCTATATTTGCCCATCAGTGCCTCCTATCAGTTCCCAGAAAGGTTGCCCATCAGAGCTGCCTATTAGTGTCCATCAGTGCTGTATATCAGTGTCCATTATTGCTGCCTATCAGTGCCCATGAAGGCTGCCCATCAGTGCCCCTATTAGTGCCCATCAGTGCTGCATATCAGTGACACCTATCACTGTCCGTCAGTGCTGCCTATCAAAGCCCATCATTGCCACCTATCAGTGCCTTTAAAGGCTGCCCATCAGTGCTGCAAATTAGCGTCTCCTAATCAGTGCCCTTTGGTGCAGCCTCATCAGTGCCCAGCATTGACACCTATCAGTGCCCATAAAAGCTGCCCATCAGTGCTGCACATTAGTGCCTCCTCATCAGTGCCACCCATCAGTGCCTTCTATCAGTGTCCATAAAGGAGTGCTGCCTATTAGTGCCCATCAGTACTGCATATCAGTGCCCATAAAGGCTGCCCATGATTGCCACGTATTAGTGCCCATCATTGCCACATATCAGTGCCTATAAAGGATGCATATTAGTGCCCTATCATCAGTGCTCATCAGTGCCCATCATTGCCACCTATTAGTGCCCATAAAGACTGCCCATCAGTGCCTAGCAGTGCTGCATATTAGTGCCACCCCATCAGTGCCCATTAGTGAAGGAGAAAACGTACTTATTTACAACATTTTATAACCAAAACAAATAAAAACTGTCCTTTTTTAATTTGTTTAGCAAAAAAAAAAACCCAGTGGTGATTAAATACGACCAAAAGAAAGCTCTATCTGTCTCCAAAACTTGGAAAGAGTTGCATGACTGCGCAATTGTCATTGAAATTGCGACCGCGCTGAAAGCTGAAATTTGGCCTGGGCAGGAAGGGGGTAAAAGTGCATGGTATTGAAGTGGTTAAATAGGATTTTTATTTATTTTACAAAATTTTTGGTCTACTGGCCCTTTAAGGTTCCTGTTCCTGCAGCATTTTTAGACTTCTTAGAATTTCATCGTGGTCGTTGTGGTTTGGATTTGGTTTTTAGTGACATGACGTTGTTTCTGCAAGTTTTCACACTTCACGTGTCACACAAGACTCGCTTTTTCAGCCCCAGAAGAATGTGTGTGTGTGTCTCGTTATCCGTGTCTCCGGGAGCGCGCTGTTGCTGTGTGCGCTGAGCAAAACAACGCACAGCTCCGGCCAAAGCTCCGCCTTCTCTCACACTCTGGTCCTGATTGCATTCATTTCCCCCCTTTTCATCGACTTTCAGCGCCAGTTCACACCCGATGCAGTCCAATGCGCTTGTATTCAGCATCAAAAACGCATGGGCGGTGCTTAACATGAATTCCACTGGCCCTAGTTCACAGCAGTGCCTTCCAGTGCAGTCAACAGAAGGAGAATCGGCTGCATTTTTCTGTATGGATCGCAGCAAAATGCACCGGAATGCATATGTCCTTAAAGGGGTTGTAAAGGTACAATTTGTTTCCCCTAAATATCTTCCTTTACCTCAGTGCAGTCCTCCTTCACTTACCTCATCCTTCCATTTTGCTTTTAAATGTCCTTATTTCTTCTGAGAAATCCTCACTTCCTGTTCTTCTGTCTGTAACTCACCACCGTAATGCAAGGCTTTCTCCCTGGTGTGGAGTGTCATGCTTGCCCCCTCCCTTGGACTGCAGGAGAGTCAGGACGCACTCTAACCTTTCTCTCTCTGCAACATAGAGAACGTCCTGACTCTCCCGTAGTCCAAGGGAGGGGGCGAGCACGACACTCCACACCAGGGAGAAAGCCTTGCATTACTGTGTGGAGTTACAGACAGAAGAACAGGAAGTGAGGATTTCTCAGAAGAAATAAGGACATTTAAAAGCAAAATGGAAGGATGAGGTAAGTGAAGGAGGACTGTACTAAGGTAAAGGAAGCTATTCAGGAAAAAAAAATGTACCCCCCTTTAAAGTGAGTGTAAACCCTTTCATATACCCAGTGAAGTGACTGGCCTCAGGTGATACACAGTCATGAAACAAGTCCTCCGACATAAGTTGTGCCTGTTTTGCTTGTTATTAAGTCATTATGTTTTGGTTATACTGCAATTGTACTTGTCTCAGTTTATGATTGCTGTACTTGTCTTGATCTGTTGTTTTCAATAAAGCTTCTTTGAATATCAAAAAAATAAAAATCTGCTACCCTCTCTGCTCTGCATCACTTCAAAGTGCAGAATTTATACAGCTTGTCTGAGCTTGCAGGGAACTCTGAGAGCTGATTGGAGGGAAGAGACACACCCCCTTCACACAGGAACAGAACTAAGGCTGTCAATCAGCTGGAGGTCCCTCCCCTGTCACCATTTTGCTCTTGGTGGCAGGAAAACTTGTAAGAAGTGACTTATGCAGAGGAAGGGGTCAGTAGACAGAAATGACTCCCAGTGCTTTTAACTGAGACACGTACACACTATAGAGCAGGCCCGCTAATTATACACACTATAATTAGCGGCCTTCAGCTGTTGCAAAACTTCAAGTCCCATCATGCCTCTGCCCCTGGGTGTCATGCTTGTGGCTGTCAGAGTCTTGCTATGCATCCCTGACCTATGCTATAGAGGGAATTGCTTTGTTCATATATCATGTCTGAGGTTTAAAACCACTTTTATCAAGATTAACAAAAAAAAAGGAGAAAAAAGAATGCACCGAAACACATCAAAATCACATTACAAACACACCGGAAGGCATCAAAATCACACCAAAACACACATGTCCTTAACCACTCGCCGACCACGCTACAGCCGAATGATGGCTACAGTGCGGACAGCTAGTCCTAGGATGCCATCATATGACTCGCTCTGTGATCACACTGACTGGAGGACACTGCTGATCACAGATTGAGGTAAAGAGCCAATCATCGGCTCTTTACCACATGATCAGCTGTGTCCAATCACAGCTGATCACAGATGTAAACAGAATCCGGTTATCAGCAATCCTTTCCTCATGCTGACAGCATGAGAAGAGAGTCAATAACCAGCTTCTCTAAAAGGGACATATACACTGATAATCAAAACAGTGCCCACCAGTGCTGCCAATGTGTGCCAATCAGTGCTGCCAATCAGTGCCTCTGTAGGACTTTAAAAGGCAGAGTCTTTAGACACAATCAAATTGTATCAAAAATTATATATTTTATAAGAAAACAATTACAGACACAAAGACACCACTGACGCGTTTCAAGGTTGAAGAGTGATGAAACCTCTTCTTCAGGGGGTAGTGGTGGAGTAAATTGTTATCTAAGATTTAACAAAGAGCAAAATAACAGTAAACAATCAGAATACATCACATGTGAATAGACTTTACAGTAATCACACTGCTTCAATACAATCTAAATTCTAACTGTGTATTTCTTGAAAGTCACCAATAGTCTGCAATTAAAAAAACGTTATCAGTGACGCTTACCAGTGCCCATAGGCGTGCGCACAGGGTGTGCCAGATGTGCCCAGGCACACCCTAATAACCCTGTGCAGAACAGATTCCCCTACTGACCTGGCTACCCCTCCTTCCCCCCACAGCACCTCCAGCTTCCCCCCTCTTCCACCGGTTGTTGCTGTGGATGTTTTAGAATGAGTGGGGGAAGGGGCCAGTAAATATGCCATTTAACGGCCCCTTCCCTTTCTGAATGAACATTGTGAGTGATTGGTAGAGTATGTTTAATGTTTGGGGTGCACACCCTAATGCCAAAGGCTACGCACACCTATGCCAGTGCCCATCAGTGACACCTATCTGTGTGAAAAGGAAGATAAAACGTTATTTTGGGTACAGTGTTGCATGACCGCGCAATTGTCATTCAAAGTGGGACAGCGCTGAAAATAGTCCCGTGGTTAATTGAGATGACGAAAAAAAGGGAAATAAAAAAAATGCACCGAAACACATCTAAGTTTTTTTATTCATTCTTTCTGAGTGTTTTCTTGAGTGATTACTTTTTCATCTTCATCAGGACATTTATCTGACTTCCTGACTGCCTCACTTTGCCGCCCCAGCGGTGGTAGGGTTGGGGGATGTGGCTCGGGAGGCCCTCTTTGCACTCTTTTTATGGTTGGACCGGTGAAATTACATCAATTTTGGTTTTAATAATTTTATCCAGTGGCCAAACGTGTATATTCTTTGTGCACTTATAGTTTATTCTGTTTATGGCACCTCTGAGGAAGGAGGTGGCTCCAAAACGCACCAGTTACCCTTCGGTTATTAACTACTGGCAGGTAACTGTATGATAAACGTTAGTGTTACGTATTATACTTTGTGTCTTTTATACATTTTGTACAATAAAATGATAGCTTTTATAACAAGTGGTATTGTGTATTCTAAGGTAGCCTATAATAGTCCCTTTATGTTGCTGGGAGAATATTCACTGTGATTTTAGGCACAGTGCCCAGAATAGAGCGCAACTGAGCATGTGCAGATCAGGGTGAGACAGGGCCTTACTTTATTTTAAACAGGTATAGGCAGGCACTTATTTTTTAATACCGGTAAGTATACTTATATAAATAATTATTATAATATAATAATAAAAATATAAAAATAATTTATATTAATAATTTAAGTAGCTAGACCTTTAAAATCGCCAGTCTGAAGTGATCTATCAGGACTTAATTTCCTGACTAAAGTTCCAGTTCATCATACTTATTATTAATAATTTAAGTTATTCTGATATATGTTAGTACCAGCACACAATGCTTCCAAAGCTCCAGATTATCATGCCAAAAACGACTTAGCCATCCTTGAGATCGCAAATTGTAGAGAATTCTTTGCTCAAACTTACAGCTGTCAAAAAACAAAAAAACAGGCAGTCAGCCAAGTATCACAACATTCCTCAGCTGCTGAGCTAACTATAAAATTTGTAACGTTTTGTTCTTTAGATCAAAGGAATTAACTTTGGTCTGTAAATGAGGGCAGTTTAAAGGTGTGTTCCAGACATATTTAGTGTTTATTAAAAGTCAGCAGCTACAAAAAGTGTAACTGCTGGCTTTTAATAAACACACACTCATCTGCTCCACGATCCAGCGACGCGCCGGCCGGGGGCTCCGCTCCTCTCCCCCCTCTCCCCCCTCTTCATTTCAACTGTGGGCACCCAGCCGTGACAGCCTTCGGCTTCACGGCCGGGCACCCACTGCGCATGCGCGAGCGGCACGGCGCGCCGCTGATTGGACAGGCGATCGCATGGGACCTGTCAGTGTCCCATGCGATCGCCTACAGGGAGGGGCTGATGTAGGCGATTAAGCTTAATCGCCTAACCAGCCCCTCGGCAGAAGCAGGAAGTGGGACAGGAAGTCCCACTCCTCCTGAAGCCCCCACTCCCCCCCCCCCAAAAAAAAAATTACATGCCAAATGTGGCATGTAAGGGGGTGAGGAGTGGGTTAAGCAGAAGTTCCGAATTTGGGTGGAACTCCGCTTTAACCACTTAAATGCTAGTCTCCATATCGAAAATAATAAGGTGACTAAAGTTATGAAAATTCAGCTTGATCCAACATGTTGGAAAGTCTCCATTGGACAGGGTGGATATAAATCAATGATTTAAAAATATATATATATTTTTTTATTTAAATCAGATTTTTTTTTTTTATCAAGTTTATTTTGATAAGATGCTTTTGGAGTAAAATCTATCTAAAGACGGTTTTCTATTTAAGATACATTAATAATTCAGCTTATTCAGCATGAAATGGAGCTTAGTTATGTAGCATGAGGCTCTATATTCTGCAATATTTACATTTTTGGTAATCTCATTCAAGCTGAGATAACATGCACTGCATTGATGCATTCACACAATGTCACAGTAACCATGAGCTAAACCAAGGTTCAGGAATATTCCTTTATCCCATAGTTTTGCAAATCTATGTACACTAAAAACTGTATGATTGAATCGGTTCTGATATGGCTGTTTTATTAACCTGACAGCTTATTATTGTAAATAGGAAACCTTAATTTTGTTTGCGCCTGATCTCCCGGACTTTGGGAACCCGGTACCAGCCGGGCGTAGGTGCTCTGGACCCCAAACTTGGCACACATTGGCACACATCTTCCTCTACAAGTGTGCAAAGTTTGTTCTCTGGGGGACCTACGGCCAGGGAGCACCGATTTTTCAAAGTCGTGCACCCCTTCCATAGATTACCATGTTAAATGGTAATTTCTCCAGTAACTTTGGGTACTCGATACTGGCCGCCCGTAGGTCCCCTGGACTCCAAACTTCGCACACGTGTAGCCCCAATTCTCGCCTATAAGTGTGCACAGTTTGCTGTCTGGTGGACCTACTGCCGGGGAGCACCGATTTTTCAAACCTGGGCACCCCTTCTATATACTCCAATGTTAAACGTAAGTCTAGTCATGGGCACAGTGAGGCATGGAAATGGACACCCTAGGCTAATGCCGCGTACACACGATCACTTTACGTGATGAAAAAAAAACGACCGTGTGCGGGGGAAAATGTTGTTTTATGTCTTGTGAAAAACGACAAAAAAAAATTCAAGCATGCTTCAATTTTTTGTGTCGTTTTTCAAAACGTCGTTTTTTGTTTCACAAAAAATCACTGTGTGTAGCAAAAAACATTGTTTTAAACGACGTTTTTCAACCCGCGCATGCCCAGAAGCTAGTTATGAAGCGAGCTTCAATGGAAAAGTGTGGTGAACGTAACCTCGCTTTGCTAGAGCATTGTGAAAAAACGATGGTGTGTATGCAACATCGTCTTTGAAAATTGCCTCGACTTATATTCGGGTCCGCTTATACTCGAGTATATACGGTAACTTGATTTAATTCAAATCCACCCTGCCATGCGACTTGAGCAAGTTCTGCTGCCATCCACCAGACGGGTAACATGGGAAGGTCAGGTGACCGATGTCTTCCTGCACATTGTTCTCTTGGAGAAGCACTGTCCTTATGTCGGTTTATGGATAGCCATAGGCCTTATTTATGGATACAGTGAAAACTTGGATTGCGAGCATAATTCATTCCGGAAGCATGCTTGTAATCCAAAGCACTTGTATATCAAAGCAAATTTTCCCATAAGAAATAATGGAAACTCAATTGATTCGTTCCACAAACATTTATTCATAAATCCTTCAGTTTATAGTCCATATAAAATTTGTATAGCAATGTGATAAGTTGTGTAACCATAATGTCTAGGGTTGTCCCGATACCAGTATCCGAGTATTTGCGGGAGTACTTGTACTCCCGCAAATACCCCCCATACCTAAATAGAATACTTCCCCTCCACCCACCCCCCCCCGCCGCCGCCGCAGCTGCATACCGCCGCGTTAATCCCCGTGCTTCCACAAGGGGATTAGAAGCAAAATCCAGCAGGAGCTCCAGAGTATAAAAGAGAAGAGAGGAGCTTCTAATGCCGCGTACACACGGTCGTTTTTTGCGATGAAAAAAAAACGACGTTTTCTGTGAAGTAAAAAACGACGTTTTTGAAACATCACTTTTCAAAGACAATTTTGCATACACACCATCGTTTTTTCACAAAAAGCGAGGTTACGTTCACCACTCTTCCATTGAAGCTCGCTTCATAACTAGCTTCTGGGCATGCGCGGGTTGAAAAACGTCGTTTTAAAAGACGTTTTTGCTACACACGGTGACTTTTTGTGAAACAAAAAACGACGTTTTGAAAAACGACACAAAAAATTCAAGCATGTTGGAATTTTTTTTTGGTCGTTTTTTTTAAGACAAAAAACGACGTTTTGCCCACACACATCAATTTAAATGACGTGTAGTGTAGTCATTAATGAAGGTACAACATTTAGCAACTCACATGGTTGATGAGGCACATCTAAGTATGCAGGGATCCGGGATAAAGCGATCCACATAGACCGTTGTGACCTGACGCTACTCTTATATCAAGGCAACACTTGTATATCAAGTCAAAATGTATTAAAAAATGTTGCTTGTCTTGCAAAACGCTCTCAAACCAAGTTACTCTCAAACCAAGGTTTTACTGTATTTATGTTGGTTTATGGATAGCCATAGGCCTTAGCATAATAAAGTAAGATGTTTCATTCATAGAATATTGGCTACAGTTTGGCCTCTTCATCGCGCATTACTGCGAACTGAAACAATTGATTATGCATGACGGAGCTTGGGAAGCGGTAAACCGCGTCCACACTTTTCAGATTCTCAGCTACATTACAACAGAAAACGTAACTCGGCCCATGTGCTGAATATTATATATTTTTTTTAAATGGAAGTTTTGTTTATTTTTTTATATTTTATCCTTAATGAGATATTTCCTCCGTCAGCTGCAGGAAACGTACGTTATTTTTCTGTAATAATAGTGGACCAGAGTTGGCCGCTGGCCAAATGTACAGCGACAGATAAGGGGAGAGGGTGGAGTGAGGGGGAATGGCATCTGGACACTGATGCTTTAAAAGCGCTGGGAAGAGAAGAAAAAAAAAATACAAAAAAATTACGACATGTATCTGGAATTTTCCAACTAACGATGTACGGATGTGGTAGCGCAACAGAAAAAGAGCCAAACTGAGCGTGCTTTGTTCGGAAAGAGAGGCCCCTGTAGCATTCCACATGGCTGTGCATATTTTGGCTCCACATTTGCAGCTTTAACGAAACACGGCGCATAAAATAGTCCAGATCTTACCTCTTGCATTCCGTAGCCTGGTTATCAACTGGACAATCCCAGTGTTTCAGCTCTTCTGCCTATTGGAAACATTGCAGGTTCGTTGCAGCAGACTAGCTTTGCTGTCACTGGCGGCAACTTGCCAGGATAGCTGGTATATGTCAAACACAAGGCCTGTGGGTCAAACCGGCCCGCTAGGCCATTTCATGTTGTCCTCGCACCTCTTCTGCATCTGTTGCACCCCCCTGGTCTCCGCGCCCACCTTGTCTCGGCCACAGAGAGGCTTATCTCTGGCCCCCCATTTCAGCAGCAGAGAGGAGGACAGAACTCCTCCTACAGATCCTGCTCCTCTCTGTGCAGTCACAGCACTCCCACGTCTCCACCTCCCCTGCTCTCAGAATCCAGCAGCTAAATTTAGGCCTCCTCTTGTTCTCCTCCAGACCCTGCACCCTCTGCTTCCTAACTCTATGCCCGGAAGTGGGAGAAAATACCTGTATTACACAGCTATCTGCTCCCGCCTCCCGACTGAAAGGTGCAAAATGTGACACCGGAGGGGGGATCCAAAAAGTGGAAGTTCCATTTTTGGGTGGAACTCCACTTTAATTAGCCTTTTTTTAGCTCTGTTGTATGACTTTTGATGTCATTATCAGAGCCATGTTGGGTGGCCACTTCTGATGAGGTACCATGAGAACTTAGGAAAAGCACCTTGTGTCACCTGCATGTACCTCTGTTAGACTGGAAATGGGTCCCATTGTCCCTGTGTAGCCCTCTTAACCACTTAAGGACCGCCTAACGCCGATATACGTCGGCAGTATGGCATGGCTCGGCACAGGCACATGGGTTGCGCAAGTGCGACCCGGTCTGAAGCTCCGTGACCACGCCCGCGGGACCCGCAGACCCAATCGCCGCCGGTGTCCCTCGATCGGTTCACAGGAGCAGAAGAACGGGGAGAGGTGAGTGTAAACACACCTTCCCCGTTCCTCTCTGTGGCAGTGACACTGATCATATGTTCCCTGTTATAGGGAATGACAATCAGTGACGTCACACGTCCAGCCACACCCCCCTACAGTAAGAATCACTCCGAAGTGTATGCCATAAAGTCACGAAAAAAAAAATCGCTGATCGCCGCCATACTAGTAAAAAATATATATTATTAAAAATGCCATAAAACTATCCCCTATTTTGTAAACGCTATAACTTTTGCGCAAACCAATCAATAAACGCTTATTGCGTTTTTTTTTTTATACCAAAAATAAGTAGAAGAATACGTATCGGCCTAAACTGAGGGAAAAAATAATTATATATATTTCTGGGGGATATTTATTACAGCAAAAAGTAAAAAATATTGAATTTTTTAGCTTAGTTTATAGCGCAAAAAATAAAAACCGCAGAGGTGATCAAATACCACCAAAAGAAAGCAATTGTCAGTTAAAGCGACGCAGTGCGGAATCGCAAAAAGGGGCAAGGTCCTTAACCTCCATAATGGTCTGGGTCTTAAGTGGTTAAAGTGGAGTTCCACCCAAAAATGGAACTTCCACTTTATGGAACCCTCCCTTCCTCCGGTGTCACATTTGGCACCTTTCGATGGGGGGGTAGTTACCTGTGTAATACAAGTATGTGCTCCCACTCCCACAGTGATCAAGGTGACCTACGCCACGTCCAACGCCTACACTGTCCTCCCCCGCTGTCTTCTGGGAGACACACAGGTCCCAAAAGACAGCAGGGACCAGTAAGGACACACAGCACGACTCGCACATGTGCAGTAGGGAACCAGAAAGTGAAGCTGCAAGGCTTCACTTCCTGATTCCCTTACTGAGGATGGCGGCGGCAGCAGCCGAGAGCTGAGCGACAGATCGGCTTCGGCTGCTGACATCACGGGCGCCCTGGACAGGTAAGTCTCCATGTGTTAAAAGTCAGCAGCTGCTGACAGTCTCTGGCTGTGTTGCCCAGCTCTCCTAGTTCAGTTGGCTCACTTAGCTTTTAGTCGCAGTGCCCTGGCCTGTGGATAGGGGTTCTCCTGACAAATCCAATAGGAGCCCACATGGCTCCTGGGACAAAACCTTCTTTCTCCTGGCTGGGGTGCCGTCTCCCCCCTGGTTGAGACCTGTCTCTTGACTCCTGGCAGGGGTTCCTCTGACCCCTTGGGTGAAACCTTCTGTCTCCAAACTGGGAGCCCTGAGCAATCCCCAGGCTTGAGTACATAATGACCCTGCACACCTGTGTACTCCACAGGTGTTAGGTATCCATGAAAATCCAGATGCAGGATTGAAGTTTCCATCCCATCCAAGACACTTTGGAACCTTCAAGCTCCAGGCCCAATCCAAGTTTACGGAATCCAGAGAAAGACAAAAATACAGCGTTACCTACTCAGAATCGATAGTCTGGAACCTTGCTAAAACGAAACGTCCCACACTCCGCTTGGGTGCTTTCGTCATATACCACTTCCTCCCAGTCTGGATATACAGTAGATATCAGATATTCCAACTGCTCACAAGCAGAAACCAAGACGATACTTGTTTGTCTGCTGAACATGGACTCTTTATTAGAAAACAGAATACAAGTCTTACATACAGTAAAAGAGGAGCTTCCTACATCCTGCTCATATCACTTTAGCAAAACACAAAAACATAAATTAACATGAGCTAATTAACTAATCCCATAAAGCAGCCGTTTTGACTTCATAACTACAATACACATTATCATACATACGGTATCAACACAGAACTCCTTCATACAATTGCAGGGTCAATTAGCACAGACAACAATGGATGAAAGACTCTTAGAAATTATACTAGACTCATTTACATTAGAACATACAACAGACAGACAGGTGGCTGGAGTTGACATCAGCATCTTCTAACAGTATGTGTCCCAACATTATGAATCAGTCACTATTTCTAATATGCCATATACAGTACAGGGTTCCCAGAGTCTGTGTGTCTTGGGGGGACATGGACTTGAATCCTAAGTAACACCACCTCAAGGGTCCCCCGGCATACAGCTCACAAAGAGCACCGTTCCCCCAAATGCCAGGGCCTCTTGCAAGTCTGTCACACTCGCATTAAACCTTCATATGAATCCTGTGTCATTTTTCTCCTGCATTTTTTAACAGTGGCAAGGCCTCGCATTGTCACAAGGGTTAAACTGTTGAGAAAGGCTGATCTAGAATGTCTTTGTATGGTTTAGCATTAGTGGTACCCTTCACTGAAAAGAGCTCACCCATCAATGCCCACCAGTGGTGCCAATCAGTGACACCTAGCAGTGCTGCCTATCAGTGTAACCTACCGGTGCTGATCAGTGCCCATCATTGCCACCCATCAGTGCCCATCACTGCCATCTATCAGTGCCCATCACTGTTAGCTATCAGTGCCACCTATCAATGCCACCTATTGGTGCCACTTCTCAGTGCCCACTAGTGCCACCTTTCAATGCCCTTCAGTGTCATTTATCAGTGCCACCTATCAGTGCCCACCCTTGCCGCCTTATCGGTGCCCATCAATTGAGTCTATCGGTGCCCATCAATCGAGCCCATCGGTGCCCATCAGTGCAGACCATTGGTGACCATCACATGTTTGCAAAATTCTATAACAAAATATAAAAATATATAACTTTTTTTATTTTTTTTTAAATAGGTATTTTTTTAAACAAAAAATAAAAACCGCCTAGGTGATCAAATAGCACCAAAATAAAGCTCTATTTGTGGGAAAAAAATATATAAAAATGTAATTTGGATACAGTGTTGTATGACGCGCAATTGTCATTCAAAGTGCATCAGCGCTGAAAGCTGAAAATTGGTCTGGGCAGGAGGGGGGTTTAAATGCCCAGTAAGCAAGTGGTTAAAGCCAAATCGCAGTGTTGTGGGAACTGTTTCCTTCTACTCATAAAGCAGCCATAGGGCTTCAGAGCCATGGAAAAGATTGCCTTCTCTGGTTGATGTAGGGAATAGGCAGCAGTTTAACAGGCAGGAGACTGCAATAAATAAATAAAGCAGAGACTCGAGGTCACGGCGACAACAACAAAGGGTTTCTGAAGGCTGCGGTACAGAGCTTTTCACCCTGCTTTCCCACCCAGGGGCTTGTAAACACTGGCTAATGGCCATCAGACTGTACAGACCCGCTCTGTGTTCTCAGCATGTACAGTAATTTAATTCCCGTTAACCACTTCAGCGCAATGAAGGAGCACAGGTAACGCGCCGGGAGGAATTCGCAAAGACAGACTCGGAATGAACCAGGCTCCCGTCCAATGCAAATAAACCTCCAGCTGATTGTAAAGTCTTTTCCCGCACACAGGCCTTTATGCCTAGACGTTTACTCAAAGTTTAATAAGTGGAATTTTTATTAATGTGTCATTGCATTTTAGGGATTTCTGTCTCTGAATCTTGGACCTGATCAGATGCGCATTCTAATCTGGTGTAGTTCAGCTCCTCACCACTAGGGGGGAGCCACAGGATCAAAGGTGAGAATTCACAAATGTAGGAGTAGTGAGGGTAAAAGTTGAAGCTTAAAGTGATATTTAAGGTTTGTGGTTTTTTTTTTTTAAATAACAAGCATATCATACTTACCTCCACTGTGCAGTTCGTTTTGCACAGAGTAGCCCCCGATCGTCCTCTTCTGGGGTCCCACGCTGGCTCTCGCAGCTCCTCCCCACATAGATAACCCCCTCGGGGAAGCTCTCTCCCGAGGGGGTTACCTTGCGTGGTGCACTCCTGTGTCATACCGGCGGCCGCGTCATTGAATTTGATTGACAGCAGCGGGAGCCAATGGCTGCGCTGTTATCAATCTATCCAATGAAGAACCGAGAAGCTGTGGAGAGAGCGACGCAGGATCGTGCCCTCCGAAATTCAGGCTCATGTAAGTAAAACGGGGGGACCGGACACTGCAAGGATGCATTAAGGTGAAAAAACACAAGGGTTTACAACCTCTTTAAGGCCCCTTTCACACTGGGGCGGGAGGCACGGTGGCGGTATAGCGCCGCTATACTGTCGGAATTGCCACGGGATTCGGCCGCTAGCGGTGCGGTATGAACCCCCGCTAGCGGCCGATAAAGGGTTAATACCGCCCGCAATGCGCCTCTGCAGAGGTGCATTGCGGGCGGTATTGCCGCGGTTTCCCATTGTTTTAAATGGGAAGGAGCGGTATACATACCGCTCCTCTCACCGCTCCAAAGATGCTGCTTGCAGGAGATTTTTTTCTCTCCTGCCAGCGCATCGCCTCAGTGTGAAAGCCCTCGGGCTTTCACATTGAGAAGGCTGGGCAGGAGTTTTTCAGGCGATATTTTTAGCGCTGTACCGCCTGAAAAACTCCTCAGTATGAAAGGGGCCTTAAGGAGAAGTACAGCCAAAGCTTGTTTGACTGTAATTGTCCTGTGGATCACAGGAGTGCAGTTAGTTCTTCACTCCTGTGACTTGTTTTCAGCAGACAGGGGGCTGAAATCCGCTGTCGGCTGATGTCACAGAGCCGGTTCAGGCTCAGGCAAGATCGCGATCATAAAGTCAGGATCCACCCACATGCCTGAACCGGCACCCGACTCAGCCTCTCAACAGCCCAGCGCTCCAGTGAGTAAGGGGGGGGGGGGTCAGAGCAGAGAGTGGTGACTGGCAGCAGCTCTCTGCTCGCGGAGCTATGAGAACCGAGTGATCGGCAGTGTTTGATCACTCGGTTCTCAGAGTAGAGGCACCGGGGACAGATACAGCATTGGCCCGATTCTGCATCCACCTAGGCAAGTATGAATCTTTAAAAAAAAAAAACATACTTCTCTTTTAATCTATCTTTATTTGTCTTCCCTGGTTCAACTCTTTCCCGCTTATTAATGTGATTGTGAATGATCACCTTGTGAGGCTTAATGTACACGGGACGTTTTACAACCTCTCCTGAACGAATTAACTTGACAGATAGTAACCGACGTTTAAAAATGTAAATTTTTCCGCATTTACATGCTGCGTTTAGCTGCGTTTGCGTCCAGAAGCATTTGGTTTATTCTTTTTTTCAAACAGTCAAAAATGAAAAACGCCGTGATTTACCGCGTTTGACGTTTCAAATGCCTCTGAACATCCGTGCTTTACAAAAAATTATTCTAAATGCAACAGCCTAGAAATGACTATAAGTCCTCTTTCACACAGGACGGATCCGTGATGATCCGCCTGCTGATCCGGCGGATGACAGGGCGGTCCCCGCACACTGTGCAGGGACCGCCCTGTCAGATCTCCGCTTTCTCCCATGGGGGGAGCGGATGAACACGGACCGTCTGTCCGTGTTCACCCGATCCGATCCGCAGATGGAAGAAAAAATAGGGTTTTCCTCCGTCTGCAGAATCGGAGGATTGTGGACCCGGATGAGATTGGGTGTCGGCGGATTTTCATCCACCGACACCCGCAATCTCATAGGGAACAATGCATGTCCCTTTTTCATCCGTAAACGGATGGATGAAAAAGCGGAAATACGTTCCGTCCGTGTGAAAGGGCTCTAACTGGACCCTGTGTACATGTACTGATAACATAACAGAGGAGAAGCAGCTGAAAAAAACGCCCAACTAATTCTAAACTTCTGTTTATCAGCAGCAGTGTACATGAAGCCTAAAACAACCCATTCAGTTTAAGGGCCCTTTCACACGGGGCGGATCAGTAATGTTCCGCCCCGTGAACCTCCGCTTGCTCAGCGGGGATCGCTCCGTGGATCCCCGCTGAGCCGGCGGATGACAGGGCGGACCCTGCACAGTGTCTTTTCTCCGCTCTCCCCCATGGAGGGATCGGATGGACACGGACCGTCTGTCCATGTTCACCCGATCCGATCCGCAGAAGGAAGAATTTGCAGAATTAGAGTAATGCGAAAGCGGGCGAGATCAGGTGTCAGAGGATGTTCATGCGCTGACACCCGTAATCTCATAGGGACCAATGTATGTCCCTTTTTCATCCACACACGGATGGATGAAAAAGCGGACATACGGTCTGCAGGTGTGAAAGGGGCCTAAAACAGAAATAAAAGGCAGAACATTTGTGTGTATATAAATATAATAAAATGATCACATTCCCTCTGTTCTCAGCTGCATAAGAGCTAGGGGAGGAGAAGCAACAGTACACTCAGCTTCCCAGTGAATGGCTGTGCAGAGGGGGGGGGGGGGGGTGTCAGGACAAAACTGATCGAGAACTGACCATGCTGTGCTCTCTTTACTGGCAGGGATACATATTGTTTGTTTTTTCAAAATTGTCTGGGGCTTTTTTATAGCGCAAAAAAAACGCAGAGCTGATCAAATACCAGCAAAATAAATGTCTATTTGGGGGAAAAAAAAGGACATCAATTTTATTTGTGTATAGCGTCACGCGACCGCGCAATTTTCAGTTTAAGTAACATAGTGCCGTATCCCAAAAAATGGCCTGGTCACGAAAGGGGGGTAAACCTTCCAGAACTGAAGTGGTTAAAGGCACTCCTGCCCTCCAATGAAGCTAATGGAGCACAGATTGCATTCCATTAGCTAACTTACTATCCATACTGACTGGGGAAAGCGACGCCAGGACTACACATCGCTCCTGAGTCGTTCGCTGGATGGGCTGATCAGCGAGCAGACGGATATTTTCCAATGGGGACACTAGCTCCTGTGACAACCAAATATTTCCTCACTTTGCATGGATTTCCTCGCACTTCCTGTTTTGGTTATAGGACAGGAAGTGAAGGAAAATCTGCTCAATGGGGCACAGATGGAAAAAGTAATCCTTACAGGGGTTCTAATCCCCTTGCTTTATCCAAAATAAAAAAAAAAAAAAGTTTTGCCTTTAGTTCTATATTTAAACCGAGTGAATTTTCGAACTTTACCAGAGTTTCCTGAACAGCAGACAGATCGGGGACAGAGAGCTGCTCATTAAACAGGAATTCCAGAGTGATAGGAGGAAACCTTATAAAACAAGGAGCCATTAAAATCAGTAAATACAACCGATTAGCACTTGTATGTCTGGGTCAGGGGGGGTATCGCCCGCTCTCCAGAGTCGCTGTCACTAATGATGCCGGAACACAGAAGTACAGACTTGGGCCTTGTTCAGGCACGCAGGCGGTGGCGGCTCTCCGATGACATTTGTGAACTGCGAGGAATGCGTAGAATGTTGTCACCGCTTTAGAACTTCCGAAGAAACACTTGTCTGTAGCACATGGCAGTCACAAGCCTGGCTTTTATCTGCCTGTCCTGAGCCCAGGGTCGTGTCATCGGACATGGAAAGTGCTGGCCTTTCCTGTTACTAGAAAGCTGCATTGTGCGCCTCTAGAGTTCCATCGATTCCCAGAGCTGCCGGCTGTCCTTTAGATGCAAATCTGGCTTTCCGTAACAGTTCCTTCTTTAAAGGAGAAGTACAGCCAAAGCTCGTTTCTCTGTACTTCTCCTGTGGATCACAGAAGTGAAGTTCCTTCTGCACTGTGACCTGTTTTCAGCAGACAGCGGGCTGAAGTCCTCTGCCGGCTGACGTCACAGTGCCGGTACAGGCTGGGGCACGATCGCGACAATGCAGTCATGCCTGGACTGGGGTTCTGTCGATTAGTGCCCTCTGTTGGTGTGACGTCACCTTAGGGCAGGAGCTTCTTTTTGAGGGGATGGGAGCGACCGGCTGAGCTGGGTTTCCAGTCCAGCATGTGGGCGTATCCTGACCATATGGTCGCAATCTTTCCTGAGCCCTGCATCTGTCCCCTGGCGCCCCTCTAACACTGAGAACTGAGCAATCGAGCACCGTCGATCGCTCAGTTCTCACAGTTCCGGTGACTATCAGCCACCACTCTCTGCTCTACCCCCCCCCCCCCCCAGCTCATTGGAGTGCTGGTCTGTGGAGGGGGCAGCAGCGGTCAGCTCAGGCTCTCAGCGGCTCGCTGAGGGCCTGAGCCGGGTGCTGGTGTTCTATCGAATAGTGCCCTCCATTGAAAAGTGCCCACGCAGAACATAAGGGCACTCGAGCTGATTTCCCAATCAGCTGGTGTGATGTGGCCATAGCGCGTGCGCACATCGTAGGAGGCTTTTTTCGATGGGAGATACCATTTCACGGCACAATTGAAAGCTATGCAAAGAGCGGAGGGACATTGTAGTTGTCATATCGTGCCTCGGTCTTGCGACACAGGTTTACAGCGTGCTCAAGGTCCGGTTTTGTCTGTGTTGCAGGGTGGGCTGTGGGTGTGTTGAAGGGCAGGTTTTGTCTGTGTTGCAGGGTGGGCTGTGGGTGTGTTGAAGCGCGTGTTTTGCGTTGCAACCCTCCCTTACACACAGGCAAAACCCACCATTCAACACACCAAACCAGCCCTGCACCACATAAAAAAAACGGACCTTGAGCACACTGTAAACCCACGCCGCAACAGCAAGGCACGATATGACTAATATGGTATCCCTCTGCTGTTTGCATAGCATTAAATTGTGCCTGTGAAATGGTCTCTCCCGTCAAAAAAAGCCTCCTACGAGGTGCACATGTCAGCTGATTGGGAATCCAGCTGGAGTGCCCCTCCATTCTGCACATGGGCACTTTTCGACAGAGGGCACTATTCGATAGAACACCTGGCTCAGCCTCTTAGCGAGCCGCTGAGAGCCTGAGCTGGCCGCTCCCGCCCCCTCCACAGCCCAGCGCTCCAATGAGAGAGCAGAGAGAGGTGACTGATAATCACCGGAGCTGTGAGAACTGAGCAATCGATCGCTCAGTTCTCAGTGTTAGAGGCGCCGGGGGACAGATGCAGGGCTCATGAAAGATCGCAACCATATGGTCGGGATCCACCTACATGCTGGACCAGATCCCAGCTCAGCCTGTCGCTCCCATCCCCTCCACAGCCCAGCGCTGTGAAGGCGGGCGGGAGGAGATAAATTGTTTATATTTTCTTTGTGTATTATCCATTTAATTGTTCAAATAATTCTTATGAATACTTTCCTGTTTTATCACTTGCTGCCAGTAGGTGGTGAGTGATGCCTATGAGTCTAGTACTGCTGGGATACAGAAAGCTGATTTACTAGTATGCTGTGAATAGACCGAAGTGCACTATGCTATAGCGCAAAATATCCATTTGAAATGATAAGGGAGTCAGAGGAGGCACCCCCAACCCATTCCTAGTGCTAGAAAGGGTGGTGCCTATGTAGATCTTCAGTTTGCAGAGGAAGTCAGTATGTGGAGAACTAGCAGGTGGCTTCCATGCTAGAAATAGAAAAATATAAAATCACCTTTACTAAATGCTTACTTTGTACTATACATAGAGTATGACATGAAATACATTATCACAAATATCTGTTTCCTCCCTCATACCTGTACACCCCTATGGAACAGAGCAGTTTTCCATTCTAGTTTGCAATAACTCTGTCATTACTTGTGAAAACAAAGTCATACATACATCATCAGGGCTTTCCTTTGGTGATATAGTGTTGTAAAGTTATTTTAAAAAAATTATGCAATTCATAGACAAAAATGTAGCAGAAAAAAAAAAGTCCTAAACCCTGCACTCTGTACATAGCGCACTCCTACTCTAATCCCTACACTCTATACACTGCGGAATCCTGAACTCTGCACTCTGTACATAATGCACTCCTGAACCCTTTTACTTTGTACGTAGCATAGTCCTAAACCTTGCACTCTGTACATAGGGCACTCCTACCCTAATCTTTACACTCTATACACTGCGTACTCCTGAACTCTGCACTCTGTACATAATGCACTCCTGAACACTTTACTCTGTACGTAGCGTACCCCTAAACCTTGCACTCTGTACATAGGGCAGGCTTGAACTCTGCACTCTGTACATAACATACTCACTTCACTCTGTACATAGCACACCCCTACTGTAATCTCTACACTCTGGACACTGCGTACTCCTGAACGCTGCACTCTGTACATAATGCACTCCTGAACTCTGCACTCTTTATGTAGCACACCCCTAAACCCTGCACTCTGTACATAAGGCACCCTTGAACTCTTCACTCTGTGCATATTGCACTCCTGAACCCCGCATTCTGTACGTAGCGCATCCCTAAACCCTGCACTCTGTACATAGCGCACCCCTCCCCTAATCTCTACACTCTGTACACTGCGTACTCCTAAAATGTGCACTCTGTATGTAGCGTACTCCTAAACTCTGCGCTCTGAAGGTAATGCACTCCTGAACCCTGAATTCTGTACCTGGCTCTCCCCTAAACCCTGCACTCTGTACATAGCGCACCCCTACTCTAATCTCTACAATCCACACTGCGTACTCCTAAACTGTGCACTCTGTATGTAATGCACTCCTGAACCCTTTACTCTGTACCTAGCGCACTCCTTAACCACTTAAGCCCCGGACCAATATGCTGCTAAATGCCCAAAGGCGTTTTTACAATTCGGCACTGCGTCGCTTTAACAGACAATTGCGCAGTCGTGCGACGTGGCTCCCAAACAAAATTGGCGTCCTTTTCCCCCACAAATAGAGATTTATTTTGGTGGTATTTGATCATCTCTGCGGTTTTTATTTGTTGCGCTATAAACAAAAAATAGGGCGACAATTTTGAAAAAAATGCAATATTTTTTAATTTTTGCTATAATAAATATCCCCCAAAAACATATATAACATTTTTTTTTTCCTCAGTTTAGGCCGATACGTATTCTTCTACCTATTTTTGGTAAAAAATCGCAATAAGCGTTTATCGATTGGTTTGCGCAAAATTTATAGCGTTTACAAAATAGGGGATAGTTTTATTGCATTTTTTTTTTTACTACTAATGGCGCCGATCAGTGATTTTTTTCATGACTGCGACATTATGGCGGACACTTTGGACAATTTTTACACATTTTTGGGACCATTGTCATTTTCACAGCAAAAAATGCATTTAAATTGCATTGTTTATTGTGAAAATGACAGTTGCAGTTTGGGAGTTAACCACAAGGGGGCGCTGTAGGATTTGTGTGTTCCCTGTGTGTGTTTACAACTGTAGGGGGGTGTGGCTGTAGGTCTGACGTCATCGATCGAGTCTCCCTATAAAAGGGATCACTCGATCGATGCAGCCGCCACAGTGAAGCACGGGGAAGCCGTGTTTACATACGGCTCTCCCCGTTCTTCAGCTCCGGGGAGCGATCGCGAGCGGGCGGCTAGAAACGAATAGCCGCGCCCTCGTCCCGGATCGCTCCCCACGTGTTTCTGACCGCCGCATGTAGCGGGGGGGGGGTCCCGATCAGACCCCCGACCCGCGCAAAGGCAGGGACGTATATATACGTTAATCTGCCTTAACGTTCCCTTCTGCCGACGTATATCTACATGTGGCGGTCGGGAAGTGGTTAATCCTGCACTCTGTACATAGCACACCCCTACCCTAATCTCTACACTCTATACGCTGTGCACTCCTGAACTCTGCACTCTGTATGTAGCACACTATTGATCTCTGCACTCTGTAAGTAATGCACTGCTGAACCCTGCACTCTGTATGTAGCGCTCACTTAAACCCTTCACTCTGTACATAGGGCATCCATCGGTTCTGCACTCTGTGCATAGGGCACCACTGGAACTGCACTCTGTACAGAACGCACTCCTGAACCCTGCACTCTGTACATAGGGAAATCCTGAACTTTGCACTTTGTACGTAATGCACTGCTGAACTGTTTACCTAGCACACCTCACATACAACCGGCCCTTTGGGGGCAACCACACTGCTGATGCGTCCGGTGATAAATCTGAGTTTGACACCCCTGTTTAAGGTTAACAGTCAGAGGCAGATGATCACACGCTATAGGGCTCGAGGCACATCAGTGTCACAGGGTGTGCCCTCCTATTTTTCAGGAGGAATTCAAGACAAAAGGGTAAATGTTTGATGGCACTACTTAGACACAATTAACATTTATGGAAGTTCCCTATAAGGTAGAATATATATTTTTCTGCGCTTACTATTAGTGCTAAATGGCCTTTTCTTAAAGACTGGATATGTTGAAGAAAAATTAATTTAGCTCAGAATTTCAGGATCTGTAATTCCGCGTACACACAATCATTTTTCGGGTTGTAAAAAACTAAGTTTTTCAGGCTCTAGAAAAAACAACACGTTTTTTTTCACCTTGATCATTAAAACAACGTTGTCTACACACGATCGTGAAAAACAAAATGCTCTAGCAAAGCGCGGTGACGTACAACACGTACAACGTCACTATAAAGGGGAAGTTCCATGCGGATGGCGCCTCCCTTGGGGCTGCTTTAGCTGATTCCATGTTAGTAAAAGACGATTCGCACTTTTCTGTCTGTTACAGCGTGATGAATATGCTTACTCCATTACGAACACTAATTTTACCAGAATGAGCGCTCCCTTCTCATAACTTGCTTCTGAGCATGCGCGGATTTTTCACGTCGTTAACCACTTAAGCCCCGGACCAAAATGCTGCTAAATGCCCAAAGGTGTTTTTACAATTCGGCACTGCGTCGATTTAACAGACAATTGCGCGGCCGTGCGACGTGGCTCCCAAACAAAATTTGCGTCCTTTTCTTCCCACAAATAGAGCTTTCTTTTGATGGTATTTGATTGCCTCTGCGATTTTTCTTTTTTGCGATATAAACGGAAAAAGACTGAAAATTTGGAAAAAAAATTATATTTTCTACTTTTTGTTATAAGAAAAATCGAATAAACTAAATTTTAGTCAAACATTTAGGCCAAAATGAATTCAGCCACATGTCTTTAGTAAAAAAAATCGCAATATAAAAAAAAACTAGCTACCTAGCGGGAACAGTGACACTAATACAGCGATCAGAAAACCGATCGCTTGGTGCCACTGGCAATAAGGGATGAAAGGGTTAACTAGGGTGGTGATCAAGGGGTTAAACCTTTATTAGGGGGGTAGGGACCTAACACTAACTGCCTGTTACACTAACTGTCACACTGACACTAAATGCAGTGATCAGTAAATATATGATCACTGCAATCAGTGACACTGTGATAGGGGGCTGGGTGGGTGATCTGAAGGGGTTAATGTGCCTATGTGTATGGTGTCAGTGTAGTGTTGGTGCGACTTACTATGTGATGTCTTCTCTCCTCTCGCCGGGTCGAAAATACTGCCGAGAGGAGAGGTGACATCACTTCCTCTGCCTGTGTTTACATTACACAGGCAGAGGGCGGGCATGCGGGGGAGGAACGGATTCGCTGGGAGCGATCGCGAGGGGGCGGACAGAAATGAACACCCGCCCCCTCATCCCGGATCGCTCCCAGACACTTACCGACTGCCGCATGTAGCGGAGGGGGTCCCGATCGGACCCCCGACCCGCGGGAAGGCAGGGACGTACCAGTACGCCCATCTGCCTGTACGTGCCATTCTGTGGACGTACATATACATGCGGCGGGCGTTAAGTGGTTAACGCCCACACACGACCATTTTTTACATCCCAAAAAACGACAACGTTAAAAACGTCATGAAAAAATAGAGCATGTTGTAAAATAGTTTTGCCCGTTTTTCAGAACCCGAAAAATGCTCTGAAGCCCACACATGATCGTTTTTAATGACATAAAAAAAAAAGCATAATTTTTTAGAACCCGAAAAACGGTTGTGTGTAGGCGGCATAAGACATGCTTTTTCAAGATCTCCTACAAAGAAAACAATTTATTACAGAATGATGCTGGTGTGGAAGTCTATGGATAATGGTTAATCCTAGGATCAGCACAGGATATTCCCTGAAGTACTTCCCGAAGGAACCGTCCATAACTGTCTGGATCAGAGAGAACATCTTGGAGAAGCCCTATAATGTGAATCACAGTCATGTCAAGTGAAGAGAACACCAAAGTATGACTCTAAAGTTGGCCATGACCCTAGAAAAAGTAAAGCGATTGAACAAACAGCCCGGTGACTCCAATACTGTCGGTTGCCGGCATTCATCAGGGCTTGCTCGGCTTAATGGAACTAGCTATCAACAAGGATAAGGACCCACACCGGCTATTCGCCCAATTATCGTCTGTGAAAAATTGGCTTGAGCATGTCTCCTCCCGAGCCACGCCCCCAGACGCATTTCACCCCCCACAGGCTTAGTCATAGAGGGTTATGACTAAGCTTGTGGGGAAGGTGAAATGCGTCAGTCATGACTATTGGGCGGATACCCGATGTGCGGTTCCTTATCCTTGTTGATAGCTATCTAAAGTTGGCCACACACTAGTAGGATTTCGTACAAAAGTTTGTAATAACATTCATATGATAATTCTTAGTACATTCGATGACTTGATGAATTTCCTTTGGAAGTTCTTCAGAGTTTCATTTGCTTTTACCTTCGATTTTAGAATGAATGGACCCTCCTAAAAAACACATTCACCGTTAGAATTTCATTCAGTAAAGAAATATTTTTCATCCTGCTTCGTAAAAGTTTTCTCGTCACTACGGTCGCAAATTAATGATGATATGTCCCCACTAATGAAAATTGAACAAGCGTTCTCAAAACAGGAGATTTTGAACACAATTCTACTAGTATTTGGGCAGCTTAAAGTGTTAGGCTGCTTTCACATTGGGCTTTTAGCCGCGGTGGTGGTATAGCAGCGCGATTTTTAGCGCTGCTATACCGTCATATTTACCGCGGTATTCGGCCGCTAGCGGTGTGGTTTTAACCCCCACTAGCGGCCGAAAAAGGGTTAATACTGCGCCTCTGTAGACACCCCGCTCCTATACCGCTGCAAAGATGCAGCTAGCAGGACTTTTGGAGCGGTCCTGCTAGTGCACCGCTTCAGTGTGAAAGCCTTCGGGCTTTCACATTGAAGCCTGCAGGGCAGTTTTTTTCACGCGGCATAGCAGCTTTATTTTTAGCGCTGTACCGCGTGAAAAACGCCTCAATGTGAAAGGGGCCTTACTAAACCCAGGACCCTGCATTCACTATATTTGATCTCCCACAGGACACAAAATATGGAAATGCAATTATTTTAGTAAATATAAACTGCTAAATGCCTATACTCATCAGCAGTATATAGGGCTCCATTCACACTTGTGGACTCCATTCACTTGTGGGCACTATTCACTTGTGGGCTCCATTCAGACTTGTGAGCTCCATTCACACTTGTGGGCTCCATTCACACTTGTGGGCCCCATTCACTTGTGGACTCCATTCACTTGTGGGCTCCATTCACACTTGTGGGCTCCATTCACTTGTGGGCTCCATTCACACTTGTGGGCTCCATTCACACTTGTGGGCTCCATTCACTTGTGGGCTCCATTCACACTTGTGGGCTCCATTCACTTGTGGGCTCCATTCACTTCTGGACTCCATTCACTTCTGGGCTCCATTCACACTTGTGAGCTCCATTCACACTTGTGGGCTCCATTCACTTGTAGGTTCCATTCACACTTGTGGGCTCCATTTACTTGTGGGCTCCATTCACACTTGTGAGCTCCATTCACACTTGTGAGCTCCATTCACACTTGTGGGCTCCATTCACACTTGTGAGCTCCATTCACACTTGTGGGCTCCATTCACACTTGTGAGCTCAATTCACACTTGTGGGCTCCATTCACACTTGTGGGCTCCATTCACTTGTGGGCTCCATTCACTTGTGGGCTCCATTCACACTTGTGAGCTCCATTCACACTTGTGGGCTCCATTCAAGCTTGTGAGCTCCAGTCACACTTGTGGGCACCATTCACACTTGTGAGCTCCATTCACACTTGTGGGCTCCATTCACACTTGTGAGCTCAATTCACACTTGTGGGCTCCATTCACACCTGTGGGCTCCATTCACTTGTGGGCTCCATTCACTTGTGGGCTCCATTCACACTTGTGGGCTCCATTCACTTGTGGGCTCCATTCACACTTGTGGGCTCCATTCACTTGTAGGTTCCATTCACACTTGTGGGCTCAATTCACTTGTGGGCTCCATTCACACTTGTGAGCTCCATTCACACTTGTGGGCTCCATTCACACTTGTGAGCTCCATTCATACTTGTGGTTTCCATTCACTTGTAGGTTCCATTCACACTTGTGGGCTCCATTCACTTGTGGGCTCCATTCACACTTGTGAGCTCCATTCACACTTGTGGGCTCCATTCACACCTGTGAGCTCCATTCACACTTGTGGGCTCCATTCACACTTGTGGTACAGTTGTGTGACTTGTCGTGCAACTTTGGACATCAAAACCGCATGGTAAGTCGTTCCCCATATTTTCCAATGATAACCATTCATATATGTGCGACTTAAAGTTGCAGCAACTTCAAAGTAGTTCATGCACTACTATTTCCGGCACCCTGGATGTTAAAATAATGTTATAAAAACGCCAGTAGCTTTGCAGGGAGTCTTTCAGCGTTTTTTAGTGTTTTTGCAATAGCGTGTATTAGTTTTTTTTTAATGTTAGTAACTTTTTTTTTCAATGGTTAAAAAAATGCACTTTTAATGCGATTTTCGGGCGTTCAGAAAAAAGCCCACAAACTCCACTGCTCATTAAAGCTGAACAACTTGGACACATAGGCCAACATGTGGAGTTTATGGGCTTTAAAAAAAAAAAAAAAAAAAACTCCAAAAAAACTGCAGATTATCAGCTCCGGTGTGCATGCAGCCTTATTGTTCATTCCCAGGTTGGTGGCAGCTTAGTGACCAAGCTGATTTGTTTGCTTGCAGTAGAGCAGTTGTCCTGTCTTTTAACACTGGTAACATGCTTACAGGAGAGGAGAGCAGAGGGAGGAACTAATCAGTCTGCTGCTTCTCTTCTATTGTCCATTCACAGGCTCTCCCAGGTTAGTGAGCTGTCTTGTTTGCCTGCAGTAGAGCAATGGTTCTATTTGAACATGCTTACAGAAGAAGAGAGCAGAGTGAGGACCTCATCAGTCTGCTGCTTCTCCTTTATTGTCCATTCCCAGGCTGGCCACAGCTTAGCGGCCAAGCTTAGTAGAGAAAAGCGCAGTCACTGAACTTGTTGTCTTCCAGTTGTGCCTGGATCACAAGCCTGCACAGTTACAAATCCCCGGGCAGGTAAAACAGTTCATGTGTATGTACCTTAGCTGCTTGCTAATAGTTGATTATTAATAACTGTCGATGAAAGGACATGTAGGCGATGGCTCTATTTTATATTAATTGCCTGCAGAGCCGCTGTTTTCCTTTCCTACACAGGTAACGTATGAGACCGTGAGTCATCTGGCAGCCGTTTCCCCAAACATTGCCATCTGATGAATGTACAGTATGTTATTTAACATTCCTGGGGAGAGTGGACAGAAAGCCGTGTCCCCAGATGTCCTTCCACCCTCTGGACATCGGCCCAGGTTACTTGGAACTTTCTAGTCCTTGATGTTCACCTCAAGCTAAGACTGACAAACATCTTGTGTGTAACAAGCTTCATTTAAAATGCAACTATATTCTTCCATTAGATACATATGCCAATGTGGTCAACTTAAAGCAGAACTCTATGGAAAAAAAAATCTATTACTCTGCATTTGTCAAAATAAAAAAAAATGGACTTTACTGCAATGTTCACCTTCGATCTGGAGCTGTCCCCCACAAAAAGTCCCCTCTTGCAATGAATGATGTTCCTCTTCTGGGCTGAATGATGACCATTGTCATTCAACTTACTTCCTCTAAAGCCCTGTACACACGCTCGTTTTTCTCGGCGGTAAAAAGTCAGCCGGCCAGTACAGGATTCCCAAAGTCTGGGAGATCAGGCACAAAAAGGTGACTCGAGTATATACAGTGAGGCCGTGTACACACAACCAAGAAACTTGACGGGCGAAACACATCGTTTTCCCCATCAAGTTCCTTGTTCGACAGTCAAAATACTAGTCGAGTCAAATTTTTTTCAATTGCCCATCGAGGAAATAGAGAACATGCTCTCTTTTTGGCTCGACAGGTTTCTCATCGAAAAGTGTACACACGACCGGTTTCCTCGGCAGAATACGTCTCCCATCGAGTTTCTTGCTAAATTCTGCCGAGGAAACCGGTCGTGTGTACGTGGCCTAAGTATAATATTTTATAGTGAGCTGAGCTTAAAAAAGAAGTATGGCAAAATAATTTTTTGCCCGTATTTCTCCTCTGGGTCACAGGGGTGCACTTTCTTTTGCTCTTCGGTGACCCAGAATGAGCAGACAGCGGGCCTGCTGGCCAATCAAAAAAAAAATAATAATCTATGGGCAGCTCTAGATTGTAAGTAGGGTTGTCCCGATACCGATACCAGTATCGGTATCGGGACCGATACCGAGTATTTGCGGGAGTACTTGTACTCCCGCAAATACCCCCGATACCTAAATAGAATACTTTGCCCCCCCCCCCGCCGCGTATATAGACACTCCCCCTTGCTCGGGATTGGACGGATACGTCCAATCCCGAGAAGGGGAGTGTCTATGCATGGCGCGGCGGGTATTAGGAGTATTCAAACGGAAGATGCCTGTATAGTGCGGCGCTGTAATGCATGGGGTTAACGCGGCAGCAGCAGCGGCAGTGGTGGCATCGGCATCATTTACAACTAGGTATGGGGGACATGACATGGCTGCATATGTGAGGGACATGACATGGCTGCATATGTGAGGGACAGGACATGGCTGCATATGTGAGGGACAGGACATGGCTGCATATGTGAGGGACAGGACATGGCTGCAATATGTGAGGGACAGGACATGGCTGCATATGTGAGGGACATGACATGGCTGCATATGTGAGGGACATGACATGGCTGCATATGTGAGGGACAGGACATGGCTGCATATGTGAAGGACAGGACATGGCTGCATATGTGAGGGACAGGACATGGCTGCATATATGAGGGACAGGACATGGCTGCATATGTGAGGGACAGGACATGGCTGCATATGTGAGGGACAGGACATGGTTGCATATGTGAGGGACATGACATGGCTGCATATGTGAGGGACAGGACATGGCTGCATATGTGAGGGACAGGACATGGCTGCAATATGTGAGGGACAGGACATGGCTGCATATGTGGGGGACAGGACATGGCTGCATATGTGAGGGACAGGACATGGCTGCATATGTGGGGGACAGGACATGGCTGCATATGTGAGGGACAGGACATGGCTGCATATGTGGGGGACATGGCTGGATATATGTGGGGGGACATGGCTGCATATGTGGGGGACATGGCTGCATTTGTGGGGGACATGGCTGCATATGTGGGGGACATGGCTGCATATGTGGGGGACATGGCTGCATTTGTGGGGGACATGGCTGCATTTGGGGACACATTTAAAAAAAGTATCGGTATTCGGTATCGGCGAGTACATGAAAAAACTTTTACTCGGTCCTAAAAAAGTGGTATCGGGACAACCCTAATTGTAAGCTCTGATGAACAGGACCCTTTGAACGCTCCTTTATTGAACTGTATTGTACTTATTTTGTAAAGCACTGTGCAAACTGTTGGCGCTAAATAAAACCTATGTGATAAAATGAATATATATAGAAGTGTACAAAGCCTCCAAGTTGCAATTAATAACGCTCAGTTGCCTGTTGTAGCTCCCTCTCCTTGTATAGCTCGAAGCAGAGTTTGGGGATGAAGGTAAAGCCATTGGATTTATTACTCTTTTACACAGAAGGCCATCTGATGGTCGCTCCATGAAGCCGTCTCGCAGCTCGTACGTCTTTGCGAACAACAACAAGGTCACTTAAGGATTTGTTTTCACCGCGGCTGCGCTTTAATGTGTTAAAAAAAGAACTACCGAGAATCGTTTCTCTTACATCCTCTACCTCGCACACCACCATCTTCCTAGAAGCACCAACCAGATTTTATTTTCCTTTTAATAGCACATTTCATAGAAAGTGAAAGAAGCCTTTTTATTTATCTTTTGTTTATTTAGAGTTTCCTCTCCTGGAAAAAGCAGCAAGTGCCGGTAATTGAGCATAAAAATAGCTCATCGCTGCTCAACACTATAGAAGAAGCCCCCATAATGGGGTGGTAGGTTTCGTTTAGTAATATGCAGGATGCAAATTATTTAAAGCCATACCCACCCCCACTTCCCCGCCACAAGTGATAGTTGAGCGTTCTGTGGTTGCAAACAAGTTACTCATTCTCAGAAATTCCCATTGATTCGAAAATTCTACCAAAATTACAAAACCAAATAAGTGTGTCACACTTCTTGTGGATTCTTTATATAGTGAGGTGCGAAAGAGACGTCTCTATGGTGGGGGTACAAGAAAATGTCATAAAGGAGAAAAAAAAAAGATAAATCTCCCACTCTATAAGACTCTGGTCCGGCCGCACCTGGAGTATGCCGTCCAGTTCTGGGCACCAGTCCTCAGGAAGGATGTACTGGAGATGGAGAGAGTACAGAGAAGGGAAACAAAGCTAATAAAGGGTCTGGAGGATATTAGTTATGAAGAAAGGTTAGGAGCACTGAACTTATTCCCTCTGGAGAAGAGACGCTTGAGAGGGGATATGATTTCAACTTACAAATACCGTACTGGTGACCCCACAATAGGGATAAAACTTTTAAGTGGAAGAGAGTTTGACAAGACACGTGGCCACTCATTAAAATTAGAAGAAAAGAGGTTTAACCTTTAACCACTTAAGTCCCAGACCATTATGCAGCTTTACCACTTAAGGACCCCTTCACGCCGATATACGTCAGCAGAATGGCACGGCTGGGCACATGGGCATGGTATATATATATGTCCTCTTTAAGAGCCCAGCAATGGGATCGCGAGCTCTCCGCCGGCGTAGCGCTCGCGACCTGGTCCGAAGCTTCGCACCCGCGGACCCGATCGCTTCTGGTCGGTTACAGGAGCTTAAGAACGGGGAGAGGTGTGTGTAAACACACCTTCCCCATTAGTCATTGTGGCAATGTCAGTGATCGTCTGTTCCCTGATATAGGGAAAGACTATCATTGACGTCACACGTCCAGCCCCGCCCCCCTACAGTAAGAAACACATATGAGGTCACATTTAACCCCTACAGCGCCCCCTAGTGGTTAACTCATTCACTGCCATTGTCATTTTCACAGTAATCAGTGCATTTTTATAGCACTTTTCGCTGTGAAAATGACAATGGTCCCAAAAATGTGTCAAAATTGTCCGATGTGTCCGCCATAATGTCGCAGTCACGAATAAGATCGCTGATTGCCGCCATTAGTAGTAAAAAAATTTTTTTATAAAAATGCTATTAAACTATCCCCTATTTTGTAAATGCTATAAATTTTGCGCAAACCAATCGATAAACGCTTTTTGCGGGGTTTTTTTTACCAAAAATAGGTAGAAGAATACGTATCGGCCTAAACTGAGGAAAAAATATGTTTTTTTTATATATATATTTATTATAGCAAAAAGTAAAAAATATTGTTTTTTTTTTTTTTTCAAAATAGTCGCTCTATTTTTGTTAATAGCGCAAAAAATAAAAACCGCAGAGGAGATCAAATACCACCAAAAGAAAGCTCTATTTGTGAGAAAAAAAGGACGCCAATTTTGTTTGGGAGCCACGTCGTACGACCACGCAATTGTCAGTTAAAGGGATGCAGTGCCGAATCGCAAAAAAGGGCCAGGTCCTTAAAGGAGTTGTAAAGGATTTTTATTTATTTTTTGCTGAAATGACTGTTTACAGGGTATAGAGACATAATAGTTAACTGATTCCTTTTAAAAATAGATTTTGCATCTAGTTTAGTTTTTGCATGTTATCCTGTATCTGTGCTATACAGAGCAATAGAGCAGTGATGGTTTGGAAAACGAAACTAGAAGCTCCCAGCACTGTGGTCATTAGGAAACAGACAACCAGGAAGTGTCCATAACAGAGGAGAATTACAGCAACATCAGAGCAAAAACGAACAATGAGGACATGAAACCAGGACTGCATTATGGTAAAGGAAGCTATTTAGCTAAAAAAAAATCCTTTAGTGACCCTTTAACCTGCATAATGGTCCGGTTTTTAAGTGGTTAAAAACCTGGCCACTTTTTGCGATTCGGCCCTGCGTTGCTTTAACTGACAATTGCGCAGTTGTGCAATGTGGCTCACAAACAAAATTGGCATCCTTTTTTTCCCACAAATAGAGCTTTCTTTTGCAGTATTTTTTACTTTTTGTTATAATAAATATCCCCCAAAAATATATATATATATATAAAAAAAATCATTTACCTCAGTCAGGCCGATACGTATTCTTCTACATATTCCTGGTGAAAAAAATCACAATAAGTGTTTATTGATTGGTTTGCGTGAAAGTTATATAGGGATAGTATTATGGCATTTTTATTAATACGTTTTTTTTACTAGTAATGGTGTCGACAGGCGATTTTTATTGTGACTGTGACATTATGGCGGACACTTTTGACACTATTTTGGGACCATTGTCATTTATACAGTGAACAGTGCTATAAAAATGCACTGTTTACTGTAAAAATTACACTGGCAGTAAAGGGGTTAAACTGTAGGTGGTTCTGTAGGGGTTAAGTGTGCCCTGATTTGTGTTTCTTACTGTGGGGGGCGTGGCTTAGTGTGTGATGTCACTGATCGTCGTTCCCTATGACAGCGAACAGACGATCAGTGTCAGGCTCACTAGGAAGCACGGGGAGAGGTTTGTTTACACTTACCTCTGCCTGTTCTTCCTCTCTGTGACCTGATCGCTGGACACCGGTGGCGATCGGGTACGCGGTTTCCGCTGGAACAGTCACGGAGCTTAGGAACGGGCCGTGAGCGCGCCGCCGGCGACACGCTGCGCGACCCACGGCTAGGCTATTAAAGGGGCTATGCCATTCTGCAGATGTATATCTGCATGCAGCAGTCCTTAAAGCGGTATTTCACCCTAAATATAAGATCTCCCATGTGATCCAGCATAGTGGCGTCAGCGCCAGTATGCTGGGTTTTTTTTTTTTTAATCCCACACTTACTGTATTATGCAGGAATTTCTTTTTTTTCCCCCGTGGTGGACGGCGCCAGTATAGCGCGTCACATCTTCCTAAAATACCCGATATGGACTCGGGTAATCTCGTCGAAAATACGGCGCCTGCGCACAGACCTAGGAGCTGACTGCGCAGGCGCCGTATTTCTCCGAGTCCTACGGCTATGGCGCGTCACGCCCTCCGAAATAGGACTCGGAGAAATACGGCGCCTGCGCAGTCAGCTCCTAGGTCTGTGCGCAGGCGCCGCATTTTCGCCGAGATTACCCGAGTCCATATCGGGTATTTTAGGAAGATGTGACGAGCAATACTAGAGCCGTCCACCGCGGGGGGAAAAAAAGAAATTCCTGCATAATACAGTAAGTGTGGGATTAAAAAAAAAAAAACCCAGCATACTGGCGCTGACGCCAGTATGCTGGATCACATGGGAGATCTTATATTTAGGGTGAACCTCCGCTTTAAGCGGTTAAGTGGTTGTAAACTCTAATAAAAATAAAAAAAGTTTGCCCCAGTGCGCATGTGTCGATGACACATCCTGGGTAGCTACAGGTAAGATTAGATGGTAACCATTGAATTGACTGTGCTCGTGGACAGCTACCTAGTTTGGGTTCCGGTGTTCTATCGAATAGTGCCCTCCATCGAAAATGTGCAGAACGGAAGGGAACTCCAGCTGATTTACTGATCAGCTGGCGTGACATCACTATAGCGCATGCGCACATTGTAGGAGGCTTTTTTCAACGGGAGATACCATTTTCACCGGCAGAATTTAATGCTATACAAACCAGATGGTGGAGTAGTTCCAATCCTCACTTTTTCCGAGAACTTTGAAAAATTTGAGAGGAGTTTATGCTATAATATTGATCCATTCTTGTGTTTTATGTGTGTTTTTTGAATGATTTGTAAATTTGTCTTTGTAAAAGTATGTAAGGTTTTATATTTGTGAAATCACTTAATAAAAATAATTGAAAGAGGAAGCCAGCATAGTGCTGCCTCATTTACTAAGCTCTGGAGCAATTGCACTTGCAGAGTGCAACTGCACTTTCAGAAGTACACAGTAAATTTTACTTTAGTAAATCAACCCCTTAGTCCAGGGGTGTCCAAACTTTTTTCAAAGAGGGCCAGATTTAATGAAGTGAACATGCGTGAGGGCCGACCATTTTGCCTGACATTCTGTGAACCATTAAAATTCGGTCTAAGTGTGTTTTTTTGAACACTAATACACTGCCCAACAAGATTCCCTTGCCTTTTTGGCCGTGTGTGGTAAAGAGATGAGCTCAGGCGTATTATTTGGATATACCGTATTTATCGGCGTATAACACCTTTACTTTAAAAAATCTTACATTTTAAATAAAGAACTGTGAATCAAAAAAAGGGTCACTGCCCATCAATACAGCCTCACAAGTGCCATGAGAGCAGCACCCCCGTTGCCCATGAGTGCAGCCCCCCCTTTGCCCTGAATGCAGAATGTGATGGACAGAACAGTCGTCCAATGGCAGCACAGGAGACGGGACTTCCTTTTACACAGGCCGTGTAAACAGGAAGTACTCCTGTATGCACAGCGCTCGTCCCGCCTCCTCCAAGGCAGCTAGCATGTATTTCTTTTGTGCGCCCTGGCGCTCAGGCATTCGTTGGGGGCCACAAAAGACATTATTGTTAAAATGACCAGGCGGGCCGTTCGAAACCGGAATGCGGGTCGTGATTGGCCCTTGGGCCGGACTTTGGACATGCCTGCCTTAGTCCATAGGGTTCAAGATTGAGTTGGCCCTCCCTTTGCAGCGATAACGGGTTCAACTCTTCTGGGAAGGCCGTCCACAAGGTTTAGGACCGAGCGTCTGTACGAGGCTTTCAGGTTTCTCGACAAGAAAACTGCCTAGAATCCAGACAAGACTAATAGAGAACACGTTCTCTATTTTCTCGTCGTGAGATTCTCAGCAGTTTTCCTGCCGAGAAACCAGAGAGTGTGTACACTTACCTGGTTGCCGTGGAAACCCGCACATGCTCGAAATGACTTTGACGCATGCGCGTTAGCTTCCGAGGAATAGGTAGGGTAAAGCAAGATGGTGGCCACAGCATCGAATGTGACGAGCGCATGTTCATCATACACAATGACGTCACTGTGTTCGTGCCATTCAAAAGAACGACGGTGTACACTCGGGCGGCAAGAGGATCTTGCCAAGAATCTCGTCAGGAAAAAAATAATAATAATTCCTGACAAGATTTGTACGAGATGTGTACGAGGCTTTAGTCTGTAGGGTTCAACATTGAGTTGGCCCCACCCTTTTCAGCTATAACAGCTTCAACTCTTCTGGGAAGGCCGTACACAGGGTTTAGGAGTGTGTCTATGGGAATATTTGACCATTCTTCCAGAAGTGCATTTGTGAGGTCAGGCACTGATGTGGACGAGAAGGCCTGGCTCGTAGTCTCCGCTCTAATTCATCCCAAAGGTGTTCTAAAATAAAGCATAAAATAAAACATTTAATAATTATTTTTTTTCCCCCTGTTATGTAACTACTTTGGGAATGCAAGTGAATCAGCCATGTGTCTGCTGAGATCAAGTCGCTAGCAGCGGCACCAAGAACAATTTTGTATGTATTCTTATCAACTGACATGAAAGAATGCCGGCAAATATTTGTTTGGTTCCCATAGTGAGCGGGAGGGGACTGTACACGGGTTTTGTTGGATCCATAGTGCATTGGACTTTGTCAGGGGAACGTCAGGGGACAAAGCTCTGCTCTCCTTCTACAGACTCTTATTTAATAACAATAGATTGTTTTAGTACATAACTGTTTCAGATTATACAGCAGGCCTCAAACTCACATTGCAGCTGTCACTAGTTTACATCTTAATAATATGTCTGGGGGGGGGTTCCGGTTGTGTGATCTCGCCTCCAGAATTCACAGTTCTGTCGAAATTGGTGGCAATTGTAAAGAAACGTGATGATATGTGTGTATATATCCATCCAGTCATATCCAGTTTTAGGAAATCTATGGGCCAAGTATCTGGGCACCATGTCTGATACACCTGAAAGCCTTTTCCATAGAGTTGGATATAGGTTGCCCGGTCTTTCCTCAGCCCTCCACAATTGCTCATCCTTGGGACTGGCATGCAGAATGTACATGTACACAGCCTTTCCATACACACACACTAGGGCCAATAAACCTGCCAGTATGTCTTTGGAGTGTGGTAAGAAACATGCAAACTCCATGCAGATCAAGTCCTGGCCAAGGAACAAACCAAAGACCCCGGTGCTGCAACCACTAAGGCTGCCCCAAATGATGGTATGGAATCTCTTTAATATTGCATGAACAGACCATAGAGATGTCAAGAGTGACACCATCTTTATGGTCATATGAAGAAACCTCCTTATAACTCGGGTTTTACTTTAGCCCAACATTGCCTGCCCAGAACTGGGTTATTATATTAGGTGGAGCTTGTCTTTAGAGAGTCATTGAACTACATTTTTTAGCTTCTAGCTAAAGTTTAGTGTTTTCTTATATGTCTGTAGACTAAGGTGACCAGATTTTTTAAATGAAATCCGGGGACATATTTTTTCTTTACTAGTAATGGCAACAATCAGCGACTCTCTGCCTGTCGCCGCCCACCTCACAGCCTCTCAAGTCTTACTCTCCGGCCCCGGCTACTACTGGATGGGGAGCGGAGGAAGATCACTCCACCAGGGAAGGCAAGGAGATTGGCAGGTGACTGGCCAGGATTTGAGCCAAGGTAGAAGAACATGTGAATGGGCATGCGCCCGAAACTGAAGAAATATTCCCTCCGCTCCGACCAGCACATGATCATCAGAAAGGGGCACAGATAATGGGAAAAATACAACCCCCTATGCTAGTAGGCACGGCGGATCAGGGGGGGGGGGTGTAATTCAATTGTTTTTATTTTAATTCTGCACTGACTGTCTTTGAAATTGCCCCTGACCCCTATTAAATCCAATCTGGGGACAAAACCAGGGACAGACTTGGTCCGGGGACAGTGTCCTCAATCAGGGGACTGTCCCCTAAAACTGGGGATGTCTGGTCACCCTACTGTAGACTCCATTCCCTGCCCGTGCTTATAAGGTGGCTGAAAGGAAGGGGAGAGCCCTGAGCTGCAGACTCCACCTCTCACCTGTGGTTACAAGGTGGCTGAAGGAAGGGGAGGGCCCTGGGATACAGACTCCACCTCCCACCTGTGGTTACAAGGTGGCTGAAGGAAGGGGAGGGCCCTGGGATACAGACTCCACCTCCCACCTGTGGTTACAAGGTGGCTGAAGGAAGGGGAGGGCCCTGATATGCAGACTCCACCTCTCACCTGTGGTTACAAGGTGGCTGAAGGGAGGGAAGGGCCCTGGGATACAGACTCCACCTCTCACCTGTGGTTACAAGGTGGCTGAAGGGAGGGAAGGGACCTGAGCTGCAGACTCCACCTCCCACATGTGGTAACAATGTGGCTAAATGGAGGGGAGGAGCCTGAGCTGGAGACTCCACCTCTCACCTGTGGTTACAAGGTGGCTAAAGGGAGAGAAGGGACCTGAGCTGCAGACTCCACCTCTCACCTGTGATTACAAGATGGCTGAAGGGAGGAAAGGGACCTGAGCTGCAGACTCCACCTCCCACATGTGGTAACAATGTGGCTAAAGGGAGGGGAGGAGCCTGAGCTGCAGACTCCAGCTCTCACCTGTGGTTACAAGGTGGCTGAAGGGAGGGAAGGAACCTGAGCTGCAGACTCCACCTCTCACCTGTGGTTACAAGGTGGCTGAAGGGAGGAAAGGAACCTGAGCTGCAGACTCCATCTCTCACCTGTGGTTACAAGGTGGCTGAAGGGAGGAAAGGAACCTGAGCTGCAGACTCCACCTCTCACCTGTGGTTACAAGGTGGTTGAAGGGAGGAAATGAACCTGAGGTGAAGACTCCACCTCTCACCTGTGGTTACAAGGTGGTTGAAGGGAGGAAATGAACCTGAGCTGCAGACTCCACCTCCCACATGTGGTTACAAGGTGGCTGAAGGGAGGAAAGGAACCTGAGCTGCAGATTCCACCTCTCACCTGTGGTTACAAGATGGCTGAAGGGAGGAAAGGAACCTGAGCTGCAGACTCCACCTCTCACCTGTGGTTACAAGGTGGCTGAAGGGAGGAAAGGAACCTGAGCTGCAGACTCCATCTCTCACCTGTGGTTACAAGGTGGCTGAAGGGAGGAAAGGAACCTGAGCTGCAGACTCCACCTCTCACCTGTGGTTACAAGGTGGTTGAAGGGAGGAAATGAACCTGAGCTGCAGACTCCACCTCCCACATGTGGTTACAAGGTGGCTGAAGGGAGGAAAGGAACCTGAGCTGCAGACTCCACCTCTCACCTGTGGTTACAAGATGGCTGAAGGGAGGGAAGGGACCTGAGCTGCAGACTCCACCTCCCACATGTGGTAACAATGTGGCTAAATGGAGGGGAGGAGCCTGAGCTGGAGACTCCACCTCTCACCTGTGGTTACAAGGTGGCTGAAGGGAGAGAAGGGACCTGAGCTGCAGACTCCACCTCTCACCTGTGATTACAAGATGGCTGAAGGGAGGGGAGGGCCCTGAGCTGCAGACTCCACCTCTCACCTGTGGTTACAAGGTGGCTAAAGGGACGGAAGGGACCTGAGCTGCAGACTCCACCTCTCATCTGTGGTTACAAGATGGCTGAAGGGAGGGGAGGGCCCTGAGCTGCAGACTCCACCTCCCACATGTGGTTACAATGTGGCTAAAGGGAGGGGAGGAGCCTGAGCTGCAGACTCCACCTCTCACCTGTGGTTACAAGGTGGCTGAAGGGAGGAAAGGAACCTGAGGTGAAGACTTCACCTCTCACCTGTGGTTACAAGGTGGCTGAAGGGAGGAAAGGAACCTCAGGTGAAGACTTCACTTCCCACCTGTGGTTACAAGGTGGCTGAAGGAAGGGGAGGGCCCTGAGCTGCAGACTCCACCTCCCACATGTGGTAACAATGTGGCTAAAGGGAGGGGAGGAGCCTGAGCTGCAGACTCCAGCTCTCACCTGTGGTTACAAGGTGGCTGAAGGGAGGGAAGGGACCTGAGCTGCAGACTCCACCTCTCACCTGTGGTTACAAGGTGGCTGAAGGGAGGGAAGGGACCTGAGCTGCAGACTCCACCTCTCACCTGTGGTTACAAGGTGGCTGAAGGGACGGAAGGGACCTGAGCTGCAGACTCCACCTCTCATCTGTGGTTACAAGATGGCTGAAGGGAGGGGAGGGCCCTGAGCTGCAGACTCCACCTCCCACATGTGGTTACAATGTGGCTAAAGGGAGGGGAGGAGCCTGAGCTGCAGACTCCACCTCTCACCTGTGGTTACAAGGTGGCTGAAGGGAGGAAAGGAACCTGAGGTGAAGATTTCACCTCTCACCTGTGGTTACAAGGTGGCTGAAGGGAGGAAAGGAACCTCAGGTGAAGACTTCACTTCCCACCTGTGGTTACAAGGTGGCTGAAGGAAGGGGAGGGCCCTGAGATGCAGACTCCACCTCCCACCAGCCATGATGTTAACAAGGTTGCAGGGTGTTTGCCTAGAAAATGTTGCATTTTCACAGACCCAGATTTATGGACCGCCGCCTATCCTGATTTACAGGGCAGCCGTTTGCACGAAGAAAACAAGAGTCATAAGATTCTATTGTTTTAGTATCTGTTTAATTGCAAACTTTGTTCATCTGATGTTTACCAGTATTTGCCACAATGTTTTTTTCTTTTCTTTTAGAAAGGGTGCTGTTATGCTTGCCAGCTGCATGTATTTCCATATCTAACCCTGCACTGTTACATTTCAGGTGGTCACGTTGTGGTACAGAGCACCGGAGGTTCTGCTGCAGTCCAGTTATGCCACGCCGGTTGATCTCTGGAGCGTCGGCTGTATATTTGCAGAAATGTTCCGCCGAAAGTAAGCCACATATTGGTATTCATTTATTTATGTTGGTGGGGATTACTAGAAATTCATAACTGACTACATCGAGATTTCTGCATCGTGCACACTACACAATTTGATGAAAACAAGAATGACATGTTACTAGGGCTGCGCATCTTCACCGGTCTCACGATTCGATGCGATTACGATTATCAAGTCCACGATTCGATTCGATTCCGCGATGCATCACGATGCATCAAGATTACTGCGCACGGTTTTCATCTGTTCTTAAAAAAAATTCTCTGCATGTAGCAAACTGTAAACACAGCAGACAACTTAAAGAGGAGCTCCAGACTGACCCCGAAATACTACAAGAGATGGACAGAGACTGCAGACAATGATACTAGAGAGGATCAGAGACTGCGGACATTGTCCCCATAAAGTCCTACCAAACAACAATGTATGCCGTGTCATAAATTATGGTTTATGTATGTCTTATTGTCTTAGTGATTGATTCACATCAAAACTTCATTGATACCTTTTTTTGTATGATTTTTAGTTTTTCTCATTACTGCCCCACACATGCAATGCATGGCTGCATGTGTGTGGCAGTGATGAGCAAAAGCAAAAATCAAAAAAAAAAAAAAAAAAAGTATCAATTTTTAAATCAATGAAGTTGCGACGTTAATCAATCACTAAGACATACATAAACCAGTTTGCCATCAATTGCTGCCAGTGTGCCATCAATTGCTGCCAGTGTGCCATCAATTGCTGCCAGTGTGCCATCAATTGCTACCAGTGTGCCATCAATTGCTACCAGTGTGCCATCAATTGCTACCAGTGTGCCGCCAGTGTGCCATCAATTGCTGCCAGTGTGCCATCAATTGCTGCCAGTGTGCCATCAATTGCTGCCAGTGTGCCATCAATTGCTGCCAGTGTGCCGCCAGTGTGCCATCAATTGCTGCCAGTGTGCCATCAATTGCTGCCATCAATTGCTGCCAGTGTGCCATCAATTGCTGCCAGTGTGCCATCAATTGCTGCCAGTGTGCTGCCAGTGTGCCACCAATTGCTGCCAGTGTGCCACCAATTGTGCCATCAATTGCTGCCAGTGTGCCGCCAATTGTGCCATCAATTGCTGCCAGTGTGCCGCCAGTGTGCCATCAATTGCTGCCAGTGTGCCACCAATTGCTGCCAGTGTGCCACCAATTGCTGCCAGTGTGCCATCAATTGTGCCATCAATTGCTGCCAGTGTGCCATCAATTGCTGCCAGTGTGCCGCCAGTGTGCCATCAATTGCTGCCAGTGTGCCATCAATTGCTGCCAGTGTGCCATCAATTTCTGCCAGTGTGCCATCAATTACTGCCAGTGTGCATCCCCCAAGTAAGTACCTGATGATGATGTCTGTCAGTGTTCTGCTGCCTGCAGTCCTCGGCCGTCTCGGGGCTTCTACAGCAGCCTGTGCAGTGTGCACAGTGTAAGGTGAGCCAAGGAGGAAGGCTCTCAAGAGTCGGGACCGGGGCATCACTTCAGGAATTGGGGACACTCGTTCCACGTGGTGACGGGCGGCTGGGAATGCCGTCAGCGGGGGGCGGGAAAGGAGGGAAGGCTAACACGCCCATGGCTTCTTCGGCCGAATCAGCGGGGGGGGGGGGCGGGAAACGAGGCGCTGCTTACACCCACGGCTTCTTCGGCAGCACCAGCGGGGGGCGGGAAAGAGGTGCGGCTAACGCAGCTTTTTTTTTTTTCGGATGAAAAATCAGACTCGGGAGGGGGGGGGGGAAGCGGCGCGCAAGTGACGTCATCAAAAATCGATTAATGTAAGTCGTAGCATCGGAAACGCATCGTGAGTGGTCGAATCGCGATTCACCGATGCTACGATTAATTTCAACACCCCTACATGTTACACAACAAATGACAGTGCAGATTCATAGCTAAGACCTTCTAGTCACATATTAAGCACTGTAAAGTTTGTTTACAGTTATAGGGCCAGATTCACGTATTCCAGAGCATCTTTGCTCTGGAGTAACGCTTCTGATTTGCGTTGCGCTGCCGAATTTTTAGGAGCAAGTGCTGTCATTCACGAAGCACTTGCTCCTAAAGTTGCGGCAGCGCATCGCAAATGAGCCGGCGGAATTCAAATGTCGCGGGTACGGGGCGTGTAGTATGCTAACTACGCGCGATCCCGCCGCCGACGTACTGCGCATGCGTCGAGTGTCAAAACATCCCCGTGCGCATGCTCCAAAATCTGTGAATGAACGTCAATGACGTCACATTCCCATTCATGACCGTTTTACGCAAGCGACGTTTTTTTTTTTTTTCCCGACGCGATGACGACGCCTATACCTAACATAGGATACTCCAACCCCATGTAGGTATATCTATGCGCCGCGTATCCCGTCCGGAAACGTCGTAACGTCACTGCGTCGCGCCGGATTTCGATCGTGAATTGCCGATTTCCGCTCATTAACATATTTTTTGAGCGTAAATCGGCGGGAACGCCCCCGGCGCCATTTTTAAGTTGAAGTAACGATGCGATGGCGAAACTCAGTTACGCTCATCGCATCGGAACTTCAACCCGGCGTTTCTTGTTTTCTGGTTACAGAAAACAGAAACGCCGGCTCAAAGCCACTGTTACGCTGGCGGATCACTCGATCCGCCAGCGTAACCTTTCATGAATCTGGCCCATAGACTTTTTAAAAGTCAGTATTTGCATACAAATAGACACCCCCCCCATTTGCCAGTATTTTGGCCTTCTGAGTGCTACTTTGTGGGGGAGTTGGAGTAAAGAGTGCTTTGCTCCATATCCTGAAACCAGAAATGATGGCACCCAAGGACTTTTTGACAACAAACTTCAAAATGAGCAGTTTTTTAGAAAGTCCAACTGTGTGTACACTCCATCGGACAAACTTTTTCGTCGGACAAATGTTCGCTCTGCAAAAAGACAAACCTTCCGGCAACAAAAGTCTGATGGAGCAAAGTCCATTGGACTTAAATCCAAAGTACAAATACGCATGCTCAGAACCAATGCAAAAGATCAACCAGCAATAGCAGAAGTTGCCCAAAGGGTGGCACTAAAGAGCAGAAAAACCACGTAGTGCGTCAATTACGTCACTATGTTCTTGTGTGTTGACTGAAAAAGTCCTGCCATGTGTATGCATACCAAGGTCATGGCCAACGCCCTTCAAACAAAAATAAACGGAAAAATATGAAGTCTGATCGTGTGTATGAGGCTTTAGGCCTCATGCACACTGGACGTTTTTTTACAGCGGCTGTTTTTGGCTTCAGGCGTTATTTTCTGCAGCCAGTAAACTCTCCATCATGTTATCCTATGTGGATCCAGTGCCTGAGGCCCCGTACACACGGCAGAGAACCTCGACGGGCAGAACACATCGTTCCGCCCGTCGAGGTTCTCTGCCGGCCGTCAGAATCAACCAACCATTCATCCCGACGGGCCGTCGAGCAAATAGAGAACCTGTTCTCTATTTGCTCGACGGGTTTCCCGACGAGCGGGGCTCGCCGAGAGCGTACACACGGCCGAGGTTCTCGGCAGAATGCGGCTCCCAGCGAGGTTCTCGCTGGTTTCTGCCGAGAACCTCGGCCGTGTGTACGGGCTTTACTGTTTGACTGCCGGCCAGTCCGGCCCCCTCCATGTAGAGACTATCTTGCCAGGGAGGACACAATGGCTGTCTGTGAGCAGATCCCCTGCATGAGACATTACCCCTGAGAAAAAAAGAAAACTTGACTCTGCCCATCTCTTGTGCATGACTTCTCTGCCCATCTCTTGTACCTGACTTCTCTGCCCATCTCTTGTGCCTGACTTCTCTGCTTATCTCTTGTACCTGACTTCTCTGTCCATCTCTTGTACCTGACTTCTCTACATCTCTTGTGCCTGACTTCTCTGTCCATCTCTTGTACCTGATTTCTCTGCCTATCTCTTGTACCTGATTTCTCTGCCTATCTCTTGTGCCTGACTTCTCTGTCCATCTCTTGTACCTGACTTCTCTGTCCATCTCTTGTACCTGACTTCTCTGTCCATCTCTTGTACCTGACTTTTCTGTCCATCTCTTGTACCTGACTTCTCTGTCCATCTCTTGTACCTGACTTCTCTGTCCATCTCTTGTGCCTGACTTCTCTGTCCATCTCTTGTACCTGACTTCTCTGTCCATCTCTTGTACCTGACTTCTCTGTCCATCTCTTGTACCTGACTTCTCTGTCCATCTCTTGTGCCTGACTTCTCTGTCCATCTCTTGTACCTGACTTCTCTGTACATCTCTTGTGCCTGACTTCTCTGTCCATCTCTTGTACCTGACTTCTCTGTCCATCTCTTGTACCTGACTTCTCTGTTCATCTCGTGTACCTGACTACTCTGTACATCTCTTGTGCCTGACTTCTCTGTCCATCTCTTGTACCTGACTTCTCTGCCCATCTCTTGTACCTGACCTCTCTGTCCATCTCTTGTACCTGACTTCTCTGTACATCTCTTGTGCCTGACTTCTCTGTCCATCTCTTGTGCCTGACTTCTCTGTCCATCTCTTGTACCTGACTTCTCTGTCCATCTCTTGTACCTGACTTCTCTGTCCATCTCTTGTACCTGACTTCTCTGTACATCTCTTGTGCCTGACTTCTCTGTCCATCTCTTGTACCTGACTTCTCTGTCCATCTCTTGTACCTGACCTCTTTGTCCATGTCTTGTGCCTGACTTCTCTGCACATCTATTGGTACCTATTGTGTCTTTCAGACCTTGAGGTACACTTTAAGTTGACAGTTTATTTCTGATCTCTCATCTGCTGACAGATGTTTCATAAGCATCAGCAACCATTTGATTGATAGCCGTTGTGAATTCTATAATAGCATTATTCTGCGGTTGGGTTTTACTGTTATAGTGGGCGGCTTAGGCAGTACAGTTGTGGTTTTCTGCTGCGTTTCCATCTTTGCCAGGCAGCTGTGTAATGTGGTAACAGAAACAGTCAGCCCGCCTTGGCTCTCCCTGTATTATCCTTCTTTTTTGCATTACAAATACATATTATGTACTGACATCTAAGACTGCACACAGCCTGGCAACTCTGGAAGGCCCAGGGCTGGGGGGGAATTCCCTTAAGTTGCTAGGGTTAGGAAACATCTTTAGTTTTGGATTCCAGGAATTCTGGATCCAATGCTTCTTCCCGGAATCTAGAATGTAAGACAAAGCAGGAGAGTATATTGCTGGTACTGTAAACTAGGAATTAGGTAAAACCGCTAAAGCGAATTACTCCTGTCTGTAATGGAACATCTATGAACCTTTATGGGAATTAGGCTGCATAGGCCTCTGTTGAAGGGCACAGGTGTAAAGCCCCGTACACACGGCCGAGGTTCTCGGCAGAAACCAGCGAGAACCTCGATGGGAGCCGCATTCTGCCAAGAACCTCGGCCGTGTGTACGCTCTCGGTGAGCCCCGCCCGTTGGGAAACCCGTCGAGCAAATAGAGAACAGGTTCTCTATTTGCTCGACGGCCCATCGGGATGAATGGCTGGTTGCCTTTCCCGACGGGCGGGTCGCCAATTCTGACGGCCGGCAGAGAACCTCGACGGGCGGAACGATGTGTTCCGCACGTCGAGGTTCTCTGCCGCGTGTACGGGGCCTAAGGAGGCACTTATTTTCCCTATACAGCCTATACCTTCACCTATTTGGTTTAAAATATATATAGACATACAAACATGCATACATTTTTTTATAACCCACACTGCAGGAAGGTACAAAGTTCTTCTTTGTAGGGAAACCATAGTGTATTAGTATAAGTATATTAGGCATCAGGTATTTTAGGTATTCTATTGTGTTTTTTTACTGTGGGTTTTCCATTTTATGTTGCTTGCTGTTCCATTTTTTGATCATTGCATATCATAATGTATGTTTGTTGATCTTACCAACCAGTGGACATTTAGGGGCAGATTCAGAAAGATCGGCGTATATTTGTGCGGGTGTAGCGTATCTTCTTTACGCTACACCGCCGCAACTTAGAGAGGCAAGTGCTGTATTCACAAAGCACTTGCTCCCTAAGTTACGGCGGCGTAGCGTACATGGGCCGGTGTAAGCCCAGCCTAATTCAAAGTAGGTGGAAGGTGGGCATGATACATGTTAATGAACCGTGACCCCATGTAAATGAGGTGCCGATCGAACGGCGCATGCGCCATCCGTGGACGTATCTCAGTGCGCATGCTCTGAATCACGTTGCAAATACTCAATGCTTTCGACGTGAACGTAACTTACGCACAGCCCTATTCGCGTACGACTTACGCAAACGACGGAAAATTAGTTGCTGTTCCGACGTCCATACTTAACATTGCCTGCGCCTCATATAGCAGGGGTAACTTTACACCGGTCATACGTCTTACGTAAACGATGTATATCAATGCGCCGGGCAAACGTACATTTGTGAATCGGCGTATCTAGCTCATTTGCATATTTTTAATGGGAACGTCTAATGCGTCCAGCGTAACTATGCGCCCACGATACGCCGGCGTAGGCAAGTTACGCCGCAGGACTGAAGCCATGTTTTTTGGCGTATCTTGCTTTCTGAATCGGCGTAAAAATGCGACGGCGCACATTTGTACTTACGACGGCGTATCTCAAGATACGCCGGCGTAAACCTTTCTGAATCTGGCCCTTATTGTATAAGTCAGGGAATGCAATTGGCATCCCTCCTTAAATTCATCCCTTTGTGCCCAAAAGTCATTGATGCTTAGATACCCTGGCCAAATTTTGCAGTATCAGTTTGCATCAGTTACCGTGGCTACAATTCTGACTAATTTGCATACCTAAATAATGTTGATATATATTTTTTAGGACATATAATGTTGGATCTCAAGATAAAATACCTGTATGTCATATTTTCATTATAGGCTGACAAATGTACAACACACTGTGTGTGTGTATATATATATATATATATATGGGTTGGTATATATACAGTAGAATGTACAGTTTTTTACAAAAGTCAGTACACCCCTCCCATTTTTATAAATATTTTCTTCTAACTTTTCATGTGACAACACTTAAGAAATGACACTTTGCTACAATGTAAAGTAGTGAGTGTACAGCTTGTATAACAATATAAATTTGCTGTTCCCTCAAAATAACTCAACACACAGCCATTAATGTCTAAACCGCTGGCAACAAAAGTGAGTACACCCCAAAGTGAAAATGTCCAAATTGGGCCCAATTAGCCGTTTTTCCTCCCCGGTGTCATGTGACTCGTCAGTGTTACAAGCTGAAGTCTTGCTTTTTGAGTGAAACCTCCAGCCTGTGTGTGATTACTATGGTATAGCTGAGATCATGATCACATGATCGGGAACCACTCTGATTGGCTCCCAATGATTAGTATTGAGCAGAACTTTTAATGACTTTCCTGTCTGACAACTAACAGTACCAGTTGCTATCTGTCAAAGAAGAGACTAATGCCACGTACACACGATCGGATTCCCGATGGGAATTGTGTGATGGCAGGATGTTGTTGGAAAATCCAACCGTTTGTACGCTCCATCGGACAATTGTTGTCGGAATTTCTGGCAACAAATGTAGGATAGCCATGCTTTAAAATTTTCCGCCAATAAATGTGTGATGTTGGAATATCCGATCGTGTGTACACAAGCCCCTGTGACTGTGATCTTGATTCTAACTTCACTACTTTGTGAATTGTTTACCTACAACAAGCATGGAACCAGTGAAGTCTGAAAGCTTAAAATTCCTGTGTGATTATTGTTCGGGGAATGAATTCCTAGTTAGTCATACATGAACAGACAGTAGAGCAGGAGGTGCACAGCCAAAGAGGAGCAGTAAAGCAGAGTCAATGTATAAACATGTTTATATTGTATATTTACAAGCTTTACACAGAAACAGGATTATAAAACATTTGCACTCATTGGAAAACGATATGCATCCCGCTGATTCCGCACATATACAGTATCTGTGGGGGGAGGGGGGAATGTAGTTTCCCTTTAATCCAGCAGTGATCTGGCCATTATCATTGTAGAATCAATGACGTTCTGCATAACAAGCCAGGCTCGGTTATGTAAGGGGGAAGTCATATGGCAAGGACACGGCCTCATCGGCCTCATCGGAGGCTGATTAGAAAGCCACAGCTCAGGCTCTGTACATAGCTAGAATGCTTTCCTACGACACAGGTGCCACTTAATGGAATTCACAGCGTGGAGCACAGAGCAAGTGTAAAACCATGGCCAGCAGCTAGGAATCCAGACTGGGGTGCCGGGGGGGGGGGGGGGGCACTGTCAGCGCCGTTTAACACTTTTACAGCTTCACAAACTTTATACAGTTTGTCAACTCTGCAAAGTGTGATAAAAGTGCACTGAAGTCAGAATTCATGAATGCTGCTGCCAGACCCATCCACCTTTACCAACCGCCAGCAGCGGCTGGTGCTCAATTTTTCTTGGGGGAGCAAACAAACGGAAAAAATAAAAACATAATTTGCAGCCTCACTGTGCCCATCAATTGTTGCCACTGTGCCATAAAACGCAGCCACTGTGCCCATCAAACACAGCCATTGTGCCATCAATTGTCGCCACTGTGCCATCAATTGTCGCCACTGTGCCCATCAAGCGCAGCCACTGTGCCCATCAAACACAGCCACTGTGCCTATCAAACGCAGCCACTGTGCCAATAACTATTGCCACTATGCCATCAATTGTCGCCACTGTGCCATAAAATGCAGCCACTGTGCCATCAATTGTCGCCACTGTGCCCATCAAACGCAGCCACTGTGCCTATCAAACGCAGCCACTGTGCCATTAATTATTGCCACTGTGCCATCAATTGTCGCCACTGTGCCATAAAACGCAGCCACTGTGCCATTAATTGTCACCACTGTGCCATTAATTGTCGCCACTGTGCCATCAATTGTTGCCACTGTGCCCATCAATTGCCGCTAGTTTGCCCCGTAAAAAAGGCCGCCAGATTGCCCCAAAATACCGCCAGATTGCCCCCACCGACCGGCACTTACCTTTCTCGGGTCAGCCATCCTCCTCCACGATCCCTCAATGTTTTCTCCTGCCCTCGATGTCGCTTCAGCCAATCGGGTGACCGGTAACCAGACCCGGTGAACCTGATTGGTTGAGACGCGTGTCAGTGTTAACCAGGGAATGCACACCCTGTGCACCCTCTGGTTAACCATTTGAAAGCCGATTAGAGATACTTCCAAAACACACCCACCGCTGGTATTCAGATGGCCGGCGCTCACCAGGGGGACGGCCACCTGAATAGTGGGCGGCAGCTGCGACAATACATGCAATGTATTGTTGAGTGACGGTGCAGGAGAGAGAGGGCGATGCTCCTGCGCCCACGATGGATGCACCACCACTGCCAACCACTCAGTGTCTGTCACCTCTCTCCTCCAATCCCTAAACTGGCTCCCGATCACCCAGCAAATGAAATTCATACTAACCACAACAAACAAAGCCATTCACAACTCTGCACTGAGCTACATCACCAATCTTGTCTCCAAACATCACCCAAACCGTCCTCTCCGATCTTCTCAAGACCTCCTACTCTCAAGCTCTCTGGTCTCCTCCTCCCATGCTCGTCTCCAGCATTTCTTCAGAGCCTCTCCAATCCTCTGGAACTCACTACCTCAACCTGTCCGACTATCTCTTACTCTTGCTACCTTTAGGCGATCTCTGAAAACAAATTTCTTCAAGGAAGTCTCTCACCTAATCTCCAACTAATCTTTTACCACTTTTATCAGCTCATTCCCCACAGTTATGCCACATACACATGGCCGTTTTTTCCATCGGAATAAACTCTGACTGTTTTTTCTGACGGAATTCCACTCAAGCTGTCTTGCATACACACAAGCACTCTGAAGCAGGAGAGGGGTTCCTAAACACACCCATTACAGGCTACCTTTTGTCTCTCGCATACAGAAAACCTGATCGATCCAAGAAGTTCCTTGTAGCCGAGGAACCAAGTTAGTTTGAAAGCTTCCCTTGGAAGTTTGAATATGATGTGTGATACAGGGAAGTAGGAAGTTGTGCAGCATAGATTCAGGAAGCAGACCCAGCCATGCTCTGTGGAATCTTGTCTGCAAATGATTGTATAGAAATCCAATCTAAAGTACACTATATTACCAAAAGTATTGGGACACCTATCTTTACACACACATGAACTTTAATGGCATCCCAGTCTTAGTCTGTAGGGTTCAATATTGAGTTGGCCCACCCTTTGCAGATATAACAGCTTCAACTCTTCTGGGAAGACTGTCCACAAGGTTAAGGAGTGTGTCTATGGGAACTTTTGGCCATTCTTCCAGAAGCGTGTTTGTGAGGTCAGTGTCATGTACCAGGTGTGACCAAAACTGCGTGGATAGCAACAGAGGAACACCAAACACATGTATAGTGAAAATATAGTGATTTATTAGTGAATAATATAGATACAACCACCTCCAATATGACACAGTGCACAATAAACCAACCAACAGACAGAGACCCACAAATAACAGTCAGACAGGTATATACAATAAATGGGAAATACCGGAATCATAAACAATAGCCAGGCCAAGGTCATTCACAGGAGATCAGCAGATGGGGCTAGGAGCAGAACAGGAGAGGGAGAGGATGGACGGGGTCAGACTGCAGGGCAGGGATGCAAGGTAAGTTGTTGTTGGAGGAACACAAAAGTGGACTTTATAGGCACTAATCGTTCTAATCGGGTTATTGAATCAACAATAAAAAATAGATACATTTATAAAATACTTTAAAAACAAACAAAAGGAATTATCACAAAGATTGCAATAATTTACAGAACATTTAAACCAAAAACCGGTCCACAAGAGACATCAAATCTAATGATGGCTAACATGTATATATATATTCAAAGAAACCAGCTCTACATGTTTCGCGGGTGTCCGCTTCATCGGGAGCTATTGGTATTTCATCCACGATAATGGATACGGTTTAATATTGAACTCGGTAGAGGGGATTGATTATAATCAATCAGGTGTATGTTACTTATATCGGGTGGTCCCGGTAGTAAAGGCAGTTAGGAATATATCCAAAGTTCTAACTGGGAAAGGATTATGGAACCCCAGGCTGTCACTTCCAAATTTAGGGACTTCTTTTCTCAACTTTATACGTCCCAGGATTTCACCACTGAGGCTGAACTGGAGGAACTACTGGCGGGAATCACCTTTCCACAGCTAGATGACATTCAAATGGCTATGCTAGATGCACCTCTTACACTTGACGAAATAATCGCAGCGATTGCGAGCTTCGCCAGTTCCAAGGCCCCAGATGGGTTACCCATTAAATTTAATGCCCAGTACTGCGAGATACTTGCCCCTAAGTTATTGTCCCTCTTCAATCATTTATTCAACAACTTCACCCTACCCCCATCGATGAGTGAGGCGATCATTATCCTTATACCTAAACCGGGAAAGGACCCCGGCCTCCCGGAATCTTATAGGCCCATATCACTCCTCCAGGTAGACATAAAGATCCTGGCTAAAGTGCTTGCTCTCCGCTTTAACCAAGTGATTCTAAGCCTGATCCACACTGACCAGGCTGGATTCATGCCGGGGCACAACACCTCCTTCAACCTCAGGAAATTGTTCATTAACTTGCAGGCGACACATGCTAACGTTGGGTCCCGGGTGGTGGTGGCCTTGGACACCGCCAAGGCCTTTGACTCGGTGAAGTGGCGGTACCTTTGGGGATGTCTCCGTAGCTTTGGCTTTGGACCCAACTTTGTCAAGTGGGTTCAATTATTATATCTGGCACCCAGGGGTAGGGTGGTGGCCAACGGGAGGGCCTCCCAGACGTTTAACTTATCCAGGGGCACTAGGCAGGGCTGTCCACTGTCTCCACTCCTCTATGCCCTGGTGGCAGAGCCCCTGCAATCTCCATTAGAGAGGACCCCGAGATCCAGGGTCTTTGCCTTGGTTCCCTGACTGAAAAAATTAGCTTGTACGCAGACGACACGCTGCTATACCTGGCCGACTCTACCACATCTCTCCGGAAGGCATTACATACGATCGAACATTTTGGTCAGTTCTCTGGCCTTAAAATTAATTGGGAGAAATCCCAAATATTGCCTATGGATAGTTTTCCCTCCTCCGAACTACAGGCGCAGTTACCACTCCAGCGAGTGAACACTATTAAATACCTTGGAGTATTGGTGAATAGAACACCGGCTGACTATGTATCCCTGAATATAGAACCCCTTTTCGATCTCATTAAGTCTAAAACCCAAATATGGGCGAGATTGCCGCTCGGTGTGTGGGGCCGCATTAATATCGTTAAAATGATATTACTTCCTAAAATATTGTATATACTTTGGCACACACCCGTATACTTACCCTTAAAAAATTTCAAGTTAATGGAGGCCATACTAGGGACATTTATCTGGGGTACCAACAGACACAAGCTGGCCTAGAGAGTCCTTAAGAACCCCACTGATCTAGGTGGGACAGCCCTCCCTGACTTAAATCTCTATTACCTTGCATCCCAACTGTCTCAACTATACCACATAGATAAAACCGACAGACCCAGATTTCTCACACTTCTCTGTCCACGGTGGGCGCAGCTGACCGCTGATCCGCTTACTGCAATCACGGTGGGGCATAGTGGGAACAACTCCAATAGAGACAGGGGGTCCCTATTGTATCAATATAGGCGAGTATGGGACATTGCCACTAAAACGTTGACGGTCCCTAAACCCAATGACTACACCCCTTTATGGCACAATAGACTACTCTCAGAGTTTCTCTCGATCCCTGACACGGAGATATGGTGCGAACATGGAATATATTATTTGCACCACATAATTTCTAATGGCACACTTAAAAACTTTGAGGAATATATCCAAAGTAATCCAGTAGGTGGTGCAAGAGATGTTCTCCTACACGGCTGGTGTCCTCGGCATTGTGGTTTTGCTGATAATATCCAGTATTCAGCCTATACAGTGCTTACTGGTTCTTATAGACTTCAGAATTTAACTTCTGTAACTTATGGGATAAGTACCCCTCTTATTTGAATCCGCCCGCCTCTGCTGCTTTTTACATTTGCCTAATCAAACACTGTGACCAGTGCACCACCTACTGGATTACTTTGGATATATTCCTAACTGCCTTTACTACCAGGACCACCCGATATAAGTAACATACACCTGATTGATTATAATCAATCCCCTCTACCGAGTTCAATATTGAACCGTATCCATTATCGTGGATGAAATACCAATAGCTCCCGATGAAGCGGACACCCGCGAAACATGTAGAGCTGGTTTCTTTGAATATATATATACATGTTAGCCATCATTAATTTTGATGTCTCTTTTGGACCGGTTTTTGGTTTAAATGTTCTGTAAATTATTGCAATCTTTGTGATAATTTATTTTGTTTGTATTTTATAAATGTATCTATTTTTTATTGTTGATTCAATAACCCGTGTGGGATTGCATCAATAAAATAACCTTTTTCAACAATTAGTGCCTATAAAGTCCACTTTTGTGTTCCTCCAACAACAATTTTCCTGTTATAATTAGGACGTGGCACTGTACTACCTCGAGACACCCACAGTCCACCCTGTGGCTTGTGTACTCCTACTCATTTAAATCAGGGATGCAAGGTAACTGGTGGGACAGGATAGGGATCAGGACAGGGAGACAGGATCAGGTAACAGGTTCAGGGTACAGAGTACGAGGTACAGGAACAGGTTCAGATTCTCAGGCAGCAGGTACGGATCAGGGCACAAGGACGATACCAAGGCAACTTGTGTGTGTGTGTGTTGCCGGGTATTTATACACATCTCCTGCAATCAGGCTCAGGTGACGCCTGGTTGCAGGAGATAATGACGACTCCACACTGCCGAGAAACACCCACTGGTGGAAATCAGTACTGCGGCCCAGAGGTCAAATAGTGTCACCAGCATTGCAAACCAAAGCACCGCCAGCAGATGGAACCTGACAGTGAGGCCTCGTACACACGACCGGTTTCCTCGGGAGAATCCATCAAGAAACTCGGTGGGAGAGCTTTTTTGCAGAGGAAAATGGTCGTGTGTACGTTTTTCATCGAGGAAACTGTCTAGGAACTCGACAAGCTAAAAAGAGAGCAAGTTCTCTTTTTCCTCAACGGGAGTCTAAATTGGCTCGTCGGGCTGCTTTCCGATGAGAAACTCGAGCGTGTGTATGCTAAGAAACCCGTGCGCCTCCGGTAAAAGTAGCGTTTGTAATGGAGATAGCACAGACTGAAAAATGCAAATGTCTCTTACCAAACATTTTCCTAACACGCAGTAACATGAGATTAGCAAAAGCAGCCCCTGCCGTTGCATGTGTTGAAGTCACCGCGTTTGAGAACGAGGAAATTTGGTCTTTAACGTGTGTACGCAAAGCAAGCTTGTCGAGTTCCTCGACAAGCCTAACAAGGAACTCGACAAGGAAAACAATGTGTTTCACCCGACGAGTTCCTCGATCGTGTGTACGCGGCCTCAGTCACTGATGTGGATGAGGACAGGCTCCCAGTCTCCGCTCGAATTCATCCCAAAGGTGTTGGGGTAATCCCAATCGGGTGGTGTTCAGGCCACTCAAGTTGCTCCACCCCAAACTTGCTCATTAATGTCTTTATGGACCTTGTTTGTACACTGGTATGCAGTCATGTTGGAACAGGAAGAGGCCATTCCCCAAACTGTGGGTTGAGTAGGAGATGGATTGGGAGTTGACGGTTACATCAGAGGTAGAGAGTAGGGAACAGGGTAAGAAATATTCTTGGTGCTGGATCACCAGGGAAGGGAGACCGCGAACACTTGTGGGAGAATTGGTGTCGGATGGAAGCCAACTTTTTCCCTAACGCTCATCTGATGTCTATAGGCACCATTAACCCAACCCACCACCAACCAACCAATACACATGAATGGTCATTCTTGTCTTTTAAACAGCAATATCATTTCTTTTCTCTTCGCCAGATGGTCTCAATCAGTACATATCTGGCTGAGAGCTGTACAGCGGGTGTCTGTTGAAAATTTGGATGCTTTTCAAGAAGCTGTTGTATCATCATACAGTGCGCCTCCAATTTCTGGAAAGAATCACCCTGCAGAGATAAACGGGAGGTTGGCCATGTCATGGCCGTCTACCTGAGGCCGTGAGAATATTCTTTTGGATTTCTGCCACGGAAGATGATCAAAGACCGAAGGGTGACGACATGTTGGGTTATTGGTAGAGAACCAACATTTTGCATCACTTTAGGCACGCGTGAAATATTCACATGAATTCCACAGACATTCTGTGCCAGGGCCTCCTGAAAGAGCAGACATCTGTGATTGCATCGTAATAAGAGATAGCTAGCATTTTATTACATTTGTGGGTTGGATCGACAGCACAGAATAGCTCAGAAATGTACTGGTGTTACAGCTGCCAGGAGCTTGGTTTAAACTGGCCCGGCACTAGAGAACCCTCCTTCTCCCAGCCTATGTCCTCTCCAGCTGTGGCACCCTTTCCCAACTTTAGTGCCCCCTAGCAAAGGAATTCCATGGTGTCACAGTTGTTCAGATTTAAACTGGCCAGCAGTGTAGCTACTGAGATTAGAGTACCTCCACCTCCACCGGCACGTCTTCTTCAGATGTGGGTGCTCTCCGGCTGTGCATCCCCATACTTAGTGCCTCGCTGTAATTCACATCATACTATGGGGAATTGGTGGATCCTATATTGCAGGGGGTATGTGGGAAAGCTTGTGCATACTGCATTAACTGTTAGGCCTCGTACACACGATCAAATCTGTCTGCTGGAAACGGTCTGCTAGACCGTTTCAGCAGACAGATTCGATCGTGTGTACGGGCAAACAGACGGATTTGGCCACCCGACAGATTGGAAAGCGTGCTTACCAATCTATCGGCTGGGAACCCGTCCGCCCGACATGTCTGCTGGTTAGTACACTAACCAGCAGACATGTCTTCTCGCACACGCGCCGAATGGTTTCGACGCATGCGCGGAAGTGTTTTACTTCCTGGTGCGGTGACGTGGCGGCGTCAACGTCACCGCTACGTCACCGACACGTCAGCGCGCTGTCTGCTGGCGGGGATTTTGGTTTGCTCGTGTGTACACGCGACAAACCAAAATGCCAGCAGACAGATTTGTTCAAATCGGTCGGACAGACCGTTTTGAACAAATATATTTAATCGTGTGTACGAGGCCTTATATTACAGTAGGGAAGAAAGGGGTTGCTGTGGTCCTGCTGTGTTGTAGTCCAGGTTCTATGCACCAAAGGTTACCATATTTGGTTGAGTTTGCAAAAGATGCAATAGACTTCAACAGTGGCGTCACTAGGGTTGGTGTCACCCGGTGTGGTAAAATAACTATAGTTGTCCCTCAGTACAGACTCCCCTCCATCAGAGCAGACCCCGGGGATAAACCACCCCTCTCCATCGGTGCAGACCTCGCTCAGGATAACCCCCCTCCATCAGTGGAGACCCCCCTCAGGATAACCCCCCCCAGTAAGTGCAGACCCGTCCTCAGGATAAACCACCCCCCACCAGTGCAGGCCGTCCTCAGGATAACCCCCCAATGAGTGCAGACCTCCCCTCCCCAATAAGTGCAGACCCCCCCAGGATAAATCACCCCCCTCCATGGAGGCAGACCCCCCTCAGGATAACCCCCCTCCATCAGTGCAGATCTCTCTCAGGCTAACCCCCCAATAAGTGCAGACCGCCCCCCAGGATAAACCACCCTCCTCCATCAGTGCAGACGCCCCACATGATAAATCACCCCCTCCGTCAGAGCAGACCCCCGGGGATAAACCAACCCCCTCCATCGGTGCAGACCCCCTCAAGATAACCCCCCTCCATCAGTGCAGACCCCCCTCAGGATAACCCCCAGTAAGTGCAGACCTGTCCCCAGGATAAACCACCTCCCATCAGTGCAGGCCCCCTCTGGATAACCCCCCAATGAGTGCAGACCTCCCCTCCCCAATAAGTGCAGACCCCCCAGGATAAACCCCCTCCATTAGTGCAGACCTCCCTCAGGCTAACCCTCCCAATAAGTGCAGACTGCCCCCCAGGATAAACCACCCCCCTCCATCAGTGCAGACCCCCCCTCAGGATAACCCCCCCAATAAGTGCAAACCCCCCTCAGGATAAACCCCCCTCCCCAATAAGTGCAAACCGCCCCATAGGATAAGCCACCCCCCTCCGTCAGTGCAGACCCCCCTCAGGATAACCCCCCCAATAAGTGCAGACCCCCTCAGGTAAACTCCCTCATGCACCTGGGCTTCGGGCAGAGAAGGCTTCCGTTTGAAACCGCCTGGTGAGTTGCTTGCTTAGACTATCACTCTCCGGGCTGCACCCCTGTGTATAGGGACAGGAGGGAGCTGCAGCAGCAGTGAGAGTGAAGAGTCTCACTCAGGCAGGGATATCGTGGCGCCGGTACGCTGCGGCTAAAGAGCCCTGCCTCCAGGACCCTACGCCGCACTTGGGATGGTGTCACCTGGGTGTGGGCCGCACACCCTTCCCTCCACCAGCAACGCCACTGGACTGCAAAGATAAGGTCACCTTCAGGCCCTGTAGATATTCCCTGTGGCGTAAAGATGGGTACTTCCACCCATCAGAAGTGCTTACTTTACTGCACAGGAATTTTCCAACTGGTCGATTTACGGAAGTTTGGTTGATTTACTAAAGTCAAATATACTGTACACTTTGCAAGTGCAGTTGCTCCAGAGCTTAGTAAATGAGAAGAAGCTCTGCTGACTTCCATCATCCAATCACATGCAAGCAAAAATGCATTATTTTTTTTGGTTTTCCTTGCACATGATTGGGTATTCGTTGCAAAGTGAAGCTTTACCTCATCTACTGAGCTCTGAAGCAACTGCACTTCCAATGTGCACAGTCAATTTGTCGGTGTTTAGTTATTCCAGACTGCTACAGGCAGAAAAATATGAATTGTCTTGTAAGGCTATATTTATGTGAAGGCAGATTACCTCTAACACCCGAGTACAGGCATGGCCAAAGTCCGGCCCGCGGGGCCAATTGCGGCCCGCATTCCAGTTTAATGTGGTCCCCTGATAATACAAAAGATATATATATATATATATACAAATAACATGGCCAGGGTCATCTTAATAGCATCATAGGCTCCTGGGCAAAGTAATGCTCTGGGGCCCCTACAATGATGACAGTGCAGGTAATCAGACATCAAGTAGGTAGGAGGCTGACTTTCAGTGCCATCATGGGGCCTCCAATTACGGGGCAGTCTGGGCTCAAGGACCAGCCGCTTCAGGGAAAGTGCAGGGGCCCCCCATGCAGCCAAGCCCCCTGGGCAGTGCCCTCTCATTAAGACAGCCCTGAACACGCCCAAACTCATCTCTTCACACACAAGAATTCTTGTTGGGCAGTGTATTAGTTGCTCGGATTAACACACTAAGGCCTCGTACACACGAGGGGATATGTCCGCTGAAAAGGGTCCGATGGACCGTTTCAGCAGACATCTCCGCTCGCGTGTATGGGCTAGCGGACAGATTTCTCCACCCGACAGATTTCAAAGCATGCTTTGAAATCTATCTGGTGGGAATCTGTCCGCCCGACATGTCTGCTGGTTAGTACACTTACCAGCAGACATGTCGTCCCCCACCGCCGCCGCCGAATGGATTCGGCGCATGCGCGGAAGTGTTTAACTTCCTGGTGCGGTGACGTGGCGGTGACGTGGCGGCGTCAACGTCACCGCCGCGTCACCGCGCCGTCCGGCGGCGGGGAATTTGATTCGATGGTGTGTACACGCCATCGGATCAAACTCCCGATCGGACATATCCGATGGAAATGGTCCGCGGACCGTTTTCATCGGATATGTCCGATCGTGTGTACGAGGCCTTAGACTGAATTTTAATGGTTCAAAGAATGTCAGGAAAAATAGTCGGCCCTCACGCATGTTCACTTCATCAAATCTGTCCCCCTTTGAAAAAAGGTTGGACACCCCTGCCCTAGTATCAAAGCACTGTGTTGACAGAAACTGCTAGTGATAGGTTGTAATTATTCGATTTACTGTTTAAAGAAAAGGTCACATGGCTTTACGTTTTTTTTTTTTTTCTTTATATAATATGGTTATTTATTTTTTAATTAAATACATAATGGTTTGGTTAATACAATAAATTGTGCAAATGTAGCCAGCAAGTGGAGCTTTTGTCCTCTGTTGTGCCCCTGTCACCCTGAAGCTGCTATCTGCTGTAACTGAAGCTGCTACTGCTGCACTGTTTCTTTTGATCTCTGGGATAACCAGATATTGGCTGAATAAAAGAGGTAAGTGTATTCTAACTTAAAGGGGTTGTAAAGGAATTCCCCCCCCCCCCCCTAAATAGCTTCCTTTACCTTAGTGCAGTCCTCCTTCTCTTACCTCATCCTTCCATTTTTCTTTTAAATGTCCTTATTTCTTCTGAGAAATCCTTACTTCCTGTTCTTCTGTCTGTAACTACACACAGTAATGGGATGCTTTCTCCCTGGTGTGGAGAAAGCCTCTTGAGGGGGGGGGACGAGCAGGAGAGTCAGGACGCCCATTAACACACAACTCCTTTCTCTATCTGCAAAGTAGAGAGCGTCCTGACTCTCCTGCTCGCCCCCTCCCCCTCAAGAGGCTTTCTCCACACCAGGGAGAAAGCCTCGAATTTCGGTGTGGAGTTACAGACAGAAGAACAGGAAGTGAGGATTCCTCAGAAGAAATAAGGACATTTAAAAGCAAAATGGAAGGATGAGGTAAGTGAAGGAGGACTGCACTAAGGTAAAGGAAGCTATTTAGGGGGGGGGGGGGGTTCCTTTACAACCCCATTAAATATTGCCGTCAGAACTTGCAACCACTGCTGTGTCTGGCAGTTTCTCTTCTTGCTGAGACACCAGAGATGCTGGACAGCTCCTTGGACAATCTTTCTTTGAGCCTTGTTTCTGGTGGGCTTGGAACTCTTTGCTCCTCCAACGAACTTTGGTGATTTAAGCCATGCCTTTGTTCCTGTTTGCCAGATTATTGTGCTCTCTTCAGCAAATATCTCGTTCTTGCCTGTATCTTCGCTGTCATTCGTTGCCGACTTTTGGCTTGTTCCTCGACTACACTTCTGCTTGTTCCCAACCTGCAACCACTTGTTCCCGACCTTTGGCTTGTTTACTGACTACGCTTCTGCTTGATCCCTACCTGCTGTATCTATCACTGCACTCCGGCTTGCTCACTTCCTAGTGGGGCAATCCTGAGGACCACGACCTGGTATTAGCAGACAACAAAGCCCATCTCCACCATCAGGAGGTCCGGTGAACACCAGTTAGTGCTTAAATCCCACACCTCGGATGAGCCCGCATAATACATCAGGGCGATCTGGTTGTGTACTTATCCAGCTGGTTGGTGTGAGCCTGACCCCTGACTTGAGGGTTAATTTGCTAAAACTAGAGAGTGACAAATTTGGTGCAGCTGTGCATGGTAGTCAATCAGCTTCTAACGTAAGCTTTGACAAAAGAAAACTGGAAGCTGATTGGTTTCTATGCACAGCTGCACCATATTTTGCACTCTTCAGTCTTATGGCCCATACACACGATCCGAATATCGGCCGACGGATCGTACGACTTTTTTCGCTTAATAATCGCAAGTAAAATAAAATAGGTTTTTAAACTCACGAAAATTATCGTACGATAGAAAAAAACGATCGGAAGTGATGTCACGTGTTGAAATGTATTTGTATTGTATTATCGGATGACGGCTGTACTGACTAAACGAAAATCGGACATCGGACGAGAAAATTTTTCGCGCTTGTCCGATCGAATTTAATCGGATGAACGGTCGTGATCGGCTGTCGAAAGTAGTGTACACACGATCCGAAATTGTACGATCCATCATCGGACGATCGTTTTCGTCCGATATTCGGATCGTGTGTATGGGCCATTAGTAAATCAACCCCTTATTTTTCTTTTGTGTAGTTATTTACGGTCTGTATAGTAAACCATTGTGAAAGACCAGTCACTGCTGCTATCTTTCCTTGTGAAGGGTGACTGGTCATGTCTCCGCCCCCCCCGTAGTTTTTTTGTGGGCAACCTGTGGAGGGAGGGGCCCAGCACTGCTCTCTGCACAGATTATGTACAGCACAACGATGATGTCACTGACTTTCTAAGGTCAGATCTGGGTTTGCAAGGACATTGGAGCACACAAAGGGGGTTATTTACTAAAATTGGAGTGCGGAAAATCAGGTGCAATTCTCCATAGAATCCAGCTTTAGGTTTTATTGCCACAGCCTAATTGAACAAGCTGATGCTAGAAGATGATTAGGCTTTACACGGAATATATTTAAATAAAAGTTTAGCTTTAAAGGGGTTGTAAAGGAAAACATATTTTTTCATAATAAGCATCCTTTACCTGCAGACATTCCTTATTTCACTTCCTCATTGTTCGTTTTTGCTCAGAAGTTGCTCTATTTCTTCTCTGTTCTGTTCACTTCCTTCTTGTCTGATTGTTACTCACCACCATGAAGAGAGGCTTTACTGCGGTGGTCAGTGACGTGCTCGCCCCCTCCTGGGAACTACATCTGTGCGGCAGGAAGGTCTCTACGTGTTAGAGACTTCAAGGAGGTGTGAATTACTGGGCGTGCCGCAATGCATACTGGGAAATGTAGTTCTTACATGAACAAGTGATGTAAGCCAGGAAGTGAATGAGAGAACAGAAACTAGAACACTGGAGGTGATATAGATGAAGGAATTTAATAGGTATTTACTTGATTTTTTTTAACAGAATCATTACACTATTCTGTCTGTCTACCTTGCAGACATTAATTTTAGGCAAAACATTTTTTTTCCTGTACAACTCCTTTAACCTCTCCCTGGCGGTATGATTCTGTCTGGAATTACGTACCAAAAGCGGTACAATTATTTGCATGGAAATTTGGCGTTTTATACTGTAGGCCTGCAATTCTTAGGAATAACTTAAATCTGTCCAAACAAGACATCCCGGGTATGATAAAGTTTGAAAAACAAAATCATATTTTTTTATATAATAAAAAACTATAAATAATTATAACAAATTATAATGTAATTGAATGTAATGAAATTTGCTCAGTTGCAGAATTGTCGCTGTCATTATTTTTTTTTTTTAGGACAAATTTCCCCACAAATCGCTATCGCTCAATTCTGCAAGTGATTAAAATGTATTATCGCTGTTTTATAGCTGATCTAAAACCATTTTTGACATAAAGGGACACTTTTGGTTGCTATGGGCAATCTACAGTTTCCAGGCAGAAAGAACACTTTTTATTATATAAAAGGACATGTAGGGCACTGGACAGACCACTAGGGACAAGGGGGGTGTGTATTTTTTACATACAGTACTGTAATCTATAAGATTACATTGTACTGTATGTAAAGTGTTTGTTTACATTTTTGAATTTGGCGCCGTTCTCCGCTTCCGTGCGTCGTAACGTCGCAGGAAACGGAGATCGGCGGCACACGGGGACGCTGTGTGAATCGAGCGAGCACTCGCTCGCTCACACAGCGTGGATGCATCGCTGGATCCAGGAAGAAGGTAAGACAGCAGGCTCTGCATGGCTACCCCGAGCGTGACTCGGGGATACCGTTCTTAGCAGAAAAAACCCACCCCGAGTCACGCTCGGGAACACCGCCAGGGAGGTTAAGCATGTCGTCTTTTTAAATACAATAAAAATGTAAATTGTTGCCAACATATCAGAATGTTGACTAAATCTAATGCTGTGTTATTATGTTCTTCTTCAAGGCCCCTGTTTTGTGGAAGCTCAGACGTGGATCAGCTAGAAAAAATATTTGAGTAAGTCAATACAATTATCTGTTTACCAAAAACACTTTAATCTGATAAGTTTGTTCATAGTGCGTAGACACGTTTTATTTGCACTGTAAGAAATAAATCTACGAGTGGCACCAGACTGTGCGCTATGTGGAGCTCCAGCTCCCTCTAGTGTACACTCCTTAGAACACCCCTTACAAAGAAAGACGGGACACATCATCCAGAGTAATATCAATATTTATTGTAATAAGGAGGGAAGCTGTATAATAAGGGCGTCCAAACTTCTGGCCTTCCCGGGCCACATTGGAAGAAGAGGAATGGTCTTGGGCCACACATAAAATACATAAACAATAAGGAGAGCTGATGAGCAGAAAAAGTCAGGCAGATCACAAGGTAACGATCAATAATATAGATAATGTACCTATCTAAATAATAAAACTTCATTTTGTTGTAATATTTTTTATTGTGAAAGAGGGCAACATATACCGTATATACTCGAGTATAAGCCGAGTTTTTCAGCACATTTTTTTGTGCTGAAAATGCCCCCCTTGGCTTTTACTCGAGTCACCTTTTTGCACCTGATCTCCTGGACCTTGGGGAGCCGGTACCGGCCGTCAGTAGGTCCCACTCTTCCTCTACAAGATTGAGGGGGAGCACCGATTTTTCAAAGCCGGGCACATCTTCCATAGACTCCTATGTTAAACAGTCATTTCGAGGGTGACTTTGGGGACCCGGTACCCAAGGCCGATCTGCTCTATAGGCTCACTATGCAAGCCGCTTAGGGCCCTGCAAAGCTGCGGCGGGCCCCCCAAATTACCTCACCCCGCTTCTAAACTCGCTGGCTGCATGGGAGAAGAGATAGGAAGTCAGCACCCCACCGCTTCTCACTTTAATGTAAGATGTAATTTCCGACAGCAGAACACCCCCTCCAACCCCCCCCCCCTCTCTCCGCTTCTCAACTTTAATGTGACATAACAAGCCCCCCCCCCCTTCACTTCTCAACTTTAATGTGACATGTGATTTTGCTTAGGGCCCCAGGGAGGTCAGGATCGGCGCTGCCGGTACCAGCCAGTCGTAGGTCCCTTGGACCGGGAACTTGGCACACATGTAGTCCCATTTCTCCTCTAAATGTGTGCAAAGTTTGTTGTCTGGAGGACCTACGGCTGGGGAGCACCAATTTTTCAAAGCCAGGCACCCCTTCCATAGACTCCCATGTTAAACGTCAGTCTAGTCATGGACACAGTGAGGCATGAGCACAGTGAGGCATGGGCACAGTAAGGCATGGGCACAGTGAGGCATGGGCACAGTGAGGCATGGACACAGTAAGGCATGGGCACAGTGAGGCATGGGCACAGTGAGGCATGGGCACAGTGAGGCATGGGCACAGTGAGGCATGGACACAGTGAGGCATGGACACAATGAGGCATGGGCACAGTGAGGCATGGGCACAGTGAGACATGGACACAGTGAGACATGGACACAATGAGGCATGGGCACAGTGAGGCATGGACACAGTAAGGCATTGGCACAATGAGGCATGGGCACCCTAGGCTTATACTCGAGTCAATACGGTTTCCCATTTTTTGTGGTAAAATTAGGTGCCTCGGCTTATACTCGAGTATATACGGTATCTGTTTGTTTGTCGGTGTCCATGTCCAAAGTGAACCTATATGGGAGTGGTTTTATAATTATTAATCAGCTGCTACACCTTCAGGGTTCTAATGAGGAAAGCTGCACGGTCTGCATCCCTATAGATGTGATTTCCCTTTGAGAGTATCACACCAAACATGACACTTTTGTTGCAGGGGATGCCCAAAATCTGACATGTATCTTAGTGCATATTTCTGGGAAAATCAGTAAGCCAATCACACAGGCAGGAAGTTACATTTCTGGGGGGCATTTTGTGTACAGGGCGCCTCTAGGTTGCCATATTGCATTTTACAGAAAATCACAGAGCTGCAGATTGAAAAGGAAAGATCATTTTTAATTACATTCAATTACAATATGACTTGTGTAGCAATTGTATGCGCTATATCATTTTTTTTTTATTTGCTATTTTTTTTCCACAAAAGTGGAGTTACACTTTAAATCCCACTGTATATGCAAGAAAAGTATCAATGGCTAACATAGGTAAGCCATCGTGGGTTCACAAGCTGTCACATTGTGTCATCTTCTCCTTCCAGTGTCATTGGTCTCCCGGATGAAGAGGAGTGGCCTAGCGAAGTAGCCATCCCACAAACTGCCTTCCATTTCCGGCACCCGAAGCCATTAGAAGACATTGTTCCAGACATTGATGAACTAGGCAAAGATTTACTTATCGTGAGTTTACAAGCTTTTTCAGGTCAATGAGAAATTTTACTTTTAGGGCTCATTCACTTAAACCCGTCTATGGTGACCGAGTGGCTGCACGGGCACAGACGCTCACCCCCGGGTCACCAACACCGCTGCCCTGATCCCAGGATAAGGGTTTATCTGTAGAGCTTGCAAGTCTCATTTATGAGTTCCATTTCAATGCACTGGCTAGGCACACAGTTAACCCCTTGATTGCCCCTGATGTTAACCACTTCCCAGCCAGTGTCATCAGTACAGTGACAGTGCATATTTTTAGCATTGATCGCTGTATTAGTGTGACTGGTTCCCAAAAAAGTGTCAAAAGCATCAAATAGGTGTCCAATTTGTCTATCGCGATATTGCAGTCCTGTTAAAAGTCGATGATCGCTGCCATTACTAGTAAAAAAAATAAAAATTCCATAAATATATCCTATAGTTTCTAGATGCTATAACTTTTGCGCAAACCAATCAATTTACACTTATTGGGATTTTTTTTTTACCAAAAATATGTAGCAGAACACATATTGGCCTAACTTTAATGAAGAAATCTGATTATTATTTTTTTATTATTTATTGGATGTGCTTTATAGCAGAAAGTAAAAAATATATATATATATATATATTTTTTTTTTAACCACTTAAGGACCGCCTCCTGCACATATACATCGGCAGAATGGCACGGCTGGGCACAAGCACGTACCTGTACGTCCTCTTTAAGGGCCCAGCCGTGGGTCGGAGGCGTGCGCCCGCGACCCGGTCCAAAGCTCGGACCTGATTGCGGACCTGATTGCCGCGGAAGAACGGGGAGAGCTGTGTTTAAACACACCTTACCCGTTCTTCACAGTGGCGCTGTCATTGATCGTCTGTTCCCTAATATAGGGAAATACGATCAATGACGTCACACGTCCAGCCCCGCCCCCAACAGTTAGAAACACATATGAGGTCACACTTAACCCCTTGAGGGCCCCCTAGTGGTTAACTCCCAAACTGCAATTGTCATTTTCACAGTAAACAATGCATTTTTATAGCACTTTTTGCTGTAAAAATGACAATGGTCCCGAAAATGTGTCAAAATTGTCCGATGTGTCCGCCATAATGTCGCAGTCATGAAAAAAATCGCTGATCGCCGCCATTAGTAGTAAAAAAAAATTAATGCAATAAAACTATCCCCTATTTTGTAAACGCTATAAATTTTGCGCAAACCAATCAATAAACGCTTATTGCGTTTTTTTACCAAAAATAGGTAGAAGAATACGTATCAACCTAAACTGAGGAAAAAAAAAAGTTTTTTTATATCTTTTTTGGGGATATTTATTATAGCAAAAAGTAAAAAATATTGAATTTTTTTCAAAATTATGGCTCTATTTTTGTTTATAGCTCAAAAAATAAAAACCGCAGAGGTGATCAAATACCCCCAAAAGAAAGCTCTATTTGTGGGGAAAAAGGATGCCAATTTTGTTTGGGAGCCACGTCGCATGACCGCGCAATTGTCAGTTAAAGCGTCGCAGAGCCGAATCGCAAAAACTGGCCAGGTCCTTTACCTGCCTAAAGGTCCGGGTCTTAAGTGGTTAAATTGTCGTGTTTTTTTTTTGTTTTTTGTTTTGTTTATGGCACAAAAAAAAAAAAACAGAGGTGATCAAATACCACTAAAAGCTTTATTTGTGGGGGGAAAAAGGACATACATTTTATTTGGATACAGTGTCGCATGAGCGCACAATTGTCAGTTAAAATAATGGTTAAAATGGCCTGGTCGCGAAGAGGGGTAAATCTTCTGGAGCTAAAGTGGTTAATTAAAACAGCAGAGGGGAGAAGTCACTATTTGGACTTGTTCACTCGTGTGTGTAAATTTCATTAAAGAAAAAATGTATTTGAACCACGCTCTCTCCTAAAGTGAACAGATCTGAAATTCTTAAAAAAACAAAAAAAAAAAACATATCATACTTACCTCCACTGTGCAGTTCATTTTGCACAGAGTGGCTTCAAACGTCGTCTTCTGGGGTCCCACGGCGGCTGTCTTGGATCCTCCCCGCAAGAGCTAACCCCCCTTCTGGGAAGCTCTCTCCCGAGGGGGTTACCTTGCGGACGCACTCCTGTGTTATACACTCGGCGTCCATAGTCGCTGAATGTATGACTCTGCCCCGTCCTCCGGCAGCTGCGTCACTAGATTTGATTGACAGCAGCGGGAGCCAATGGCTGCTAACAATCTATCCAATGAGGAGCCATTCAGACATTGAAAGATTGACGCGGGATCGCACCCACGGAGATTCGGGGCTCAGGTAAGTAAAACGGGGGCTCGGGGGGGCCGGAGAGTGCAGGGTGTTTTTTCACCTTAATGCATTTGATGCATTAAGGTGAAAAAACATAAAGCTTTACAACTCCTTTAACCACCTCAATACCGGGCACTTTCACCCCCTTCCTGCCCAAGCCATTTTTCAGCTTTTAGCGCTGTCACATTTTGAATGACAATTGCGCGGTCATACAACATTGTACCCAATGTATCATTTTTTTACCCACAAATAGAGCTTTATTTTGGTGGTATTTGATCACCTCTGCGGTCTTTATTACCTGCACTATAAACAAAAGAATATCTTTTACTTTTTGCTATAATAAATATCCATTTTTTTTTTTTTTTTTTACAAATTTTATCCTCACCCGATACGTATTCTTCAAATAGTCAAAAGTATTCAGCGCTGGAAAAATAAAAAATATAAAAAAATTAAATATGCAAGCCAGCACTTAAGGACAAATTCATATAAAAATCCCAAAGAAAACTACTAGTGAAAATAGTGCAGCGCAAGTGAAAACAAACATAAATAAAGAATTCATATTAAATTCATATAGGAAAAAATATATATGAAAAAGAGAAATAGTGTCCATGTGAATAAATGTGTCCATTTGAATTAAAGTCCATATATAAAAACCAAATCCAGAAATCCAATCTAAGGAATCCACATGAAGTATAAGTGAGGAAGTGACACCACAAGATATACTCCACCGTGCAAAAGATGGCCTCTCACCTTAAAACTTTGACCTTAAAAGGTCACAGGACATATCAATATCAACCAAAAGGTCTATATAAGACGTCCATAGGGAACCGATGATTGTAGATGGCAATAGAGATCCTAACCAAATCGTTCTCCAGCATTATTACCAGCATAAAACAAAAAAGAAAACAGGATCTAGTGCTCTCTGGTGAACATAGTTTAAATGAGACAAATATACAGTAATACACTCACATTTAAGGACACTCTGAACGCCGAGTGTCAGCTGTGCAGGCATGCTAGGCATAAACAATCTGCGGCGGTCGTGGGTGACGTCCTGCGTGACTCCTCCCCCTGTACGCGTTACGTCCTGTGGGCGGGACTTCTTCAGCGTATGATAAGGAAGAACACACTGGATGTCCCCATTGAATGTTATTTATACGTAACCTCAGCAATCCGCCAGCCAATCACGTCCTAGTGTAGATGCGGCCAATAGCGGTAATTGCATCACACAGGAAGGATACTTCTCCTGGACATAATTGCACGGCCACTGAACTACGTAAAAACAGGAAGTATAGGGCTAAAAGTAACCAGACTTATTAAATAGCTGGTAAGGGATAACCGGCATATGTCAGGGAATAAAAGGAAAATTAAAAAATATAAAAATTCTCAGACATAACGTGTTAAATTCCCATAATATAGCGCAAAATACTTGCACATATGTATATTATGTTGCAAACATGAAAATATTATTTCCACATATAAAGGACACCATCCATGATCGCCACAAATATCACAACAATGCCCAGCAATACTACAATTCTAACAATAACATAGCTAATACAATTATTAATATCTAAAATTATTAAAAAATATATAAAATATAAATTATTCAAAATACATTTTGAATTAATTTAAACGGGCATAAGATATATAAAAAAAATAAAAACAAAAACAACCACCTGCATCCCACCTTATCTATCAGAAATAAAACAATTCAGGTCAAACTCCACATTCAAGCGTGCAGGGGATGCGACTTTAAGCTCAAAAATCCAAAAGGATTCCCGGCGGCTTAATTGGCGTATATAGTGTCCGCCCCTCCAATGTTTCGACACCCTCTCAATCCCCCAGAACTTTAAGCCCTTCAGATTGCGTTGATGATGATTTCTAAAGTGTCGAGAGACGCTATGCATCTTCGCCCCTCTCTTAATACAGCTGATATGTTCACCAACCCGTACGTGGAGCGCACGAGAAGTGCGCCCCACGTACTGTAGTCCACATTTGCATTCCAACATATACACCACCCCTACGGTGGTGCATGTAATAAGTTAACATGTCTACAGGTTGCACACCTGCCACAGGCATAAAAACCTGACAAAAAAAAGATACGTAATAAGCGTTTAGCGTTTATTGATTGGTTTGCGCAAAAGTTATAGCGTCTACAAAATAGGGGATAGATTTATGGCATTTTTATTATTATTATTTTTTACTAGTAATGGCGGTGATCTGCATTTTTGCATATCGGACACTTTTGACACATTTTTGGGACCATTCACATTTATACAGTGATTAGTGCCATAAAAATGCATTGATCACTGTGTAAATATGACTGGCAGGGGTTAACACTATGGGGCGATCAAGGGGGTGGAATGTGTTCCCTAGGGAGTGATTCTAACTGTGGGTGGAGGGGACTGACTGGGGGAGGTGACCGATCGGTGTCCCTATGTACAAGGGACACACCATCAGTCCCCTCTCCCTGACAGGCCGTGGATCTGTTCGTTTACACACACAGATCCACGGTCCTGCTCAGTTACTGGGCAATCGCGGGTGCCTGGCAGACATCGCGGCCGCCGGGTTCGCACATCAAGTCCCCAGTGATGCAACGGCATTTGCGCGCGCTCCCTAGTGGCCTGGGAAGGAGAAGACGTCCACCCAGAAATATGACGGCGGGCGGTAGGCAAGTAGTTAAAGTGCAAGTGCAAAAAGTACATCAAACAGTGTCAGCAAACACAATCCTCAAATATACATAATGTGTAAATAATATATATATAAAGTCTATCAAAGACGACATCTAATGAGTGTCCATTAAAAGTAAATGATCAATTTAATAAAGTGCATGTAAATCTTCCTGATCCTGGTAAACAATATGGAGTGACTGTAGATCTTCCACCACCATCACCTGCCACACATCCAACTCACCAAAATTCCATGACACCCATTACAGGTAGTCAAAGACGCTTGTGGATTATACCAATAAGGAAATTCTCCAAGCCACAGCACCGACCCGAACAGATGTCCAATCATTAAGATGCAAAGAAAAGAAGGGCTTCCATGGTGAAGCATATCACGACTTATTCGAAAATTAAGAAGTTTAAAAACAAGTATCCATCACAGCTTAACCATTCATGTGTTGGAAATGCCGTTTGCGCACCAGCTGTGTTACAGAAGATGGAAGTGACGTATTGCGCTCACGGGCTCTACACATTTCGTCAGCACGCTCTGATGTCATCAGGGGTCAATGTGTAAATTTCAGTTTAAACAATTTGGCTCTTCTAACATTTAACTAAAAGCAAAAAAAGGAAAGACAGGTAAACATGGTAAAGGAGCTTACAGCTCCACCTGTTGGCTGGATATGAGAATGCAACAATAAACACCCAATATTTAATTTATTTAACTGAATTAAAAAGAAATGTAGTCCTAAGCAGAAAAAAAATATGTACAGTACAACATCACCATATAATACCTTTAACTAAGCCATTAGGGGCTATTTAGGTCTTATGCCCCTCCCCGTGTGTCACAAGTCCTTGGCAGCTAGGCTACACCCCTGATGTGTTGTAGACTTAAGTAGAGCTGAATTAGGTAGAAAGGCAATTCTAGACATCATCTTCCCATCGCTACACTTACACAACTCTTTTGTTTTTTTGCAGAAATGTCTGACATTTGGCCCTGCAAATCGGGTGACGGCATTCAGTGCCCTGTCCCATCCTTACTTTGATGACTTACAGACACACAAAGACAATTCAGACCGTCACAGGCCCAATGGACAGAAGGCTGGAGAGGACAGTACAATGGAAACAAAGAACCCCTGAGCCAAGGAAGGTCAAACTATAGACTTGGCCAAGTGGCCATGAGGTTCTGAGTGTCACACAGCTTATCCTGGGCACCTGACCTGCAGCCTCCCTCGTGTATCTGCAAACAAACCAATCAATGCAAGCCGTGTGCAGCTTACTTTTTATTTTTTTATAATTTTATTTTTATTTTTTAGTCTGGGTTGTCTCCAGTTTAAAGCAAAGCTGCTGATCAATTTTGCTGCCTTTATTTTTCTTTTAATTTAACTTTAAAAACACCGGTAGAACATAGACTGATCCGGCATCCAACACAGGATGGACTCTTCTTACAGCTGCTGTCCGAATGACATTCACTTTTTTTTTTTTTTTTTTGGTTTAAATCGTCTCTGTTGTGCACTATTGTACTGCAGCCATCGTGAGGCCTTGGTGACATTAGTGGCCCAAAATCAATTTACAGATTTGATCTCATGGATGTCGGTTTAGCCAGCAAACTGGTTCTCTCACATGTGCAAACAAGTGGGGTGCATTTACACATGGTTGTCTTGGGTTATTTCAGTTAGTAATATTTGGAATTTGGGCTTTGAAAAAGAACTTGAGCAGGCTTATCTAGTAAGGCAGAGCAGAGTTCAAGTGCAACATGCCAAAGCAACCAATCGGATTCTACCAGATTGTGGTCAGATCAATATAAAGGTGGCCATAGACTTGGAATGATGGCTGCCCACCCCATATAATCCTGGCTAAGATCTTGAAGGTAAATAGTTGCTGGGCTAGCTTGATGTATGTACCTTCTTTCTCCTCATTCCATGGCCTAAATATGAACTGTTAGGAGATCCGAGCACTCCGGTTTTATGTCTAACCCTGGACCTGAGGACACCTTCAGGCAGTTGGACTTTTTGCCAGTATAAGAAATACCAGTCACAGCCTGCCTGAATTAAGAATTTGAACCCTAAAGTGATATTAAAGTCAAAAATGTTTAAAAAAAATAACAAACATGTTTTACTTTCCTGCTCTGTGTAATGGTTTTGCACAGAGCAGCCCCAATTCTTCTCTTCTCGGGTCCCCTGCAGGCGCTCCTAGCCCCTCCCTCCTGCCAAGTGCCCCCAGAGCAAGCAGGTTGCAATGGGGGCGCCAGAGCAGGCTCACTCCTGATGTCCATTCACACACAGAGCCACGGCTCGGCCCACCCCCTCTTTGTCCTCGTTGGCTCACTGACTGTGATTGACAGCAGTGGGAGCCAATGGCCAATGGCTCCCTCTGCTGCCTTAGTCAATTGGGAGGAAGTGTCCCTGGAGAGCCAATGCACTCGTGAACATCACTAGAGGAAGATCCGGCTCAGGCAAGTATTTGGGGGAATGCATTTGTAAACTTTCAGCCTTTACAAATACTTTAAAGAGGCAGTAAAGTCTTCTTCTTCATTTGTACCTACAGGTAAGTCTATAGTAAGGCTTACCTGTAAGTACTGCAAATATCTCCTAAACTTGCACCGTTTAGGAGATTTTACTATATACACTGCCACTGACTTCATCGGCACATGTGCACTGACGGAACAACCTGCTCGTGCCGTTTCTTCAGGACCCATGCCATGCATGCATGCGGGAGTGATGTCATCGTGGCTCTGACCAATCACAGTGCCTGGAGCCTGCAAACCTGGAAGTAACTATGGGGAAAGATGTCGGCCGTGGGAGCGGAGTGTGGGCACTAGCTCATTATGCCTTTATCTTGCATTTTTATTTTTTTTTTGAGGTTATACTAGCACATTATGACAGACTCACCTGAAAACAAAGCACTCCAGCTGCACTCTGTCATGGCGCTTCCATCTTCTCCTGGTCCTCCTTCCTTCCTTAGTGGGCTACAGTCGCATGAATGGCCAAACCGCAATGACATCACTCCCACGCATGCCCACAGGTGTCCCAGTCATGGCACAGAGCTCTGACGGAACGGCACGAATATGCCGTTCCTTTAGAGCGTAAACGGTGCACATATAGAAGATAGTTACTGTACCTATAGGTGAAAATCAACCCAGTGAGTTTACTACCACTTTACCATACATATAAGTACTGTGTGCCGACCAACTGCGTCAACCAGTGACAGGAAGGGTGGGGGTAGCACCAGTAAACATGCTGCTATGCTACTTAGCGTATAGAGACAAGCACTGTGCCCGTCTCTGTACGCCAGATTATAGTTAGTCTTAGTTTCTTCCAGTTTTGTTATCTACTAACTGTAGGAAATTGTTTTTGAACTTACAGGACAGCCACAGCATCCCTTTTTATAAGTGGCGCTATGAAGAATTACCTGAACTTGTCGCCTATTTCAGTAAAGCTACAGAAACTGGCGGCAGGGATTTTTGTTATCTGGCACAGGCCATTTTAAAAGACCATGCCAAATCTTTAAAGCGGAATGCAACCCTCCTATTGTTTTCAGCCAAGGAAGCTCCTATCTTGGCCTCTTTTCGATATTCAAATGTTTTGATGCTGCATGATGCTGAAAGTTTGGATGAGAGCACAACCAATGCGAATGTTACATTCCCGTCACGTGTCAGGAATGGAGCTGTTTATAGAAACTGTTAAATTAATGAGTTTAGTTCCGCTAGTGCTAGTTCACACCAGACGCAGTTCCGTTCAGTTCTGTGTGCCTTTTTTCTGCAAATGCATGCACAGTGTTTTCCATGTATTCCAATGGCTCTGGTTCACACCAGTGCAGTCAGTTTCCGGTCAGATTCCGGAGCGAACCTGACGGGAACTGACTGTATTGGTGCAGAAAAAACGAAAAATGCACGAAACTGGTGTGAACTGGCCCTAACACCAGCCATGTAACTGTAATTTTCAAATTTGGTTGACCACAACTGTAAATAACTGTCCCCTTTTTGATACTAAGGCCCCTTTCACACTGAGGCGGGAAGTGCTGTGGCGATAAAGCGCCGCTATTTTTAGCAGCGATTTACCATCGGAATTGCTTACATATGCTCATGACTGGCATAAACTGTCATTATTTCCAAAGAACTAGGCTAATTGGCATGTCCTAAGACAAGGGATCCTCAAATTACGTCCCTCCAGCTGTTGCGGAACAACACTTCCCATGAGGCATTGAAAACCTCTGACATTTACAGACATGACTAGGCATGGTGGGAATTGTAGTTCCTGAACACCTGGAGGGGCCTAGTTTGAAGACCCCTGCCCTAAGAGCTCTACAACACTGGTTCTCGTCATGCAGATACCAGTTAGGAAAGTTAAACCTGGACCAGCCACTCCCATCACTTACTGTAGAGCAGTAAGGTCCCTGGTCACACCGAAGATTCACCAGCAAAGCGGAGGAGCTGGGAGAGGGCAGGTTAGAGGACAACTTTTCTCGCCCTAACCCAGTATTTGTACAATAGAGGGCCCATTTGCAGTTATGCATTACAGTGATGTGGGATAATACACGCGTACCAAGGTGCTGTGACTTGTGGTGCATTGGCAGCCTATTCAAAATAAATGGACTGCCTTAAAGCAGGGCATGTTAACACGGGCACAAAGTGTGTTCCTTAACGTAACGCAACGCTGAATAGGCCCAAAAGGTACCCAAAAAAGTTTGTGTTTACCAGGGTGAATATAACTTTACGTTAAAGTAAACTAGACCTGGCATTAAGGGTTTCTAAGATTACAGCATTGCTTACATGCTGCACCTTGTGGTGCTCTCAAGTACCTGCATTTGTTTTGAATTGATCCTGATAAAAACAAATTGGATCCTAGGCACAGCCTTTTTAGTGGTAAGTCCCATCCTGTCATTCAGCTTTTAAACACAGACACTTCATTGGACCATAGAGGCTTGGATATTTGCCCTTGTAATGCGTCTAATGCGTGTACACGGTCAGAATTTCCAATGGAAAAAGTCAGACGGAATTTTTTCATCGGGTATTCCGACCGTGTGTATGCCCCATCAGACCTTTTCCTTCGGAAATTCCGACAGAGTTAGAAAGAGGACACGGTCGTCTGTATGAAATTCCGACGGACAAAAAAACATGCACGCTCGGAAACAATTAGACGCATGCTCGGAAGCATTGTACCTAATTTTATTAGGCTCGTCGTAGTGTTGTACGTTACCACGTTTTTGACGGTCGGAATTTGGTGTATCGTGTGTATGCAAGACAGCATGAGTGGAATTTTGACGGTAAAACACGTTGACGTTTGTTCCGTCAACAAAATTGAATGTGTGTACGAGGCATTTCTGTTTTAATACTACACTTAGGGATGTGCCTCCCACCTTTTGTTTCTTTTGAGCAGAATTCAAGACCCCATGTATTTCCTGAGTGAGCCAATGATGACTTGAGCGGATGTTGAGACCCTGTGTATTTTCTGGGCCAGTGAGGACTTGATTAGAAGTTGAGACCCCGCGTATTTCCTGAGCTAATGATAATTTGAGTAGAAGTCAAGACCCTGTGTATCTCCTGAGTCAATGATGACTTGAGTAGAAGTTGAGACCCCACATATTTCCTGCGTCAATGATGACTTGAGCGGAAGTTGAGACCCTGTGTACTTTCTAGGCCAGTGAGGTCTTGAGTAGAAGTCGATACCCTGTGTATTTCCTGAGTCAAAGATGACTTGAGCGGAAGTTGAGACCACACGTATTTCCTGAGCTAATGATGATTTGAGTAGAAGTCGAGACCCTGTGTATCTCCTGAGTCAATGATGACTTGAGTAGAAATTGAGACCCCGCATATTTCCTGAGTCAATGATGACTGAGCAGAAGTTGAGACCCCGCATATTTCCTGAGTCAATGATGACTGAGCAGAAGTTGAGACCCCGCATATTTCCTGAGTCAATGATGACTGAGCAGAAGTTGAGACCCCGCATATTTCCTGAGTCAATGATGACTGAGTAGAAGTTGAGACCCCGCATATTTCCTGAGTCAATGATGACTGAGCAGAAGTTGAGACCCTGTGTATTTCCTGAGTCAATATTGACTTGAGTGGAAGTTGAGAGCCTGCGTATTTCCCAAGCTAATGATGATTTGAGTAGAAGTCAAGACCCTGTGTATCTCCTGAGTCAATGATGACTTGAGCAGAAGCCAACACCCCAAGTATTTCTTGAGTCAATGATGACTTGAGCAGAAGTCAAGACCTCATATACATCTTTGGCTGATGATAATTTGGGTAGAAGTTGAGACCCCTTGTACATCCTTCTTCGATCATCCACCACATGTACCTGCAGGTCCCCTGAAGGTCCCTGCATGTCATCAGTATTACATTCTAAACATATTAGGCCAAATCGGGCTCAATTTAAGATAATTTCTGATTGGTTGACGTGGGTTATTGCACTTTGCCCATTGCTTGTGGTCTTACTGGCTAAGTCTGTGTGCTGCTGCTTATAGTGACATTTGTTTTCTAAGGAGCCTCCAGAAACACGGAAGGAAGAAGCTCTAGCCAACACAGGCAATCCTTAAATGATGCATAAGGCACCAAATGTTGTTTAGTCCCCTCCATCAAAGGCTGGGGTTATAATATTTTTCCTTTGTACAGAAATGAACTGGGATACATACATGAGGGGTACTGGATACTGGGTTAGTTCTAGAAAGTTCCAAATATTTTAATGAATTATTGTTTAGCTTTGTTGAAAATAAAAAAATAAAAAAACATTATGCAGATCAAAGTATCAAATGTGATTTATTTTTTTCTCAGCAAACGCAGAGAGCCGCCAAGCAAAAGGGAAATATGGATGGATTTGTGATGTTACTGTATATAAGTGTAAATTGTAGGGCACATCCCTATAAAGTCAGTGATCAGTTATGACACCAGCCATTGGATGGTTTGACAGTTTGGCTGAGAGCACAACCAATGTGACAGTTAGCAATCCCGGCATGCCGGAAATGTAACTGCTTTTTGAAAACTGTTAAATCGATGGTTTGACAGTTTGGTTGAGAGTGTTTCCAGCAGGTGAACGTGCCGTGCACGTGTTTTATTAGTGGGCTTACTTCCGCTTAAAGTGCTAATGACCCTCCTTGTTGTTCTGCAATAAAGGATTCTTACCTTCCTCCCCACAAGATGCTTTAACCACTTCAGACCCGCCCCACCGTCAAATGACGTCATGTTTTTAAAGATGAAGATATCCATCTCTTCATGGGGCGGATCTGTACACGATAACGGCGGTCTCCGCGGCGAATTCGCCGCGAGATCGCCGTTAACGGTGGCGGGAGGGGGTGCCCTCCCGCCGCTCTCCCGCGCCCTCCGCCACTTACCATAGCCGTCGGTAGCGGCGGAGGCGATCGTGTCCGTTCGGCTCCTCAGCGGGGATGTGAGTGAGGGAAAAATTTCCCTCATCAGTCCGGCCCAGCGTCTTAAAGAAAATATATTTTTTTCCTTTTTTTGCATTTTAGTCTAAATATGAGATCTGAGGTATTCTTGCTTTTTTCTATTACGAGGGATGTTTACATTCCTTGTAATAGGAATAAAAGTAATCAATTTTTATTTTATTTCAGTGTAAAAAATTAAAAACGAAATTAAAATAAATAAGAAAACAAAAAAAAAAATTTTTAAAACGCCCCGTCCCGACGAGCTCGCGCGCAGAAGCGAACGCATACGCAAGTAGCGCCTGCATTAGAAAACGGTGTTCAAATCACACAAGTGAGGTATCGCCGCGATCGTTAGAGCGGGAGCAACAATTCTAGCCCTAAACCTCCTCTGTATCTCAAAAAATGCAACCTGTAGAATTTTTTAAACGTCGCCTATCGAGATTTTTAAGGGTAAAAGTTTGACGCCATGCCACGAGAGGGCGCAATTTTTAAGCGTGACATGTTGGGTATTATTTTACTCGGCGTAACATTATCTTTCACAATATATAAAAAAATTGGGCCAAATTTATTGTTGTCTTATTTTTTAATTCAAGAAAGTGAATTTTTTCCAAAAAAAAGTGCGCTTGTAAGACCGCTGCGCAAATACGGTGTGAGAAAAAGTATTGCAATGACTGCCATTTTATTCTCTAGGGTGTTAGAAAATATATATATATAATGTTTGGGGGTTTTAAGTAATTTTCTAGCAAAAAAAACTGTTTTAGTCTCGTAAACACCGAATCTGAAAAACAGGCTCGGGGCTTAAGTGGTGAAACTACTGAATACAATTACCTGTGCCTACTCTTGACACACCTTGGTACAGGGTTGGATGAATTTCTGTGTACATGCATGAGAGCTAAGTCATCCGAGGCTGGCAAATCAAGATGGCTGAAGACCCCAGATGAGGTAGAAGGCGGGGAGAAGATGTTAGCCCTGGTGAAGGAGCTTGCAAAAGTTGCACCACTGCATGCTGTAGGGGAGGAGGGTGGGGGGGGCAAGTATTGAACGGTTTAGTTCCGCTTCAGTCACATTGTGTGTGGTAAGACAGGAACATATTTTAACCCAACATAGAGAGTAGAGGGTTAGATGCATACAAACAGCATTATAATGCCCTGTACACACGACCAGTTTTCCCGTCGGAATAAACTCTGGCGGTTTTTCAAACGGAATTCCTCTCAAGCTGTCTTGCATACACACGGTCACACTAAAAGCCGACCGGCAAGAACGCGGTGATGTAAAACAATACGACAAGTAGAGAAAATAAAGTTCTATGCTTCTGAGCATGCGTCTAAGTGTTTCTGAGCATGCATGGTTTTTAGTCCATCGGGAAACGCAACCAGACGAACGGAAATTCCGGAAAAAATTGAGAACATGTGCTCTAATTTCGTCTGCATTTCCGATGGAAAAAGTCCAATGGGGCATACACACAGACGGAATATCCGATGAAAACCTTCCGTCTGACTTTTTCCGTCGGAAAATCCTGCTCGTGTGTACAAGGCATTACAGATACTGGGCTAGATTCAGGTAGCTCGGCGTATATTTGAGCGGGGCGTATCATATCCTCTTTACGCTACGCCACCGCAACTTTGGACGCAAGTGCCGTATTCTCAAAGCACTTGCGTCCTAAGTTACGGCGGCGTAGCGTAAATGGCCCAGCGTAAGCCCAGGTAATTCAAATGTGGAAGAGGTGGGCGTGTTTTATGCAAATGTGTTGTGACCCCACGTTTGACGCTTTTTTTGAACTGCGCATGTACGTGGACGTTTTCCAGTGCGCATGCGCAAAATCACGTCGCAATTAGTCAATGCTTTCGACGTGAACGTAACTTACGCAAATCCCTATTCGCGAACGACTTACGCAAACGACTTAAAAATCTACACTGTCCCGACGTCCATACTTAACATTGCGTACGCCTCACCTAGGCAAAGTTACCCCTCATATAGCAGGGCTAACTTTACGCTTACGCAAACGACGTAAAAAAAACGACGAGGGGGCGCAATTACCTTCGGGAATCGGCGTATCTAGCTCATTTGCATATTCAACGAGGCTAATCGACGGAAGCGCCACCTAGCGGCCAGCGTAAATATGCAACTTAGATAAGACGGCGTAAGAGACTTACGCCGCTCGTATCTAAGCAAAATGTTTAGATATGTTGGCGTGTGTTGTTTTCGGAATACAGAAAATAGATACGTCGGCGCTTCTTAGAAGTTACGCGGCGTATCTCGAGATACGCTGACGTAACTCTGCTGAGAATCTGGCCCACTGAGAGTTATACCCAGTCTACAAAACAAGAGAAGTGGTACGGTGCAGAGTCCATATATACAGAAGAAGAACAGATACTGAGAATTCCACCCACCATACACATAGCTCCCAACCTTCTGAGATGAGAAGGAGGGACACCTATTGGAAAAAGTAGGTAGGCATAGGACACACCCCCCACTTAAAGGACAATTGTACAAAAAAAAATCATTGGTTAAACCCACGAGTGCTTTTTGTTTTACTACTATTCCTTTATTTTGCTTTTTGGAGTTTATAAATTAGCAATTGGATGAAAGGTTTAGCAAGGTAAAACACTTTTTGATAGATAAGTAGTGCGTTTTATATATAATTATAGAAATCAGATCAAAATCAGGAGACGGATAGAGGGACTTTGTTCCAAATCAAGGACAGTCCCTCGAAATCAGGAACGGTTGGGAGCTATGCATACAGGACAAGAGAAGTGTTACTGTGCAGAGGATATACATACAGAATGTCAGGAATGGGTTCACCTGCTGGTGGCACTGTGGCTCCCACTCCTGTAAGTTGTAGTTCAAATACCCACCAGCAGGGATGTCTCAGCAGCTTTTACTAATTAGTTATCACCTGATGCTGATTGCTGGGTGGATATTTGGCGCTTCCTATGCTACTGCCCCTTGCCTTGGTGTTTTGTCCATGTGCCCCTGATCCGGGTAGCTGATGCTCTTCTTCCACCTGTCTGCTTGTTCCTGTTGCCATGTACCCTCTCCCTGTCCTGGCTTGCTTCTTCTGCCTGGTCTCCTGTGCATGACCCTGGCTTTGATACTGACCAAACTTCTCAGCCAAATCCTCCAGTCTGTGTATAGTTATTTATCGGGATGCGGCAGTAGCACCTCCTGAACACCTGTCAGCTGCTGCTATACCACTCTCTGAAAAACAAACCATCGCAGATTGCTTTTCAGAGGGCAGTAAGCATTACTACAATTGTGAAAGAGAACTAAAAGAGGGGGAACTTGCTTATTCATGACAGCTGCCATTTACATATTTACAATTATAAAACTATATAGAAACCTTGTTCAATTCCGGATCGCCCACTGTATACATATATCATTACTTTGATGTACTGTATTTTCCGGCGTATAAGACGACCTTTTGGATGCAAAAAAATGCATCCAAAGTCGGGGGTCGTCTTATACGCCGATGACAGTCTCCGTCTGCTGCGAGCGTCCATGATTTAAAAGCCGCGCCTCCTCCTCAGATTGTTCCGTGATAGGCGGAACTCAAATTTTCCCAGCAGCGCCTCTGTTCTGTGTTCCTCCTATCACGGATGCCTTCTCATCCTCGGACGAGAAAGGCGGAACACTGAACAGAGGCCCTGCTGGGAAAATGTGTGTTCCGCCTTTCACGGAACAATCTGAGGAGGAGGCGCGGCTTTTAGATCATGGACGCCCGCAGCCTGACGGAGACTGTCATCGGCCTGGAAGCCAGAATCTTCAAAAAGTGAGTGATGGCACAGCGGGGGGCAAGTGACGGCACAGTGGGGGGCAAGTGATGGCACAGTGGGGGGCAAGTGATGGCACAGTGGGGGCAAGTGATGGCATGGCACAGTGAGGCATGTAATGACATGGCACAGTCAGGGCACAGTGGGGGCAAGTGATGGCATGGCACAGTGAGGCATGTAATGGCATGGCACAGTGAGGCATGTAATGTAATGTAATGGCACAGTGAGGCATATAATGTAAAGGCACAGTGAGGCATGTAATGTAATGGCAAAGTGAGGCATGTAATGTAATGGCACAGTGAGATTTGAAAAAAGCCTGTTTCTGTCAGTGGTTGTTCTGGCTACCCCTCCGCTTCTAGAAAGACTAGTAGGAAGGGGGTAGTCTTATACGGCGAGTATATCCCAAAACCAAGATTTTCCTAGAAAAATAGGGGGTTGTCTTATACGCCGAGTCGTCTTATACGCCGGCAAATACGGTAATATCGCCATAACCCCTGTATTTTTTTAAACAGTGGGCGATCCTCTTTCACATAAAAGTGGTTCTGGTGGGGGATTCGCCACAGGATTGCTTTTATAGGCAGCGGGAGAGGTGCCCCCCTCCCGTCGCTTCCCGGTTATTTCCCTGCACTTACAGGAGTCGTCGGACAGGAGGTCCGTTTTCATCCGACAGCCCATAGAGGACAGCGCAATGTGTCTGTGTCGCTCTGCATCAGCGGAGAGATCGTCTGCTGAGCGGGCAGTACCACTGGCAGACTCAGCAAGTGTAACAGGGGCAATATTATGTATGGTAGCAGAATCCCAGTAGCCTGCCAGACTTCTAATTTAAACAAACAGCAAATGCTGTAAGTTGTTAGACCCCTTTCACACTGAAGGCGGTTTTCAGGCATTTTTTCTTTAAAAATAGCACATAAAAACTGCCTCCCATGCATTTCAACGGATGCTTTCACACTGGGGCGGTGCAGTGAAAAAGTTCTGCAAGCAGCATCTTTGGGGCATGTTTGGAGCGCTTTAAAAATCGCCACAAACGCGCTGCCTATTTAAATGAATGGGAAGCACTTCCAAAGCGTCTTAAAAGAATGGCTCTTTTTTTTTTTTTTTTTTTTAAAGTCACATTGTCACGTGACCTTAAAAAAGCGCACCGCTAGTGCCTCAAAATCGCTGCAAAAGCAGCCGGCATTTTATCTGCAGTTTTTGCAGCGCTTTAGTGTGAAAATGTTAATTGAGACCGGACCTCAAGCATGAATTACTCCACAGTACCTGTAGCTGTTCAGTTAGGGTTTGTTTTAAAAGCTCTTTTAACCACTTGCCGACCACATAACTTAAAAATACAGCGGCAAGGCGGCTTGGCTGCGCCAGATCATATACAGTACCTAGTATGTGATCTGACACTTCCGACACACAGCAATCGTCATGAATTTCATAGGACAGTACTGGATTTATGGCAGTTTATTATTTTACTTTGGATTCTTCAATCAACACGATATTCTAATACAACAGTAGAAGCGGTGCAACCTCAGTAAAACCTTGGATGTCAGACCCCACACCATGAGTATGACCTGTAAGGTTGCTTGGGGCGCTGGATTCTGCTTGAGTTTTCACCTTGGCGCTTTGCATGTTGCGCACAGTTAGGCACAGGGTGCTATACAGATCCATGGCTTTGGTCCATTCCAATGAAACCCAGACACTGAAGACCCTTCCAGGGGTTTACACATCATGACAGATGAAGCCTGGACCCTATATAGCAGTGGTTCTCAACCTGGGGGTTGCCACTAGGGTTGGCCCGATACCGATACTAGTATCGGTACCGATACCGAGCATTTGTCCTTAAGACCCTGTATAGGTTTTAAAGTCTGACAGCTGGTCCGTTTCTCTGCTCCGCTTTCAGCTGCTTTAGTGAAATCAGCAGTGATCGGTGCTTGTAACTTTCCCACACACGATCACCGCTGACTGTCCCCGTATCCTCCTTCAGACCCCCTCCATGTCCCCCTCTGTGACTCCCTCAATGCTGCTGCCCCCCTCTGTGTCTCCTTCCATGCTGCTGCCCCCTCCATGCTGCTCTGTGTCCCCCTCCATGCTGCTGTCCCCCTCCATTCTCTGTGTCCCCCTCCATGCTGACCCATGTCCCCCTCTCTTCTGCTCCGTGTCCCCCTCCATGCTGTTGTCCCCTCCTCTCTTCTCCCCCTCCGTGCTGCTGTCCCCCTTGATCTGTCAGGATGCAGAGCGGAGGTAGGCTCCTTACTGTTCCGAATGTACAGAGTCATTGATCACTGACTCTGTCCATCCACATAACTGAAACATCGTAAACTGTGTTTACAATGTTTCAGTTTATGAATGGAGAGGAGCCGCTGTCTCCTCTCCTTTCATTTTTAGCGCAGCTGAGGCTGCTAAGAAAGGAACTGGGGAATCTGTGTCCTTTGTCCCACCCCCATAAAAAATAATAATAATAATAATAATAAAAAAATTGTAAAAAATAGAAAAACAAATTGTAAAAAAAATAAAAACTACTGACATATGTGCCTCTGTCACATGAGATAAAAAAAAGTATTGGTAATTGGTATCAGCGAGTACTTGAAAAAAGTATCAGTATTTGTACTTGGTCTTAAAAAAGTGTTATCGGGACAACCCTAGTTGCCCCCTCTCCAGGATTCACCCGGACAGTTCGGGTTTGAAATCAAGTGTCAAGGTTTCAGACCAAGGGGTAAGAAAAGGAATACAAATAGAGAATACATTGAAGGAAGAAGAAAGGAGGGGGTAGAACAAAGAAAAAGGGAGAGAAAATAAGAGGAAGAACAAGAAAGACGGCTAGAGAGATGGGAAAAAAATAATAGAGGATAGAGAGAGAGAAAAGGGAAAGAAAGGAGAACAAAGAGAAAGAGCGGAACATCCTAAAATGCACCATAAGGGGTTTTAATACTGTACGAGCGGAGGGGACTCGCGGAACGCTAAAGGTCTGTGGGTTAGGGGCGCAAATTACTTGTCTTGCCTTGAGTGCTGACAGCCCACGCTACGAAAATAATTTTATTGTTAGCGGTCCCCACAACTTGGGAAATTTTATCAAGGGGTCACGGCACTAGGGGGATGAGAACCACTGCTATATAGGGATCAGCTATATGCAGACAATATGCAACTAATAAATAAGCGGTGCTAGAGGAGGGTTTGGAGGACACATATCACTTCCTGTGATGTCACATCCCACCGGTGGAATGCACACTGGTTGTGGGAATCAGAGCAGAGACAGCTTGCACCTGCAGCATTGCTGCATACACTGGGTGCTGAATAGTGCCCGCACATGCGCAGGGCGGAGCCACACTCCAGCTGAGTTGCCGATCAGCTTGAGTGACATGAGCAGGGCACAAGCACACATCATAAGATATATTTCTCGATGGGAAATATAATTTCACTGGCACAATTGAAACCTATATAAAGAGCAGGGGGAGACCGTAGTTCTCACATTGTGCCTCGCTGTTCCGGGGCGGGTTTACATTGTGCTGATGGTCCGGTTTTGTCTGTGTTGGTATAGGTTTAAATGGTGCCTTTGAAATGGTATCTCCCATCTAGAGATACCTCCTATGATGTGCGAATGCGCTATGGTTACATCAGCCCAGCTGATCGGCAAATCAGCTCTTGTGCTATGCCGTACGGTGCATGCGCAGTTCGTCCCGGGCACTATTCGATGGGGGGCACTTCTGGACAAAACACCGGTTCTGGCACACTATTATGTGCGTGCACATTGTTTTGCTAAGGCTAATGTACCATACTAGAACAAAATCATGTGGGACTTTACATGTGCTCGTGGGGTCTGATAAATACACAAACCAAGGAAGTTTTAAAAAATATAAACAAATCTTTATTTTACATATACAAAGGGTTTGTTTAAAAAAAATTAAGACATACTAGTTAAAATCACAGATACAGTTAAGGTATCCTGGTTGCAGAATCTGGGAAAATGGCCTACGTGTTTCGCGGGGTAACACGCTTCATCAGGGCCTCGGATTATAATACAAATTGTATATATATTGTAATGATGTACAAGCTTTTTACAAAACTTTATATAGAAATTGGAAACAAAATTCATTGGATATTCCAGCAATGTTAACATGTTAGTTAACATTGTTGGACTTTCCACTGAATTCTCTTTCCAATTTATTTATTTTTCTTTTACTTCAAAAGTAGAAGACAACAAAATAAAAGCAGTAGGGGGAGAAGATCCCTGTACTAGCTGTCAATGTTTGACTGTGTTATTCATACACACAGGTCTGTGTGGGAATGAACTACAAGACCCAACCTCCTTAGCAGCTGTCGGCTTGTAGTTCTCAATGAACTATCATGGCATTGTGGAGCTCTATGGTAATTCATTGAGTCTTCCTGTCAGAGAGTATCGGCTTACCTGTATGGGATGTACACTGACAGAGTGCAGGAGACCTGCATGGCATCAGTGATCTGCTGATCGCTGGTGCAAAGCTTTCCTGGCTCCTACTACGAAAATAGTAAATGCACACTTTTTTACCTGCAAAAAAATGTGCATTTATTTTTATTTATTTACCACTTAAGGTCCGCCCTATAGCAGTTTTACTACTACAGGGCGGCACCTTTGCGCCGCATCATGTGTATATATACGTCACCTGACTCTTTCCCGGGTGGTGTGCGCGAATGCCTGCAGCCGGCGGCTCGCTCTCACTGTGATTATACACAGCAGGGGCTGATTGGCGGGTACTGCGGACTCGATGTGCCCTGGGCACCCCGCTGATTTATGAGTACAGAATGGCAGTCTGCCTATGTGAACAAGGCAGATTGACGTTCTATCAGTGGGGAAGGCATGGACCCTGTGTCTCTGCAAAGGAGAGGATATGGATCCATGCCTTCCTCTTTTTAAATCACCTCCCACAGTCGACAGAAACATAGGCTAGGCATAGATAACCCTTTTATCGCCCCTGATGTTAACCCCTTCCCAGCCAAGTACTGTGACAGTACATATTTTTTAGCACTAATCTCTGAATTAGTATAACTAGACGTGTGGTTCGTTATGTTCTGAATTGAAATTCAGACACATTTTTTGTTATTCTTATATATCCAAATTTCAGAATTACAATAGTAACAAATCAGAAATAACAAAACAAAATTTTGGACAAAATTCAAATTCAGGTTATTTTCGAATAAAGGAATCGAATAGAATAAAATAGAAAGAATATAACCTGGAATTCAAATTTTGAATATAATACATTAAAAAAGAACAGAAAATAATAGAATAGAACTGAATTAAAAAAATAATAATACAATAGAAATAATATAACCATTTCCTTTCCCAAAAGGAATAGTGCATAATAATTAATATTAGTGGGAGGACTTATGCTTCATTGTTGGTGTCACTGAAAAGGAAAATGCCCCTTTGTTGGTGTCTATGGAAGGAATAGTATCCCATTGTTGGTGTCAGGCCCCGTACACACGAGTAAATCTATCTGTTCAAATCGGTCGGACAGACCGATTTGAACAGATCTGTCTGCTGGGACGTATTGGTTTGATCGTGTACACACGATCAAACCAAAATCCCCGCCGGCAGACAGCGCGCTGACGTGGCGGTGATGTGGCAGTGACGTTGACGCCGCCACGTCACCGCACCAGGAAGTAAAACACTTACGCGCATGCGTCGAAACCATTCAACGCGTGTGCGAGCAGATATGTCTGCCGGTTAGCGTACTAACCAGCAGACATGTCGGGCGGACGGGTTCCCAGCCAACAGATTTGAAAGCATGCTTTCAAATCTGTCGGCTGGCCAAATCCATCTGTTTGTACGTACACACGATCGAATCTGTCTGCTGAAACGGTCTGGCAGACCGTTTCCAGCAGACAGATTCGATCGTGTGTGCGCGGCCTTAGAGGAAGAAATAGTATCCCATTGATGGTGTCACTGAAAAGGAAAATGCCCCTTTGTTGGTGTCTATGGAAGGAATTGTATCCTATTGTTGGTGTCAGTGGAAGGAATAGTATCCCATTGTTGGTGTCAGTGGAAGGAATTGTATCCCATTGTTGGTGTCAGTGGAAGGAATTGTATCCCATTGTTGGTGTCAGTGGAAGGAATTGTATCCCATTGTTGGTGTCAGTGGAAGGAATAGTATCCCAATGTTGGTGTCAGAGGAAGCCCTGTCCGCCGACAGCTGAGCGGAGACCCCCCGCTGGGCTGACGGACACACGGAGCGGACCGAAAAACGGACCGCTCCGTGTGTAAGGAGCCAAACTAAATAGTTTTTTTAGGTAGGCAGAAGTTCTGCGGCAGTGGCAGCTTCCTTCAAATGAACACCCCCCATCCCCCCCCCACACACACACATACACACATACACGCACACACATACACGCACACACATACATGCACACATACACGCACACACACACACATAGTTTTGGGTACCAGGCAGGTTTGCAAGAAACCATAGATCAGACTGAACTGGGCTCAGGTTGATATAGGTTAATTCAGCGTTCCTGTATACGCGGTAAAGTTTCACATTTTGGAGCTCACAGTTTTATTGACTTTGCGTTGAGTTTTAGCATGTTGGCTTTTAGTGCAATCTCGTGTAAGTCGGCCATCACCAGCACCCTAATTAGCTGTTCAGAGATAGCTGACGGACTTAGAGTAGGCTGTCTGACAGTTCTCCAGAGGTTCAACGCATGCAGGACCTTGTCTGGTAGTTGCAGAGATCTGAAATATAAATGGATAGTCATTAGTTAGTGTGTGTGGACACAAACGACATCATTACCACAAAACTCCTGAAAGAATGTGCCGATATTGTGGCACCCACAATAACACATCTCATAAACCAATCATTTAACCACTTGCCCACCGGAGTACGAGAATATACGTCCTCGGCTTTGTGCGGGGATATCTGAATGATGCCTGCAGCTACAGGCATCATTCAGATATCACCGTCTTCAGCCGGCGATTCTCTGCACAATAAGAATGATCAAAGCGGCAGTTCCGCTGCTTTATCGTTCTTATAGGTGGCGGGAGGGGACGAACCCGCCCCCTCCCGCCGCCATCCGGTGCTTCTCCTGGGCTCTCCTGTGCCATCGGAGGACCTGTCACAGAGACTCCTATTACAAGGGATGTTTACATTCCTTATAATAGGAATAAAAGTGATCAAAAAAAATAAAAATAAAAAATAAAAGTGTAAAAATAAAAAAATTAAGTAAAAATAAAATTAAAATCATGTTGGTTTTTTTAAAACGCCCCTATCCCTGGTAGCTCGTGCGCAGAAGCAAACACGCATGCAAGTCCCGCCCACATATGTAAACGCCGTTCAAACCACATATGTGAGGTATCGTCGCGTGCGTTAGAGCTTGTGCAACAATTCTAGCACTAGACCTCCTCTGTAACTCGAAAATAGTAACCTGTAAAACAAATTAAAGCGTCGCCTATGGAGATTTTGAAGTACCGAAGTTTGGCGCCATTCCATGAGTGTGCGCAATTTTAAAGCATGACATGTTAGGTATCTATTTACTCGGCATAACATCATCTATTACATTATACAAAACATTGGGCTAACTTTACTCTTTTGTTATCTTTTAACCACTTGGAAACCGCATCATGTCCAAAGACGTGAACAGCGCGGACCTGAGGCGCCGGGGTCACGTCTTTGGACGTGATTTGCTTGTAATTCCCCGCGCGCGCCACAGTCCCGACGCATCACCGAGGATCCGATGCGTGTACCCGGCGGCCGCGATGTCCGTCAGGTACACGCGATCGTCGGTGAGACAGCAGGGACGTGGAGCTCTGAGTGTAAACACAGAGCTTCACGTCCTGTCAGTGAGGTGACAGATGCTGTTTCTCTTGTACATAGGGAGACAGCATCGATCACCTCCCCCAGTCACCCCCCTCCCCCCATACAGTTAGAACACACCCAGGCAATACATTTAACCCCTTCCTCACCCCCTAGTGTTAACCCCTTCAATGCCAGTCACATTTATACAGTAATTAGTGCATTTTTATAGCACCGGTCGCTGTATAAATGTGAATGGCGCCAAAAATGTGTCAAAAGTGTCCGATGTGTCCGTCGCAATATCGCAGTCCCAATAAAAATCGCAGATCGCCGCCATTACTAGTAAAAAAAAAATATAAAAAAAAAAATCATAATTATGTCCCCTATTTTGTAGGTGCTATAACTTTTGCGCAAAGCAGTCACTTATTGTGATTTTTTTTTTTTTTTTACAAAAATACGTAGAAGAATACGTATCGGCCTTAACTGAGAAAAAAAAATATAAAAAGAAAAAAAAAAATTGGGATATTTATTATAGCAACAAGTAAAAAATATATATATATTTTTAAATTGTCGCTCTTTTTTTCATTATAACGCAAAAAATAAAAACCGCACGGGCGATCAAATACCACCAAAAGAAAGCTCTATTTGTGGGGAAAAAAGGGACGCCAATTTTGTTTGGGTGCCACGTCGCACTACCGCGCAATTGTCAGTTAAAGCGACGCAGTGCCGCAAGCTGAAATTTCGCCTGGGCACGAAGGGGGTTTATGTGCCCAGTAAGCAAGTGGTTAATTCATGAAACCGTTTTTTTTTCCCAACAAAAAAGTGTTTGAAAAATTATTGCGCAAATACCGTGCAAGAAAAAAAGTTGCAATGACTGCCATTTTATTCCCTAGGATGTCTGCTAAAAAAAATATATAATGTTTGGGGGTTCTTATTAATTTTCTAGCAAAAAAAAATTGATTTTTACATGAAGGAGAGAAGTGCCAGAATAAGCCCGGTGGTCAAGTAGAAGGCATTGTTCCGAATTTCACTCAAGCAAGGCATAATTAAACCCCTTCTAAAGAAACCCAACCTTGACCCCAACGACCAATAATAAGCCTGAGCACCATCTCCAAGATCATAGAAAAAGCAGTAGTAAAACAGCTGCAACTCCATCTGGTCTCCTACAAACTCCTGGACTTCTCAAAATATGCGATGACGCTCTCGAAGCAGCGGACGAAGGAGATTTAGTGCTCCAGCGGGCTCACCAGATTTGAAGATGTTATTACTGTGATGCTCACTGTTCTTGATGGAGAGAAAGTGGCAGTGGAAGTATCTCTCTGCTTGTAGTTTCTGCAGCTCTAATTTTAATTCCTAGTCATCTCACCATTTATTAGAGGTAGCTCTTATATGAGGAGTAAAGCTCTTTTTTAACGCTCTCGAAGCAGCGGACGAAGGAGATTCAGTGCTCCTGGTCCTGCTGGACCTAAGTGCAGCTTTCGACACAGTAGATCACAAAACGCTTCTCGCACGTTTCACAGAAGTACCCGAAGTCGCAGTTTCGGATCTACCTTGGTTCGCATCATTCCTGGAAAATCCATCTCAGACAGTCAAACTAGGAACCTTCACGTCAGAAGCCCGCAACGTTACATGTGGAGTCCCACAAGGATCACCCCTGTCGCCAGTGCTCTTCAACATCTACCTCCGCCCACTCCTCGCAATCATCAGCAAACAGGACCTGCTCTATCATTCTTACGCGGACGACACTCAACTTTATCTCCGCATCACCAACAAAAAAGACCAATATCACGGATTGAAAAAATGTCTGACATTGATAAATAATTGGATGACAGAGAGCTCCCTCAAACTCAATGGATCCAAAACAGAACTGCTCCTTCTACACGCAAACCGGAAGACTAATTCTAGGATGACTTGGGTTCCTCCCACCATCTTTGGACAAACCATCACCCCTAGTAATAAAGTAAAAAGCCTCGGAGTTATCTTTGACTCCTACATGTCTATGGACGTACAAATAGGATCGGTGGTCAGCGGATCTCACTATCTTCTCCGCTTGCTGTGCAGACTCGTCCTCTTCATCCCGAAAGAAGACACAGCAGTAGTATTGGGAACACTCAACAATTCCAGACTCAACTACGCAAACTCCCTCTACCTAGGACTACCGAAATACCAAATGGCTTGTCTACAATTTGTCCAGAACACGGCAGCCAGACTGGTAGCGGGTAAAAAAACGTGGGAACCAATCTCCCCGGTCTTAAGGACCCTCCACTGGCTAGCCGTAAAAGATCAGGTGACATTCAAGACCCTCTGCCTCACCCACAAATGCACGCAAAGAATCGCACCGCAATACCTATGTGAGCAAATAAAACACTACACCCCAAGTCGGTCCTCCGATCAACAAATCATAACCTCCTCCACATCCCCAAATCACGCTACAAAACGAAAGGAGAATGACGATTCGCTGTTCAAGGACCTCGGTTATGGAATGCTCTACCCACAAACATTCAGTTAGAGGAAAATCACCGGGCCTTCAGAAAAAGACCATCTGTCCAGGATTCACCCGGACAGTACGGGTTTTGAATGTTGTGTCCGGGTTTTAGACGGACTGAAACCTGGACACATTATTCAGACCAGGCTGTGGATCCCCAAATAACCAAGATAGTCACACACAAATCTGTTGCCATCTGGGAGCTGTGGGCGGCTGTCTTGGGGCAGATTCTGTATTACTGGGGGGGGGGACAGGGCGATGATATCACCAAGAGCAATTTGTTTACACCCACAGTTCACTATGCACACCGAATTACTACTCCCATGCCCCATGCCACTAAAGTGTTTGGGTTTGGCTTGAAGAAAAAGTGGCAACCCTAGGACGTACATGTAAAAAAAAGTAATTAATTCTAGTTTTGGTGAGAGCTCTTCTCTGCCCCAATTCTGGGTCTCGCTGGCTTTGCTGGGGCACCGGGAGCCTTTGGCTCTCAGTGCGGTCAATCAAAGCCAGTGACAAGAGAGCGGGGGGGCGGGGCTGAGTCCCACTGTCTATGTCAATGGACACGGAAGAGCAACTCGGGTGTGAGCACGCATGAGTGCCCCCATGGGAAGCGGCTTCTCATGGGGGCGCATTGGCCAAAGAGGAGCGGCCAGGAGTGCTGGCGGTGACACATTATACAATTTTCTTATTCAATTTCCTTTAGATTTACCTTCAACTATGTAGTGCAAGGTGAATATTTACATTTATGACAAGTAGTAGCGCCAATCAAACAAGAACTATATATATATGTATATACACGGTACACACACACACAGTGTGTATATATATATATATATAAAGAAGCTTCCTGATGATGCATTTATGGCGAAATGCATTGAGGCTGCGCGTCCGCCTATACTGACGGCATATCCAGGTTCCTGGTTCCTGCCCCTAGAGTATTGGAACGCACGCCGCATCCTCGAGAGACGGCGAACTCACATTAAGCTGTACATGTTGGTGCTGACTTACAGCACCTCTAAATGTAAGTGCGCCATTTTTATTGGTTTTACATTTACATTTTTAATAATTGTACTGCATGATGATGCTTCTCCCAAGTTTTTTTGTTGGATCAATGTAAGGATATACCTCTAAACTCAAGTATACGACAACCCGAGTATAAGCTGAGGCACCTAATTTTATCACAAAAACATGGGAAAACTTACTGACTCAAGTATAAGCCTAGGGTGAGAAATGCAGCAGCTACTGTAAGTGGGAAAGAGGATCAACAATGCCAATCTGCAGCCTCACTGTGCACATTTGCAGCATCACTGTGCCCATCTGCAGCCTCACAGAGTCCATTTGCAGCCTCACAGAGTCCATTTGCAGCCTCACTGTGCCCATCTGCATGCCTCATTGTGCCCATTTGCAGCCTCACTGTGCCCATCTGCATGCTTCACTGTGCCCATCTGCATGCCTCACTGTGCCCATCTGCATGCCTCATGTACCTGATCTCTCGCTGTGACATGCAGTCTTAACTGCAGTCGGCGGCCCTCCATTGTAACAAAGCCCCGCCTTCTCCTCGTCCCTGATAAACAGAACAATGATTCCGTTTCCCAACAATGAGTCAGTGTTCCGTCTATCGCGGACAACGAGGAGGTGGGGCTTTGTTACAATGGAAGGCTGCTGACTGCAGTTAAGACTGCATATCACCCCGGCAGACTCGAGTATAAGCCGAGGGGGGATTTTTCAGCACGAAGAAAAAAACTTTTAGCACCCATCTTTCTTTTACAGTGATTGGACAAAAACCTTTAGCTTATATATTTGATTTATGCTGATAACCACATTATTTAATATTGTTTTTTGTGTTTGAGTTAGCGCCATACCTTTTATTTTTGATTCTATATGTAGTGCAGGGGCACACCTGATTGCCCACAAACTGAAAGTGTTTAGGTTTGACCTCATATTATATGGTTTTGGTAAATCTAAAGGAAATTGTAGAAGAATATTGTTTAATGTCTGACCAGGCCTAGATTAACCACTTCCCGCCCGGTCAATAGTGAATTGACGTCCGGGAAGTGGTTTTGTTATCCTGACTGGACATCTATTGACATCCTGCAGGATAACAGCCGCCGCATGCCCGGGGGGGGGGGGGGGGGTACGGATCGCAGCGATCAGTGGTGTGGTGTGTCAGTCCGGTGGAGGCTCTTTACCATGTGATCAGCCATGTCCAATCACAATGTAAACAGGAAAAGCCGCTGATCTGCTTTTCCTCACTCGCGTCTGATAGACGCGAGTAGAGGAGAGCCGATCTGCTGCTCTCCTGACAGGGGGGGTTTGTGCTGATAGTTTATCAGCGCAACCCCCCGCCCCCCTCGGATCACTGCACAGGACCACCAGCATGCCGCCCAGGACCACCAGGGATGGGAATGCACACTGGACCACCAGGGAATGTCAATCGGTGCCAAGGCAGCTGCCAATCAATGCCCAGGCAGCTGCCAACCATTGCCCATTCAAAATCCCTGCCAGTGCCACCAGGGATACCCATCAGCGCCGCATGTCAGTGCCTATTAGTGCCCATCAGTGCCATGTATCTATGCCCATTAGTTCCCATCAGTGCCGCCTATCAGTGCCGCCTATCAATGCCACCCATTAATACCCACCATTGCAGCCTTTCAGTGCCCATCAGTGTCGCCTATCAGTGCCAATCAGTGCCACCCATGAGTGCCCATTAGTGCCGCCTATCAATGCCCATCAGTGCTGCATATCAGTGCCACCCAACAGTGCCACCTACCAGTGCCCATCGTCAGTACCACCTCATTGGCGCCGCCTCATCAGTGCTGCCTTATCAGTGCCCGTCATTGCCACCTTATCAGTGCCCATCAGTGAAGGAGAAAATTTACTTATTTACAAAATTTTACAACAGAAAAAAATCCGTATTTTTTTATTTGTATCGCAAAAAATAAAAGCCCCAGAGGCAATCAAATGCCACCAAAAGAAAGCTCTATTTGTGGGAACAAAATGATAAAAATTTGGGTACAGTGTAGCATGACCGCGAAATTGTCATTTAAACAGCGCAGAAAGCTAAAAATCGACTTGGGCAGGAAGGGGCGTAAGTGCCCGGTATGGAAGTGGTTAAAATACACTGAAGATGGTTCCAGTTGGGACACAGGATGGTGTCTGGGGTATATTTGTATGCAAAACTGTAGTTCTTGAAATATAAGGAACTTTTGTTTTTTGTAGAAATGCAAACTAGAAAAGAAAAATGATCCAACAAATTCACTGAAGGGATAGGATAATGTTATGTATTAGTTCATTTCTTACTTGTTCTTTAATATTGCTTTGGCATCTTCACCTCGAAGCTGAAGTTTGGTGCACAGAAATGTAAAATCGTCTGTAAAAAGACTGCATGAAACTAGCTTAAAGATCTTCTGCATAATCCTTTCTACAATAAAGAAAATACACAGATATTAAACAGCATCTCCAGGTAACCCATTAAAATTAATCAGTGAACTTCTAATGCCATTGTAGACATACCACAACCAAGCTAAAACCTGAAGCACCATTCAATTTACCGTAAAATTTAGGGCTTAAAGCGGAGTTCCAACCACAATTAGCATTTTTTAAATGTATGTCCTTTCATCTTGCGTTTTTATACTATGAATCCGGTCACTTACTATTTTACAATCCGCCGCTGCTCCGCATAGTTATTCAAAAAAGATGGTTTATAAAACTATGTCTACACCGTTGTCATTTTGCTTGTGGGCATTGTGAAGCCTACAAGCACTTACTTCCTGGAAGTCTTGGATGGGGAGTGATAATTGGGCAGCGTACTGCATCCTGGGAAATGATGACACACATTTCCCAGGAGCATTAGAGGGAGATGATGTCAGAATCCTAGGTGATTCCAAAGGCAGATTTTGTGGGACCGCATATCAACAGGCATTTCCAGATGAGTAAAAAAAACATATTTTTTTCTTTTTCTTTTTTAGGTCTAATGAGCACAATAATGAAAAAAAAATTTGGGATGGAAACTCCACTTTAAATTACAAAACAACCAGAAGGGCACGCCAGCTTGAAGCATTACCTTTAAGTACCATTTATGTGTAAAAAAAACACATATAGCTATACTCACAAATGAACTAAACACAGGCTCCTAAACTCACTAGGACACCAACCACTTGATGAATCCAGAACACATTCAGTAACGGGACCTGGACACTCCATGGCAAGAATAATAGCTTACATGTTTCAAGGCTTATACCCTCTTCCTCAGAGCTCTAAATAAGGGGGTATATCCCTCGAAACACATGAGCTCTTGTTTCTGCCATGAAGTGTCATCCAGGATTGTCACATACACTTGTCATCAGTTCATTACACTTTGGCAATAAAGTGGTGTTTTTCTATTTGTTTTTCGATCAAATTTAGGGCTTTATAATTGCTCATAAACAAAATTACCTGAATTTTCTGAGTGCTTTTGTGTAGAACTGATCGCTCTGTGTAGCTTCCCTCTGTGAAACCCACAGCAGGTTCTTATGCCGCGTACACACGGTCGTTTTTTGCGATAAAAAAACGACGTTTTCTGTGAAGTAAAAAACGACGTTTTTGAAACGTCACTTTTCAAAGACAATTTTGCATACACACCATCGTTTTTTCACAAAAAGCGAGGTTACGTTCACCACTCTTTTCCATTGAAGCTTGCTTCATAACTAGCTTCTGGGCATGCGCGGGTTGAAAAACGTTGTTTTGAACGACGTTTTTGCTACACACGGTGACTTTTTGTGAAGCAAAAAACGACGTTTTGAAAAACGACACAAAAAATTCAAGCATGTTGGAATTTTTTTTTTGTCGTTTTTTTTAAGACAAAAAACGACGTTTTGCCCACACACGATCAATTTAAATGACGTTTTAAAAAACTTCGTTTTTTTTCATTGCAAAAAACGACCGTGTGTACGCGGCATTAGAACTAGGGAACATTCTGGACTAATTCATAACAATTCAGGAAATATTTATATTGGTCCAGACACTAGAGGCTTGGGCCATGGCTCTCTTTTTTAGCTCCCCAGGTCAGCAACACATACTTTACTGATATGCAGCGGTCTCTTTCACGGGTTATATGGTCCCAGAAATGAACTTTGAACATACAGATACAGAAGGTTACAGAGCTAAAGTAAGCTCTCCCAGGCTTCTCATTGAATCTCTTGTGTTAAAGGGACACAGCTGAGGAAAACCTAGGAGGACTCATTGTAGTTCTTTACTAGGTGGGGGGGGGTTGGATACAGAAGGGAGTGAGGCAGGAAGATGATTTGTGTTGAGTGGGGTTTGCTGGGAAGAATGAGGGGGTGGATGAGAGGGGAGACTTCATGCTAGGAGTGGGATTTTTGCTTAGGAGGGCAGAGATTGTTGCCTAGGGCAGCCCTCAAAATTTCCACTCGCCTACTAGCATTTGGCGAGTGGATTTAGGCTGGGGGCGAGTGTGACAGGGCTGCATGACCCTCCAATCTGTGCCTACACTTAGAGTCCTGATGAGATTGGGTGCCAAAGAGGAAAGATGCATGCTCGGGAAAAGTAGTCTGGTGAGCGGCGCACAGGCATAGCAGTACACAGGTGCTCTCCTTACAATTCTCATTAAGCCATGGGACCTCCTCTCCTCACTGCCAGCCTGAATAAAAGGGGGAAGTGGGGACCTACAAGCATGGAGCCGCACACACAGGCTCCTGATGATGAGATGAATAGGAGAGAGAGAGAGAGAGTTGCAGAGGAGACAGCAAGAGAATAGGGAAGAGACACAGTTCTAGTGCCCTGTCCCTCTGGTCTGCCCCCAGTGCCCTGTCCCTCTGGTCTGCCCCCAGTGTCCTGTTCCATTTTGTTTAAGTTGTTGTTGGTAGTATTTAATTTTGTAACTTGATTCTGAATAAAACATTTAACAGTGTCATTCCATGAGATAATCTACGAGGATGTGTTTACGGGTGCAATTAGGCGCAGGGCTGTGTATGAATTAGGTGGGGCAACTGGTGGTGAGTAACTCTTGAGGCCTGGCTAGTAGCTCAGGACTTGAAATTTTGAGCCCTGGCCTAGGGGACTAAGGGAGGGCGAAATATTGCTGGTGGAAATGTTTGCTCTTGGAGAAGGAGTCAGAGTTTTTTTTCTTAAGGTAGAGATTTTTGCTTAGGAGGGAAGGGGGGGGGGAGGGTTTCTCTGGAGGAGGGATCTTTACTTTGGGGGAGGGGACATTAGTTTGGGGAGAAGGGTGTTCATTGGGTGGTTGAGATGATGCTGGGGGAATAGTGCTGATCTCTGCACTCTGCAAGTAGGTCTGTATGTTAAATATGACTGACCCCTGCACTCTGTATTGTGTTTTAGGAACTCCTGGCCACTGAACTGTGTACACTGGAAGCACAACATACAGAATCCAGTCGTCCAAGAAGTATGCAATGTAAAGCACAACATACAGAGTGTAATGGTCAGGAATATGCCATGTACAAATGTATGTTACATACTCCTGACCACCATTCTCTTAACACTGTGCTCTGTCTGTGTTATAGATTTAGGGATCCATACCATTGCTTTAAACCAAGGGTGCCCAACCAGTGGCCCGAAGGCTGGGTTGGCATGCCCAGATCATGGGTTGCTAACCAGCCATCCCAGAGCATCAGTGATGTGAATAAAGCCAGGGGTAGAGGAAGCAAGCAGCTGCAGAGCCGCATAAGCCAATGCTTCCTGTATTGAGCTTCCTTCTGTTACAGGCGGAGTGATACCAAATGTACTCTGCCTGGGGCAGCAACAGCGAGCGATACCTGAATGTAAGACTGTTATTAAAGGTCAGTTTAAATTATAAAATCACAGTGTATATATGGGCATATCTGTTATGCAGTGGTTACTTGGCTGCTTTCAAACTGATCCACAGGCGCAATGCAGTGCACCTGAGGGTTCCTGCACTGAGCTGTACACATCTGTTTTTACCTGTGGGTTTGGTGCAGTTTTAAAAGTGCACATCACCTGCAGAAAAGCCACAGGTGCACTGCATTGCACCCGCTGTGTGGGTAAACGGCAGCGCATCAGTGTAAAAGCAGCCTTAGGCCCTTTTTACACGATCAGTCCGACCAAATCAGACTCTCCATTCACCGCTATGGTGCGGCTGATGTAAATGGACTTGTGTCTGTTTACACTGAGCTACCTCCAATCTGATCCACTAAAAAAAAAAAACAGAAGGGGATCCGTCCTCTTCCATCTGGGTGGATCAGAGTTCCCATAGAGTAGAACGGGCTGTGTCTGTGTCCGCTTTGCATGTGCAGAGTGGACACGGAACATGTTATCCACCCGCTCCGCTCATTGTGGCCTGCGACTGGTTACCAAGCCGCTTAAGTGGCCCTCGCTTCTCAAAAGGGCCACTTTAAATAGACTACCCCACATTTATAAAACACAGCAGTGTGCTTTACACATGTGAACTGCACTCCGTTGTCTATTGGAGTTTTCTATGGATGTTGGATATGTAAACTGACTAAGGCCTGGTTCACACCTATGCATTTTTTTGCGTTTTTAGTTTTGCAGAAACACACCACATTTAACATGATTTCCTATCAATATAGTTCACACCTGTGCATTTTATGGAAAGGTCCAGGGACTTTTTTCTGGTTTTTGGTTCCATGGAATATACAATGGATGAATAATGTCCATTGAAAGATGCAAAAGGCACCTGGAATATGCAAACTGCAACCTGCATAGGTGTGAACCAGGCCTAAAAGATTCTTATATCTTGGAGACTTTATTGTTGATATAAGTAAAATACACATTTTTTTCCCCAGTGGAAAGTAATGGATAGTCATTACTACATGATGTTCTCACTGCCCCTATATTCATGTTTCTGCTCACCTTCCCTGATGTCTGTAGCCTGTAAGTAGCACCCGATAGGATAGAGCTGTCTTCCTTCACATACAAGACATGGAGGTCTTCCCATTGGATTTTTATCAAGATCAATTATATGCAGTTTCTTCAGGCGGTGGATGTCTCCAGGCAATGAAGTTAGCTTGTTACCTATAAGAGATGATTATTTATTTCGTCATATCTGCACCGTGAGTTGGAAACTGTTGAAAAAGTTAAGGATGCAAATAAGAAAGGCTAAGAAGTGCAGTGTTACAATCATATAATATCCACACATGACAGAATTGCTTCTCCGTGATCAGTACTCCACATCGTCCAACCCAAGCACTTACTTGCATCTGGAAAATGAAAGAGTAAGGAGTGTGCTATGAAATAAATATAATTTATAATGATTAAGAGCAGTGTTGAGCGGAATACGCCATATTCGATTTCGCGATATTTCACGAATATATAGAAGAATATTCGTGAAATATTTGTTAATATCGAATATTCGTGATATTTATACACAAAACACAGAAGGGCAGAGAAAGTATTCGCGAATATTCGGCAACATAAAAGGATCGCCTCAGCTACTCGGCCCAGGGTCTCTAATCATTAGTGTTGCTCACGAATATTCGCATTTCGAATATTCGTTACGAATATTGCATATTCGAGTATTCGCGAATAAATCGAATATCGCAGTGAATATTCGCAGTGAAAATTTATTTTTAAAACAGATCACATCCTAGTGATGTCCATCGACGTCTAAAAGCATTGCTGGTATGATTAGAGACCCTGGGCCGAGTAGCTGAGGCGATCCTTTTATGTTGCCGAATATTCGCGAATACTTTCTCTGCCCTTCTGTGTTTTGTGTATAAAAAAAAAAAAAATTAGCTTTAGTTTAGTCATATAAGTTTGTGTAAGTAGAGTTAGTATTTAGTGCATATTAGTTTAGTAATCCAGGAAATGATCTCCGTTTTCGCGTGTTGACGAGAATTTCGCAATCAATTTTGCATTCGCATTAGCGAAATTTCGCATTCGCATTAGCGAAATTTAGCAACATTTTTTTTTTGATAAAATATCACGAATATTCGATATTAACGAATATTTCGCGAATATTCTTCTATATATTCGTGAAATATCGCGAAATCGAATAAGGCGTATTCCGCTCATCACTACTAATCATACCAGCAATGCTTTTAGACGTCGATGGAGATCACTAGGATGTGATCTGTTTTAAAAATAAATTTGAAAAAATACGAATATTCGCAATAGCGAATATTCACCGTGATATTCGATTTATTCGCGAATACTCGAATATGCTATATTCGTAACGAATATTCGCAATGCGAATATTCGTGAGCAACACTAATTAAGAGCAAAAAATAAACTGTATTATTATTTTAAAAATATAACCTTTATTATTATTTAATAAATATGCAAATGTATGATCAATTAAAGTGTGTATATTCCCTAATAATATACACCTCTCATTTGTTCCATTTTGGTCTAATGAAGAAAATATTTAACCACCAAATAATTGGTGGTTAAACAGATCATTGAAAGTGTTTTTCTAGGTCTGGTTCACACCTATGCATTTTTAGTTTTGCAGAAACACATTACAGTCCATTTAACATGGTTTCCTATGGATGTAGTTCACATCTGTGCATTTTATGGAAAGGGCCAGGGTTTATTTTCTTGTTTTTGGTTCCATTGACTTCAGTGGTTTAAAGATGTGTATTGAAAAATGCAAACTGCACCTGCAATATGCTCACTGCAACCTGCACACGTGTAAATAAGGCCTAATATCTGCTCAAAGAGCACAACATTTATTTAGTAAGATGATTTAGTAACCTAAATAAAATGTATTATTATTATTTCCATTGGGGAGCGTGATTTGTAGTCCACAGAATGAATTGATAACTCTGCACACTGGTATTTTTGCAGAACAGGCATAGAGCACAGGTTACTAAATGTATTTAACCTATTAATACTAAAAATAATAATACATTCAGTAACCTAAATCAAATGTACTATTGTTATAAAATCAAATTGCTTTATTATTTTTAGTATTAGTAAGTGAAAGTCAGGGCCATCTAAATAGGATCATGGGCCCCTGGGCAAAGTAATGCTCTGGGGCCCCTACAATGATGATAGTGCAGGTGATCAGAAATCAAGTAGGTAGGAGGCTGACTGCCTCCCCTGTGTATCTATCACTCTCAGTGCCATAATGGGGCCCCCAATTTTGGGCAGCGTGGGCTCAAGGACCAGCTGCTTTGGGGAAAGTGCAGGGGCCCCTCATTCAGCTGATGAAGAGACACGCATGTCTTGAACGCGTGCATCCTCCTGCGTCCAGAAGTGACGTCAGCAGTGCAGCACACCGTGGAAACCAGCTCCCTTCTCTTGGGTTCCGAGGACGCTTGGATTTGCATTCATCGCCGCCGCTTGTGGCAAGGATTTAGCTGTCTCCTGCATGGATGATGCCTGCTCCTACCGGGATCCCCACGGATGATTACTTATACGTTGATATGCCTAAACTAATACTCTGCTTGTGAGTACGCCCTTTATATAATTTATTGTTTTATCAAATAAATGCTCATAGCTACGCTTAGAAGGCGCCGCTCTTTCTTTCTTGGCCCCTGGGCCGTGCCCAGGTGTGCCCACTCATTAAGACAGCCCTGGTGAAAGTAACCTGTGCTCTATGCCTGTGCTGCAAAAATGCCAGTGTGCAGAGTTATTGATTAATTCTGTGGACTATAGCTCTCCCCCCCCCCCCCCCTATGTTATGGAGTGGGGAGATTTTTTGTAGACCTGACATATTTGATGTCTTAGGGTGACCAGATTGCTCTTGCTTAGATACAGTAAGTGTGTGCTGTGACCCTAGGACAGGAAGTATGCTACTGGCAGGATCGGGGGAAAAAAAAGACCAACAGATAAAAATAAAGGAGAAAAAAATGATATGCCCACCACATCTAAGGACTGGCATGCTGAAATCTATTACATTTTTATTCTTTGGTTTAGATAGACTTTAATGTCGGGTTTACATATGTGCAAATTAAATGCAGTTTTCACCACATCCAATTCACATGACATGTGAGTGTGACCGGCTCTCAACGGAGTCCATGGACACATGTCCCGGGGGGCCGCAGTGTGAATTCCAAAAGGTTCCTGTGCATATTTGGGTCCGGTTCAGGTGTGATTCAGTTCCGAATTTTTGCCTGAATTCACACCTGAACCGGACCCAAAAATGCACAGGACCCTTGAACCAGTGAACAGGAATGCACCGGACCTCAGGCTGGAAACTGCAGCTGCACATGTGTGAACCCAAAAAGAGAATATTGAGATTCTGCATTCTTTGAATTTACAACTGTTTCTGTATGAGGGTTATAAATGGGTACAAACAATCATGGGTCCATGATGACAGTTTAGCCCTGGTTATTCATCTTGTTACCCTTCAAGAAATGACCTTCCAGTTCTCTGCCAGTAATTTGGAAGGCCCATGAGAGGCCAAAGATATAAAGAAATCACAGGTATGTACCGCTCAGGTTTATGTGTTGCAGATCCTTCATATCAGCTATGGATGCAGGAAGGCAAGAGAGCCGATTGTTGGATGCAGATACATGCGTCAGACTTTTCATTTCTCCAATGTTGTTCGGAATTAATTTTAAATCATTTTCTGAGATGTCAAGACTCTTGAGGTTTCTCAGTTTACACAGATCGTCTGGGAGATCTGTCATCTAAAAAAAACAAAGCGCACATTTAGAGGATATATTGCATAAACATATATTGCATATTAAAGCCAAAATTCATGCAATATTACACTATTACAATGCCAGTCTTTACACTACATCATGGGTCTCTACAAGATTTTGTCTGCCCTATGATGTAAGGGGAGACTCTGATGCAGTGGCGGCTGCTGCTGCTCAAAATTTTTGGGGGGCGCAAACAAATGAAAAAAATAAATAAAACAATTGCAGCCTCACTGTGCCCATCAAACGCAGCTACTGTGCCCATCAAACGCAGCCACTGTGCCCATCAAAGGCAGCCACTGTGCCATCAATTGTCTCCACTGTGCCATGCCATAAAATGCAGCCACTATGCCATGCTATCAAACTGTGCTGCCACTGTGCCATCATTTCCACTGTGCCCATCAATTGTCACCACTGTGCCATGCCATCTAAACAGCCACTGTGCCATCAATTGTCGCCACTGTGCCATGCCATCAAATGCAGCCACTGTGCCATCAATTGTTACCACTGTGCCATCAATTGTTGCCACTGTGCCATCAATTGTCACCACTGTGCCATCAATTATCACCACTGTGCCCATCAATTGTCACCACTGTGCCCATCAATTGTCATCACTGTGCCCATCAATTGTCACCACTGTTCCCTGTAAAATGCCGCCAGATTGCCACCCGCCGCCCACGGTCCCTCAATGACGTTTCAGCCAATCAGGTTACCGGTAGCCAGAACCGATGAACCTGATTGTCTGAGACGCCTGTCAGTGTTAGCCAGGGAATGCACACCCCGTGCGTCCCCTGGTTAACTATTTGGAAGCCGATTACAACCCTCAGAGTCGCTTTCAGGTGGCCAGCGCTCACCAGGGGGCCTGCCATCTTAATAGTAGGCGGCAGCAACAATGCATGAATCTATTATTGTTGATCAGTGGCGGTGCAGGAGAGAGAGAGGGGGCGGCGCTCCTGCACCCTCTATGGACGCACCACCACTGCTCTGATGGGGACCCTGATGTAAGGGGGAACTCTAATGCAACGTGGGATGTTGATGGATATCCTAGGTGCGTTCGGGACCGTGCACCCACACTTGCACAGATGTCACATTGGGAGCAGCAGATATGTTTGTGCACCCCCATGCAGGTAAACACGACCATCACATGAGCCATGGAGTTATACGCCACGTGTTATTAAGGCCTAATATTTACACAGACTTGCCAGATACCACAGGTTGGTGACCACACGTCTTGCAGGGGCCACACAGGCACTGTTTCTGCTGTGAAAATTCACAGCAGAAGCCGATCTGTGGGTGCTGGGCACTCAACGTCCTCTGGCAGCCGCTGATCATCGGCAAAGAACACAGAACGGCGATCTGCCTGTGTAAACAAAGAAGGGATGGATTCCCTTCAGGGACTAGAATCCATTTCTTCCCTTAGTAACTGATTAGGCACACATTTAACTCTTTAATTGCCCTAGATCTTTATCTTATTCCCAGCCAGTGTCAGTCAGTGTAGTACAGTGACAGTGCATATTTTTAGCACTGATCACTGTATTAATGTCACTGGTTCCCACAAAGTGTCAGTTAGGTGTGCGATTCGATTGTCCGCCACAATATTGCAGTCCCGCTATAAGTCGCTGATCGCCACCATGACTAGTAAAGAAATAAACAAAAATTCCAGTATCTATACACCATAATTTGTAAACGTTATAACGTTCGCATAAACCAACCAATATACATGTATTGGAATTTTTTTACCAAAAATATGTAGCAGAATACATATTGGCCTAAAAGTATGAAGAAATGAAAAAAAAATGTTTAATGTTTTATATTGGATATGTTTCGGCTTCCAAATAGTTAACCAGGGGACGCATGGGGTGTGTGTTCCCTGGTTAACACTGACAGGTGTCTTAGCCAATCAGGTTCACCGGTTCTGGTTACCGGTAACCTGATTGGCTGAAGCGTCATTGAGGGCGGGACTACTTCGAGGGATCGTCAAGGAAGATCCGAGGATGGCTGACTGAGAAAGTGCCAGGCTGGGGGGAACATCTGGCGGCATTTTAGGGGCAAACTGGTGGCAATTGATGGGCAGAGTGGCAACAATGGCATGGCACAGTGGCGACAATTGATGGGTGCTCAGTGATTGATGGGCACAGTGGCGACAATTGATAGGCACAGTGGCGACAATTGATAGACACAGTGGCTGCATTTGACATGGCACAGTGGTGACAATGGCATGGCACAGTAGCGACAATTGATGGCACAGTGGCTGCGTTTGGCATGGCACAGTGGCGACAATTGATGGGCACAGTGGCGACAATGGCATGGCACAGTGGTGACAATTGATGGCACAGTGGCTGCGTTTGGCATGGCACAGTGGTGACAATTGATAGACACAGTGGCTGCATTTGACACGGCACAGTGGCGACAATGGCATGGCACAGTGGCGACAATTGATGGCACAGTAGCTGTGTTTGGCATGGCACAGTGGTGACAATTGATGGGCACAGTGGCGACAATGGCATGGCACAGTGGTGACAATTGATGGCACAGTGGCTGCGTTTGGCATGGCACAGTGGCGACAATTGATGGGCACAGTGGCGACAATGGCATGGCACAGTGGCGACAATTGATGGCACAGTGGCTGCGTTTGGCATGGCACAGTGGCTGCGTTTGGCATGGCACAGTGGCGACAATGGCATGGCACAGAGGCGACAATTGATGGCACAGTAGCTGCATTTGGCATGGCACAGTGGTGACAATTGATGGGCACAGTGGCGACAGTGGCATGGCACAGTGGTGACAATTGATGGCACAGTAGCTGCATTTGGCATGGCACAGTGGTGACAATTGATGGGCACAGTGGCGACAGTGGCATGGCACAGTGGTGACAATTGATGGGCACAGTGGCATGGCACAGTGGTGACAATTGATGGCACAGTGGCTGCGTTTGGCATGGCACAGTGGTGACAATTGATGAGCACAGTGGCTGCGTTTCGCATGGCACAGTGAAGACAATTTTGGCACATTGGCATCAATTTTATGGCACAGTGGCTGCGTTTGATGGGCACAGTGGTGGCAATTGATCGGCACAGTGAGGCTGCAATTGATCATTTTTTTGCGCCCCCCAAAAAATGTTAAGCACCAGGCGCCATGTACTTTTGTAAAATCTAGCATGCCCATCTCACTCCCCAAAGATATTTTTTTATAGTCAGGTACATAAACATAAATGCTTGGACCGGTGAGCAAAGATTAGCAAATATTTTATTACCTTTGTTCCCTTCTCTTGCTTAAGATTCAGTGTTTCCAATGACAGAACAGAGCAAACCTCAACAGGAAAAGCTGTAAAATGATTGTTGGAGAGGTCCAGCTCCATCAATGTTTGTAGCCAACTGATTTGTTCTGGCAAGAACTGAATCTCATTGTCCGAAAGGTTTAGTCTCTTGAGACTCTTTAAAGTGCAGAGTTCAGGGGGGAAACGTGTGAACTTATTACACTGGAGAAGAAGATCAGTCAAAGAATCCATCTCAGACACGTTTGGTGGGACTTCACAAAGTTCATTCCTGCTCAGATCTAAGTAAATGAGATTGCTAAGTGTACACAAGTAAACTGAGAAAGTACTTAATTTGTTTCCACTCATCTCTAAGCTTTTCAGCCGCCTGTTGTAAACAATGGTCTCGGGAATGTTATGAATTTCATTTTTATTAAGGTTCAAATGTAGAAGTGTTACCATGGTGGACAACGCTTGTGGAACCTCCGTCAGCGTGTTACCACTCAGATCCAACTGGCTGATTTGCAAACAACTTTTCAATTCGATTGGAACGTAAACAAGCTGATTTTCAGCCCAGGAAATCGATGAAAGACTTTTAAGGTGAGACAGTCGCTCTGGTAAAACTGCCAATGCGTTTCGGTCGACCTGAAGCTCCTTTAGGTTCTTTAGCCTGTAAATATTTCCCGGAAGAGCACACATACGGTTGCCACTTATATTTAAATTTTCTATACTATGACAGTTGCAGATGCTCTCCGGAATGAACTGAAGCAAATTATTAGAAATAGAAAAAACTTTGAGATGTTGCAGTTGCTCGATTTTGTCCGATAATCTGGTTATACGGTTGTTATCGAGGATAAGTTCTTCCAAGTTGGTCAATTTGTAAAGTTGTACAGGTAAAAAGGTGAGCTGGTTATTACTCAGTGACAGTTCTCGAAGGGCTTTCAGGTCACCAATTTCTTTTGGTAAACTCTTGATCTGGTTTCCACCTAAACAGAGCTTGACCAACTGCAGGAGCCTGAAGATGGGCTTGGGCAAGCTAGACATCCGGTTGCCATCTAAATTTAGCACATGTAGGTTTCTAAGATTGACGACTGACTCGGGCAACGTTTTTAGGGAATTCCCGCTAAGTCCCAAGATCTGAAGGGTTGCGAGGTCTCCAATACATGTAGGTAATTGTGTGAGATGGTTATTGTTGGCAAATAGTTGTCTGATGTGTTGGAGGTTTGAAATGTCATCTGGGAGAGATGTAATTTGGTTACGGTTTATGTTTAAGGCCTGGAGTTGTGACAGATGTCCTAGTTCAGAAGGCAGACATTGCAACCTGTTTCCTTCAATGGATAATTTCTCAAGATGTAGGAGAAGCTTGACATTTTCAGGCACGTGTTGGATCAGATTGTTGTCCAACTGAAGAGTCTTTAAGGTTTGGCATTTAAAAATATCGGCAGGAATTTCATTTAGCTGCCTACTGTTAAAATTGACGGTCGTAACATTGTCTGTCTCTGGTGACATTGTTGCTTTCAAAATCTGTAGATGACAGTAAATATAGACAGTTTACATAGACCAAACTTGCAGGCCAAATCTACAAATCTATACTGTAAAGCCACAAATCCTAGAGCAGAACTGTGTTAACCACTTGCTTACTGGGCACTTATACCCCCCTCCTGCCCAGGTGATATTTCAGCTTCCGGCACTGCGTCGCTTTAACTGACAATTGCACGGTCGTGCGACGTGGCTCCCAAACAAAATTGACGTCCTTTTTTCCCCACAAGTAGAGCTTTCTTTTGGTGGTATTTGATCACCTCTGCGGTTTTTATTTTTTGCGCTATAAACAAAAAAGAGCGACAATTTTGAAAAAAATACAATATTTTTTACTTGTTGCTATAATAAATATCCCAATTAAAAAAAAAAAAAATTTTTTTTTTCTCAGTTTAGGGCGATGCATATTCTTCTACATATTTTTGGTAAAAAAAAAAATCGCAATAAGCGTCTGGTTTGCGCAAAATTTATAGTGCCTACAAAATAGGGGACAGAATTATTATTTTTTATTATTTTTTTTTTACTAGAAATGGCGGTGATCTGCGATTTTTATTGTGACTGCGACGTTATGGCGGACACATCGGACACTTTTGACACATTTTTGGCGTCATTCACATTTATACTGCGATTGGTGCTATAAATATGCACTAATTACAGTATAAATGTGACTGGCATTGAAGGGGTTAACACTAGGGAGTGAGGAAGGGGTTAAATGTATTCCCTGCATAGTGTTCTAACTGTAGGTGGAGGGGGGGGTGACTGGGGAGGTGACCGATCTGTGTCTCTATGTACAAGAGACACAGATTCGTCTCCTGCTCTCCAGAGACAGGACGCTGTCTCTATGTAAAACGGCAATGAGAGATGATCTATGAGATCATCTCTCATTGGCCGCACAGATCACATCGCAAACGGCCACTCTGATTGGCCGTTCGCGGCGATCTGTGATTGGCTGTGTCCAAGGGACACGGGCAACACAGTGTTTCCCCGCAGCGCGCTCTGGAGCGCGCGCCGGGAAACAGCTAGTGACAATTGACGGCTTGTTGACAATTTAGATTCGCGCTAGAGCCGTCATTCAGCTGTAGCGCGGATCTCAAGTAGTTAAAGAGTCCGTATTGAGGTCTGTTATTTCAGAGGTTTGTGTAGAAGAGATCCAATGGGCTGAAAGCCGTCGGTGGGGCAGTCTGAATCTGTGACACTGTTTTGATGTTGCATTTGAAAAGCAGCAACAAGCCTGCAATCAGAAGATGGCGGCGGCCATCTTGGCACACCCTGCACTGTTCAGCGCCAAACAGATTTGCCTGGGTATAGCAAGATGTCCACTGCCACCTTTGTGTTCTGTCAGAATAGGAAGAGATCCATTGGGGTGAAAAGCCATCAGTGGGGCAGTTTCTGGAAGGGGACCAGCTGCTGCTGTCTGTGGCTGACATTTTTTTTACCTGGATGTGACATCTTCAGTGTGTGGCCTTCTGTCTAGTGCAGTGACAGTACTGGGAGCAAGGATGAGCTCCTTGGCCAACAACTTGCATCTACCCATTCAGTGCAAAGTGACGGAATGGGGGTTGATTTAAAGGGGTTGTAAAGGTCTGTTTTTTATTTTCTAAATAGGTCCCTTTAACCACCTAAGACCCGGACCAATTTGCAGGTAAAGGACCAGGCCCCTTTTTCTGATTCGGCACTGCGTTGCTTTAACTGACAATTGCGCGGCCGTGTGATGTGGCTCCCAAACAAAATTGGGGTCCTTTTTTTCCCACAAATAGAGCTTTCTTTTGGTGGTATTTGATCGCCTCTGCGATTTTTATTTTTTGTGCTATAAACAAAAATAGAGCAACAATTTTGAAAAAAATTCAATATTTTTAACTTTTTGCTATAATAAATATCCCCCAAAGATATATATAAAAAAAATGTTTTCCTCAGTTTAGGCCGATACGTATTCTTCTACTTTTTTTTGGTAAAAAAAAAATCGCAATTACCGTTTATCGATTGGTTTGCGCAAAATTTATAGCGTTTACAAAATAGGGGATAGTTTTGTTGCATTTTTATTAATATTTTTTTTTTTACTACCAATGGCGGCGATCAGCAAGTTTTTTCAGGACTGTGACATTATGGCGGACACATCGGACAATTTTGACACATTTTTGGGACCATTGTCATTTTCACACCAAAAAGTGCTATAAAAATGCATTGTTTACTGTGAAAATTACAATTGCGGCCAGCTGCGATCGGGGCCCGCGGCACTTAAAGAGGACGTACAGGTATGTGCTTGTGCCCATCCGTGCCATTCTGCCAACGTATATCGGCGTTAGGCGGTCATTAAGTGGTTAAGCTAGTGCATTGTTGGTTCATTTACCTTTTCCTTCGATTTCCCTTCTAAAAATGTTTTTCTTTGTCTGAATTTCTCACTGTGAACACAGCGTCTCCCCGCAGGGATGTAGTCCCAAGGGAGGGGGCGAGCACGTTAAATAACCCCCAGCCAGAACGGCTGGGATGGTGGGGGCAAGCTTACTGAGGAGGAATAGGAAGTGAGAAATTCAGACATTTAGAAGGGAAATCGAAGGAAAAGGTAAGTGAACCGACAATGCACTAGTTTAAAAAAGAAAAAACAAACCTTTACAACCCCTTCCCGCCCAAGGACGTCATATGACGTCCTGGACTTTCAGTGGGGATATTTGAATGATGCCTGCAGCTCCAGGCATCATTCAGATATCCATCTCTTCAGCCGGCGATTCTGTGCACCGGTTCCACCGCTTGATCGTTCTTATAGGCGGCGGGAGGGGACGTCCCCCCTCCCGCCGCCATCCGGTGCTTCTCCGGGCTCTCCTTTGCCATCGGAGAAGCGATCCGCCGGCGTCGGATGGAAACCATAGAGTAGACTGGTGACCAGATGGTCACAAGTCATCTCTATGATCGTCGGAGGCCCGGGCGCGATGTTATGACGTCACTCCCGGGTCCTGGAATGTAAACAAAGCCACAATCGCGGCTGAAAGCATTTGATCTGTGAATTTTTTTTCATGATCTAATGCTTTCCAGCCTGGAGGAGAGATGTGGGGTCTTATTGACCCCCCATGTCTCCATAAAGAGTACCTGTCATGAACCATTCCTATTACAAGGGATGTTTACATTCCTTGTAATAGGAATAAAAGTGATTAATTTTTTTTTTTTTTTAAATATGTAAAAATAAAAGAAATTGAGTAAAATAAAAAATAAAATAATATTTTTTTTTTTTTAAACGCCCCTATCCCCAGTAGCTCGCGCTCAGAAGCGAACACACGTAAGTCCCGCCCACACATGTAAACGCCGTTCAAACCACATGTGTGAGATATCGCCGTGTGCGTTAAAGCGCCAGCAACAATTCTAGCACTAGACCTCCTCTGTGACTCTAAATTTGTAACTTGTAAAAAAAAAATAAGCGACGCCTACGGAGATTTTTAAGTACTGACGTTTGGCGCCATTCCATGAGCGTGAGCGTGTGCAATTTTAAAGCGTGACATGTTAGGTATCTATTTACTCAGCGTAACTTCATCTTTCACATTATACAAAAAAATTGGGCTAACCTTACTGTTTTTTTTTTTTATTATTCAAAAAATTATTGCGCAAATACTGTTGCAATGGCCGGCATTTTATTCCCTAGGGTGTCTGCTAAAAAAACATATATAGTGTTTGGGGGTTCTGAGCAATTTTCTAACAAAAAAAAATATGATTTATGCATGTAGGAGAGAAGTGCCAAAATAGGCCCGGTATGGAAGTGGTTAATAAAGGCAAATAGGCTGTTTACTTTGTAAGGGAAGTTGCACTGTGCATAGAGTATTTCCCAGAGCTTACTGAATGTGATGCAGTTTCACTTTGCAAAAAATACCCAATCTTGTGCAGGAAAATAATAAAAAAAAAAATTTTGATTGCACGTGATGGTGATGGAAGTCAGCAGAGCTTCACCTCATTCACTAAGCTCTGGGAAGAAATCTCTTTCAACTTCCCTTGCAAAGTGAACAGTCTGTTTGCCTTTAGTAAATCAACCCCAATGTCTTTATAATTGGTTCTAAGCGCCTTTAACCCTCCCCAACCCTCTCCTGTTGCTCTTTCCTTGCTCTTAGCCGGTGACAGTAATAAGCACAAGTTTCCTCTAATACTTTGATTTGCTGGCTTGATTCTTTGTATCCCTTTGAAAAGGTTCAGCTTAGTATTGGATATATTGTGGCACGAATGAGTAATCTAATCACCGCCAATTGAAGCCTTTCTTACACCATGATGTGGAATTATTACTCACATTACTATGTTGGCACAAAGTGAGCTATTCAATGTTATAAGGGAAAGAACAAGATAACCTGGAAACCACCAAGGGCTGTGAGTCAGTGTGACCCGGCATGGAAAGTTTGGAATTTAGGTGATGATACCCTTTACTGATGAACTTAAAGTGGAACTTTAATCAGAAAATGAAGTCCTGCTAGATCACTTCAGGCTGGTCCGTTTTGCAGTTATAGCTATATAAAACATTATAAATAGGTGTCTATACTGTTAAAAATCGGGAAATACATCACAGTCTGCACAGAACCCCCCTTACATCAGAGTCCGCACAGAGCCCCCCTTACATCAGAGTCTGCACAGAGCCCCCCTTACATCAGAGTCCGCACAGAGCCTCCCCTTACATCAGAGTCCGCACAGAGCCTCCCCTTACATCAGAGTCTGCACAGAGCCTCCCCTTACATCAGAGTCTGCACAGAGGCTCCCCTTACATCAGAGTCCGCACAGAGCCTCCCCTTACATCAGAGTCCGCTCAGAGTCCGCACAGAGCCTCCCCTTACATCACAGTCTTACATGCAGACCAAGCTGTCCATAGCAGCATTTTCCTATGGTTCAAACACAAAAGGAAAAGAAACCTGTTGCTGTAGCTGCTTAGAGCAGAGCTCCACCCAAAAAGAACACAATCTGTTGCCATCCTGGAGCTGTAGGCAGCTATCTGGGGGCAGGTTCGGCGTCACTGTGGGGTAGGCCGATGATGTCAGCAAGAACAGTTTGACCACACCCACTGCTCGATGCGGCACGCTTTGCGCACCGCATTACTGCTCTCCCTGAGCGTACCCAAATGTGTCCCAGGCCACTAAAATGTTCGGGTTTGGCTTGAAGAAAAGATGGCAACCCTAATGACATCTGTTTACATCTGCCTAAATGGATTCCACCTTCTGTTTAAAAAAAAAGAACAAACTCATATCTAGGCAGATTTAAGCAGATGATCCTCGTATGCAATGGCCCTGGGGGGGGGGGGGGGGCACAGATTTGATAACTGAAGCAAATGAAAATCTATTAGTCCCATTTGTCACACTTTGACTAGATGTAACATTAAGGCCTACCATACATGGTACCACCTGCAGCCATGTTAGGACGCATAGCGCATGCGCAATAAGCAATTTTGTTTGAAATGTTACTTGCATTGCATTTCCTGATGGGTAGCGGTATTCTAATAGAACACCGGAAGCACTATATCCAGGAAGGAGCTACGGGCGTGCTTCAGATGAAGTGTTTGTTAAGCCAAAAAAAAAGATTCAGATTCTGGTCCCTTAAAGCAGATTAAACAGTGCTTGTGCTGTGTAATTTGTCTCTCTCTAAACTTTAATAAAAAGCTCCTTGAACCGGACACTTCCTGTATCCCCTCTCTGTACTGACCATGTACATCAGGGTTGCAGAGCCATGACCACGTGGTCAGAGTGCGTCCCTCCATCATACGCAGCTGTCCTCTCTGCTCTCCTCCTCCCCCCTCACCCCCATCCTCCTTGCCTGTCAGCTCCCTCTCTGTGTCTCTGTCTACGCCCCCCACCCTCTCCCCATTATTAAAAAATAACTACAATAGTCACTGCCAGCCCCTCTATTAGAGCCTGGCATACCACACTATGTAATTCATTTCTAAAAACGAGCGTTGCAAATACCTATTTAGAGCTATCTTCAGGCCGGTCACGTGACTCGCAGTCGCTTTGCAGCTCTGAGACATGGCTTCTGTGGGAGGTCACGTGGTGTCCCTGGCTAATGTCAGCGGGAGATCTAGGGCCCCTCCTGCAGAAGCCCTGTATCTGAGCTGTAAAGCAGCCGCGTGTCACATGACCAGCCCGAAGATAGGTATTTATAATACACTTTTTTTTTTCAAAATGATAGAGGGGGTGGCAGTATTTAATACATTTGACTTAAAGGGGAGTTCCAGTATTTTTTTTATGTTTATTAAAAGTCAGCAGCTAAAAAAAGCTGCTGGCTTTTAATAAACTTACACTTACCTGCTCCAGCGTTCCAGCGACGCACCAGCCGGGGCTCCGCTCCTCTCCCCCCTCTCTGTCCGGCGTCTTTATTCCAAATGTGGGCACCCAGCCATGACAGCTTTCGGCTTCACGGCCGGGCACTCACTGCGCATGTGCAAGCGGCGCTGCGCCATCTGATTGGACAAGCGATCGCCTAGGACCTGTCACGTGTCCCAGGCGATCGTCCTACAGGGAGGGGCTGCCAAAAGGTGATATGACTATTCTCCTTAGCAGCCCCTCGGCGGAAGGAGGAAGTGGGACAGGATGTTCCACTCCTCCTGAAGCCCCCACCCCCCCCCCCAAAAAAAACTACATGCCAAATGTGGCATGTAAGGGGGCGAGGAGTGGATTAAGCGGAAGTGCCACTTTTGGGTGGAACTCCGCTTTAACAAACACTTTAACAATAAAACAAAAAGTTCCACATTTAGGCTACTTTCACACTGAGGTGATTTACAGGCGCTATATCGCTAAAAATCACGCCTGCAAAGCGCCTCTTTTGTCCCTCGGGCTTTCACACTGGAGCGGTGCGCTTGCGGCACGTTAAAAAGTCCTGCAAGCAGTATCTTTGAGGGGCTTTAAAAGCGTTGTATACACCAATCCTAAAGCGCCCTTGACCATTAAAAGCTCTGCTAAAAATAGCGGCGCTTTACCGCCAATGCCCCAGTGTGAAAGTGCCCTTAATACATAAGCCGGACAGTATTCTATAAGCTGCGACCATCGCGAGGGTGTTTTTTAGAGAGAAAAAATAAGTCTGGAACTCGGCTACATTACAATACTCCCGGTTGCTATAGGGAAAGAAATGGGATTAGTTGTCATAATGCCTACATACCAGAGCTGTTCAGGAGAAGCCGGCGGAGGAATCCTGAGACTTGCAGTTGATTGGAATCCCTATTGAACTGACAGAACATTGAGGGGGGGGGGGGTCAGTGAGCAGAACTTCACATTTCTCCTCAGGAGCTCCTTCTAAGCCCCAGCTGACTGCAGCAATGATTGCAAGCACCAGGAGCAGACATGTTGCTATGGAGATGTACATAAACACTCACTGAAGGAAATGTAGGGACTTAGTTACACTGGATGTGGTCAACAACTATTTACTTTTGCTATTTCTCAGCAGAGGCCATTCCCGTACTCCAAACACGTCTATTCAGTTTGTACCCTGAGCTGACCATTGTGAAGTGACAGCTCGGATGATTCATTCATGACAACAATACATATGCAGAGAGCAGAGGAGGCCATATGTAGGGCCTGTCCTTAAACCGCCTCTTCTGGTATGCCGGTAAATTGTATTCACTCAAAATCTTTCCATAGCAACCCATTGCAGACACATAGTATTTCCAATGATGTCATCACAGGGCGCATTGGGCCAGTAGGGTAAAATATCCACTTTAAGACCAGGCCTTGTCTGGAACTTATTTACAAGTTAAAATTAGTATTTTTTGCTAGAAAATTACGGAACCCCAAACATTTGCTCTCTTCCTGACCAGAGATTTTTTTTTGCGATTCGGCACTGCCTCGCTTTAACTGACAATTGCGCGGTCGTGCGACGTTGTACCCAAACAAAATTGACGTCCTTTTTTTCCCCACAAATAGAGCTTTCTTTTGGTGGTATTTAATCACCTCAGCGGTTTTTATTTTTTGCGCTATAAACAAAAAAATTGTGTCAATTTAAAAAATAAATAAAAAAAAAGCAATATTTTTTACTTTTTGCTATAATAAATATCCCCAAAATTTATTTTATCTTTTTTTTTTTTTTTTAAATCCTTAGTTTAGGCCGATTTGTATTCTTCTACATATTTTAGGTGACAAAAATCACAATAAGCATATATTTATGTTAAGCATTATACATTTTTTTTACTGGTAATGGCGGTGATCTGCGATTTTTATCGTGACTGCGACATCGCGGTGGACATATCAGATACTTTTGGGACCATTGACAATTATACAGCAGTCGGTGCTATAAAAATGCACTCACTGTGTAAATGTCACTGACAGGGAAAGGGTTAAACACTAGGGGGCGATCAAGGTGTTAAGTGTGTCCTAGGGAGTGATTCTAACTGTGGGGGGGTGGGATACCACTGACATGACAGAGATCACTGCTCCTGATGACAGGGAGCCATAGATCCCTGTATAGTCACTAGGCAGAACAGGGAAATGCCTTGTTTACATAGATGTCTCCATGTTCTGCAGCTCCGTGACACGATTGCGGGACATCGGTGGACATCGAGTCCGCGGGTCCCGTGGGCACAGTCACGAAGCAGGCGGCAGACGCACGCTCCACCGGGTGCGCGTGCACCCACTATGTCGCAATTTAGAGGGGACGTACCTGTACGCCCATTTGCGCAGCCGAGCCATTGTGCCAACTGATATCGTCGTGCGCTGGTCGGCAAGCGGTTAAGCAAAGACCCTATAGAATGAAATGTCAATCGGTGCAATATTTTCAACACAATTTTTTTGGGGAAAAAATACACTTTAACCACTTGCTGCCCACCCACCGTCAAATGACGGGACAGTGTGACTCTCGTTCTGGGTGGACGTCATTTGACTGCGCCCAGAACGGCCCTTCTTGCGCGGCCCGAAGGTGCGATAGGCTTACTACTGATTTCTGAATTCTGCATCACTTACTATTGACCCCTGAATGCTGCGCCGCCAACTTCTGACCCCTAAACTCTGCCTCACCTACTCCTGGACCCCTGAACTGCTTCTGCTGTATTTAGTCACAGTCCGCCGGAACCTTTTTCGATTAGTAAGAAAAGACACAGGACAGGGTTCTCCATATGTAAACAATAAAAAGCTATGTCCTTGTCAGCAGGGATGTGTTGGGGATTTTGTTTCCCTGCAAAGAAATAAAATCCAGCACATTCCTTAGTAAAAAGGCCACACTGTGTACACTTAAAAACGAGCTAGGCACACATTTAACCGTTTGTCCTAAATGTTTAACCCCTTTCCAGTCAGTGTCATTAGAAGAGTGACAGTGTATATTTTTTAGCACTGATCACTGTATTAGTGTCACTAGTCCTCAAAAAGTGTCACGCGTTTCAGTTTGTGTCAGATTGTCCGCCACAATATCACAGTCCCACTAGAAGTCGCTGATCGCCTCCATTACTAGTAAAAAATAAAATCCAGTGTATATAGCAGGGATCCTCAAACTACGGCCCTCCAGCTGTTGCAGAACTACACATCCCATGAGGCATTGTAAAAAACACTGACATTCACAGACATGACTAGGCATGATGGGAATTGTAGTTCCTGAACAACTGGAGGGCCGTAGTTTGAGGACCCCTGGTATATACCATAGCTTGCAGACACCAATCAATATACTCTTATTGGGATATTTTTTACCAAACATATGTAGCAGAATACATATTGGTCTAAATTTACAAAGAAATTCAATTTTTGCATTTCCCCACATCCTTTTTGTATATATATTTTTTGTAATATTGTTGGTCTTTTTTTTTTGTACCGCAAAAAGATAAAAACACCCAGTTGCAATCAAATACCAACAAAGTTCTATTTGTAGGAAGAAAAGGACACACATTTTAACTCATGTACAGTGTTGCATGATTTCACAATTGTCAGTTAGGGCCCTTTCACACGGGCGGATCAGTATTGATCCGCCTACGTGTGTCAGCTTTGCTCAGCCGGGATCCTCCGTAAAATTCCCGCTGAGCCGTCGGCTGACAGGCCGGTCCTCGCACACTGTGCAGGGACTGCCCTGTCTTTCCTCCGCTCTCTCCTATGGGGGGGGGGGGATCGGGTGAACACTGACCATATGTCCGTGTTCACCCGATCCGATCCGCCAGACGGGAGAAAAATAGGATTTTCTTCCATCCGAAAAATCAGAACTTTGCGGAGGCGGGTGATTACCATCCGCTGACACCCGCAATCACATAGGGATGAAAATGCGGACATACGGTCCGCACGTGTGAAAGGGGCCTTAAAGTAACGGAGCGCCGTGTAGCAAAAAATGGCCTGGTCATAAAGGGAGGGGGGGGTGTAAAAAATCTTCTGGAGGTCGAGTGGTTAAAAACAAACTAATTTTAACGATCTAGACTCGGTTCACATCTATGCAGTTTGTGATTGGTACGTTCTACAGTGTATTTTATGTTTTTTATGCTTTTTTTCTTTGGCCAGTTTGTTATTGGGCAAATTAAAAAAAGCAAATCATTGCAAAAACACACTATAGTACATGCTTTTCTGCAGCGTCTCCATTTAAGCCAATGGAACAAAAGAATAAAAATGCGCTAGGGCTGCACGATTAATCGCCAAGAATCGTTATTGCCTCTGTTAGAAAAGAAAAGAAAAAAGAATCGTTATTGCGATTTTTTTTTTTCCCGTCGCGATCTTGATCTTCGGTATGCAAAGAATGTCCTCTCTGCTCTCAGCCAAAAGTCAAAGTCTGGGCAGTCTGCCAAGTTTTAAAACATCTTATCAGTGGAATGTTAACCACTTCAATACCAAGGCCGTCAATTGACGTCCTGGCTTTCAGTGAGGATATCTGAATGATGGGTGCAGCCACAGGCATCATTCAGATATCTATCTCTTCAGGCGGCGAATCCCTGCACCATAAGAAAGATCATAGCGGCGGTTCCACCGCTTGATCATTCTTATAGGCGGCGGGAGGGGACGCCTCCCCTTCCGCCGCCATCCGGTGCGTCTCCGGGCTCTCCTTTGCCATCGGAGACCCGGAGAAACGATCCGCCGCCGTCCGCTGTAAACCATAGAGTAGACTGGTGACCAGATGGTCACCAGTCATCTCTATGATCGTCCGAGGCCCGGGCGCGATGTGATGACGTCTCGCCCGGGTCCTGGGATGTAAACAAAGCCGCAATCGCGGCTGAAAGCATAATGCCGCGTACACACGATCATTTTTTGTGATGAAAAAAAAAACGACGTTTTCTGTGAAGTAAAAAACGACGTTTTCTGTGAAGTAAAAAACAACGTTTTTGAAACGTCACTTTTCAAAGACGATGTTGCATACACACCATCGTTTTTTTCACAAAAAGCGAGGTTACGTTCACCACTCTTTTCCATTGAAGCTCGCTCATAACTAGCTTCTGGGCATGCGCGGGTTACAAAACGTAGTTTTAAACGACGTTTTTGCTACACACGGTGACTTTTTGTGAAACAAAAAACGACGTTTTGAAAAACGACACAAAAAATTCAAGCATGTTGGAATTTTTTTTTGGTCGTTTTTTTGAACGACGTTTTGCCCACACACGATCAATTTAAATTACGTTTTAAAAAACGATTTTTTTCATCGCAAAAAACGACCGTGTGTACGCGGCATTAGATCGGTGAATTTTTTTTCACAATCTAATGCTTTCCAGCCTGGAGGAGAGATGTTGGGTCTTATTGACCCTGCATCCCTCCATAAAGAGGACCTGTCACACACCATTCCTATTACAAGGGATGTTTACATTCCTTGCAATAGGAATAAAGTGATCAAAAAAAAATAAAAAAATTCAAAAAAAGTTTAAAAATAAAATAAATTGTGTAAAATAAAAAATAAAATAATAAAAAAAATGTTTTTAAACGCCCCTACCCCCGGTAGCTCGCGCTCAGAATCGAACGCAAATGTAAGTCCCGCCCACATATGTAAACGCTGTTCAAACCACTCATGTGAGGTATCGCCGCGTGCGTTAGAGCACCAGCAACAATTCTAGCACTAGACCTCCTCTGGAACTCTAAATTTGTAACTGTATTTATTACAACAAAAAGTTAAAAAATATTGCATTTTTTTCAAAATTGTCGCTCTATTTTTGTTTATAGCGCAAAAAATAAAAAACGCAGAGGTGATCGAATACCACCAAAAGAAAGATCTATTTGTGGGAAAAAAAGGACGCCAATTTTGTTTGGGAGCTACGTCGCACGACTGCGCAATTGTCAGTTGAAGCGTCGCAGTGCCGAATCGCAAAGAGAGACCAGGTCCTTTACCTGCATAATGGTTCGGGTCTTAAGTGGTTAAAGAATCTAGCGTAAAACAAAACGTGTCAATAAGAAAGAAATAATTTTAATTTTGCTTCAAAGATAGCGCATCATAAATTATAGATCTTTGTTAAAAGTTTACATACACCAGTAGGCTTTGATAAAAAAAATAAGTAATTTCCATTTGCACAGTTAGCCATCATTTCCTGTAAAGCCAATTTAAATAAATACATTTTGTCTTTGTTGAAACTGTAATAAAGTTTGTAGTCTGGACTTCCAGAATCTTCGTTGCTGTACTCCTGTAACCACAGAGCTCCATTTCCAGCTGTAAGCAGCCTGCTGCATAGGACGTGGCACCCCCAGCAATGCCCACATGTCCCAACTTTGGCGAGGTACCCGTGAGAAGTGCTGCACACACACACACACACATATATATACAGTATATATATATATATATATATATATATATATATATATATATATATATATATATATATATATACACACATATATATATATATATATATATATATATATACACATATATGGACACCGAGGGGAAATGTGCAACTTCTTATTGTAACACTGGGAGAAAATGAGAATGAGATTATAGTAAAGGCGTGACTCCAGCAAATGCGCAACAACAGCCTATCGCAGTACATACAAATCAGAAGCGCGTGTGCAGACCCGGGAACTCCGTGCAGAGCAGGGTGGATAAAAAATAAAAATAAATCTATGGATTAAAAAAAAATATATATATTTAAAATCAGATTTTTTTTTTCCAAATCTGATTTTTTATCAAATTTATTTTACTAAAATGCTTTTGGAGTAAAAATGTATCTAAAAAAGATCATTTTCTATTTACGATACATTAATAATTTAGTTTAGAAATGGAGACATTGAGCTTAGTTATGTAGTATGAGACTGTATATTCTGCAATATTTACATTATTGGTAAACTCATTCAATGAATCCAATCTCTGTACTCCGAGATAACATGCACTGCATTGCACATGCACACGGAGATAACATGCACTGCATTGATGCATTCACACAATTTAACAGTAATCATGAGATAAAACAAAATTCAGGAATATTCATTTATCCCAATTTTTTGCAAATCTATGTACACTACAAACTGTATGATTGTATCGGTTCTGATATCGCTGTTTTACTAACCAGACAGCTTAATATACTAAACATTTGGTTTTGCAAATATTAAAGATTCTAACTACCAGCAAGAATAAGTCCTTACATTTAAAGAGTACCTGTTATTTCAGATCCATCATGGCAGCGCCTGTTAGCGGGCATCCACTCACCTGCTGCCGCCACGTCCCTCACCTTGTTGTGTCACTGCCGCATCACCAGCCGTCCCATTAAAGCGAATGGGACTGTCGGTGAGCCGACAGCGCGGCAGAGGAGGAGCCGACAGCGCGGCAGAGGAGGAGCCGACAGCGGGACAAAAATGATTTAAATTAAATCCACCCTGGTGCAGAGATCTCACCACTGTAGTCCTCAAAGAGACAGAAGAAACCATCGGGGGCTATATTCCTCCAGCATCTACCAAATACAAAATTATCACTTTTTTGAACAAGTTTTATTTTAAATAATAAAAAAAGATCTTCTGAAAATTAAAAGGAAAATACATAATTTAATAAAAGTATAAATCTGACGCCAAAACTTTGTTTTTTTCATTTAGGACGGAGTAAGAGAGGGTTTAAACCTTTTTTCTTTGCCATCTACACAGCATTGGGGTTGATTTACTATAACTGGAGAGTGCAAAATCTAGTGCAGCTCTAAACAGAAACCAATCAGCTCCCAGGATTATTTTTTTTTGGTCAAAGCTTAACTACTTCCCACCCGGCCAATAGTCAATTGTCGTCCGGGAAGTGGTTCTGTAATCCTGACTGGACATCTATTTCATCCTGCAGGATTACATGCCAGCGCGTGCCCGTGGGGGCGTGCAGCGTGGCGATCAGTGATACGGGGTGTCAGTCTAACACCCTGCATGGCGGAGGCTCTTTACCACACGATCAGCCGTGTCCAATCAGGGCTGATCACGATGTAAACAGGAAGAAACGTTGATCGGCTCTTCCCCACTCGCGTCTAACAGACACAAGTAGAGAAGAGCCGATCCACGGCTCTCCTGTCAGGGGGGGGTTTGCACTGTTTATCAGCGCAGCCCCCCCCTTGGGATGCCAACACTGGATCACCAGGGTCCAGGAGTGCCCAATAGAGAAAAAATAAGCAGGCAAAAAAAAAAAACGAACACAATTGATGCCAATCAGTGCCCACAAATGGGCGCTGACTGGCAACATGGGCACTGACTGAAATGATGCCCAGCAATGCCATCAGTGCCTATCAGTGCAGCATACCAGCGCTGCCATATCAATACCCGTAATTGAAGAAGAAAACTTACTTCTTTACAACAAAAATTAACAGTTGTTGCGCAAAAATTAAAAATCGCAGATGTAATCAAATACCACCAAAAGAAAGCTCTATTTGTGGGAACAAAATGCAAAAAAAATTGTTTGGGTACAGTGTAGCATGACCGCGCAATTTTCATTCAAAGTGCGACAGCGCTGAAAGCTGAAAAAAGGGCAGGAATGTGCCTGGTATGGGAGTGGTTAAAGGGGTTGTAAAAGTAAATGTTTTTTTTTTTACCTTAATGCATCCTACAGTACCACCCCCCCCCCCCCCCGAACCTGTTTTACTTACCGAGTGGATACAGTCGGTGGCTATGGCCGCCACTGTATCACAGGAGAGCCCCCGCAAGAGCTTTCCACCATGCAAGCTCACACGAAGGTGGAAAGCTCTTGCAGGGGGGAGCCGAGACAGCCGCCGAGGGACCCCAGAAGTCCAGGATCGGGGCGACTGTGTGCAAAACGAGCCGCACAGCAGAGGTAAGTATAACATGTTTGTTATTTTAAAAAACAAAACTTTAGTGTTCCTTTAAAGTGGTTGTAAACTCTGTTATACCACTTGTACCTACAGGTAAGCCTATAAGACCTACCTGTAGGAACTGTGAATATCTCCTAAACTTACACTGTTTAGGACAGGGGTGCCCAACCAGTGGCCCGCAGAGCCTTCTGATGTGGCCCATGACCTCCTGCTCTGAAATGGCTGGTTCACAAGCCCAGATCGCAGGTCGCCGATCCGCCAACCCAGAGCATCAGTGTTGTGAATGAAGTTGTAAGTAGAGGAAGCAATTGGCTGCAGAGCCTGGGACAGTAACATCAGGCGATACTCGATTGAAGACGGTTATTAAAGGTCAGTTTATTACTGAAATCACAGTGTATATGGACATATCTGTTCTGCAGTGGTTACCGGCTGCTTTCAAACTGATTTGCAGGTTTAGCGCAGTGCACCTGCAAGTTACCTGCACTGAGCCATAGACTTCTGTTATTACCTGAGGGTTTGGTGCACTTTCACCCGCACCCTCAGAGAGGGTAAACTGCTGTGCATCAGTGTGAAAGCAGCCTTGGGCCCTTTCACACAATCTGTCCAACCCTCCATTCATCTCTATGGAGTGGCAGATGTAAGCTGACTTGAGGGCCTAGAGCGTGCTGTGTGTGTCCTGTCATGCTCTGGCTCCGCTCATTGCGGCCTGTGACCGGTTACCAAGTCACTTAGGACCTTGCTCTTCAAAAGGTTGGGCACCCCTAGTTTAGGAGATATTCAGAGTGCATACAGCCGATGACATCACAGGCGCATTCGCTCTGAAGGTCCAGCATACAGTACAAGACCCTCAGAGCCCGTGCCGTAAAAGGCGGCTCTGTGCCCCTGTACCAGAGGCCTAGAACCCGGTTGGTAAACTGGGTGAAGATGGAAGCCCTCTCAGTGGCGACAGCATGGTGCTGGAGGGCTTAGTTTTGAGGCAAGCCTCTCATAAATGTGCTAGTATGCGATGAATACTAGCGCATCATGACACTGCCTTGCCATTTACTACCACTTTAATTGAAAAAGCTGAAGTAGCCGATTGGCTACCATGCACAGATGCACCAGCTTTTGCCCGCTCCAGTTTAGTAAGGCTGGGTTCACACCTCCAACAGATGTGGCTCGCAGCAGGGGTCCGATGCGTCCCTGTTCTGTTTCAGGGACACATCAAGGCCACATTTTTGCCTGAATTGGGCCCTGAAACGGAGCCAAAGACGCACACCACTCCTGTGCAAGTCGCTCCGCAGCCGCAATGGAGATATGTGAACCAGCTCCATAAAGAGCCGCTCACAATCTCCTGTCATGAAAATTGGACATTAATCAACTCCTATGTGTAATTAGGGAGATTACCCCGTCTCCTGTCCTGTAGACACAACAAAAAGAGATCTTTCCAATGTGAAGGAAACCCTCTCTAAAGCCTCATACACACAATCGGATTTCCCGACGGGAATTGTGTGAGGACAGGCTGTTGACGGAAAATCCGACCGTTTGTATGCTCCATCGGACAATTGTTGTCGGATTTTCCACAGACAAAATGTTGGATGGCAGGCTTTAAACTTTTCCGCGAACAACGGTCTGTCGTCAGATTTTCCGATCGTGTGTACACAAGTCCGTCGGACAAAAGTCCAAAACACACATGCTCGGAAGCAATGCTCACCAAACAGGACATTAGCAGAAGGTGCGTAACTATGTTTCTGTTTGTTGGTCGGCAATTGTGTGGCAGCCAAGTTTTTGCCCAAAGCCCAAAGCCGAGGCTTTGTCAGCAGAAAATCAGATGTGTGTACAAGGCTTTAGACCCCATACACACGATTAGATTTTCTGCAGATTTTTGTCTTCAGATTTACCAAAACCATGTAGTGAAGGGCCTGTCTGATTGCATACAAATTATAATGCTTAAAGTGAATGTAAACCCACTCTCATCCTTTCTAAACTACTGCCATAGTGCTGATCTATAAGGATATAGATGCCTCCTGCATGTATCCTTACCTGTCACATGTCTCCCCTCTGTCTGTTATAAGAACTGAAAAACTGCAGATTCTGTGGTTGGATCTGTTGTCTGGAGCTCGGTGGGTGGAGTCATGATGTCAATAGACTCCTGCCCTCCTTTACACTCCCCTTGTCAGCATTTTTTCCTGTGTATTCCTTACACTAAATTCTGCTATGATCACTAACATCCAGTCAAAATCCAGAAAAGTCACCACATGACTTCAGAAATGGAGTGGCAGTGGGAATTAAAAAATAATGCCTGTCTCCAGGCTAGTGCATGAGATATGTAAATAACCTGTCACTCACAGTGAGGGGGCGGAACGGACCAAGGTTTTTCTCTGTAAGTCCGTTTTATTTCACTGAACAATAAAAGAGGATTGCTCAGAGCTGGATTAATTCTGTGTGGCAAGACTGGGAACAGATGATAGGAAATCGTATACTGTACATTGTGACATAAAAAAAAGGGGGGGGGGGGGAATCAGGTTTACATCCACTTTAAGGTTTGACCTCATATTACATGGTTTTGGTAAATCTAAAGACAAAAAAGGAAGACAAATGCACCCCTTTAAATTCTATGTAGCTCTTCATACTGGTCAGTTGTGTTTAAAAAAATATTTGCTTGCTGCATGTCTAGTCAGCCAAAAAAAAAAAAATGTTAAATAAAAAAATAAATAAAAAAAAAAATGCACCAAAAACACATCCCCATTGAAATGAATAGAAACTGCATAAAAAATGCAACACGCCTGTGGGAAGGTCTTTGTGATGTTAAAATGCAACGCAAATGCTATAAAAATGCACCATGCATTGCGGCAAATTTAATGCAATGCACCAAAAAAGTGACAACGCATGTGTGTTTTCCCATACGGTTTTGCTGTGGAGCAGTGTGAAAGTGCCCTTAGTGAAACTTTATATTAATTATGCTTTAGATCGATTTTTTTTTTTTAAATGTGAACATTCAGCACATCTCCTTAATGCACACACTTTTCCCCGTGTTTAGTCTCTTTACAAACAGTAGAAGTTTAGAAAAATAGCAGTTGATCCCGTTATAAATCCAGTAAGCTCTTAGCTTTCTGTACTGAGCTGACAACACTTCGGCCACACAGAAATCCCAAGTAGTGTTGTCAGCCCTGCCCCCGCGTTCTCTCCGAGTACAGGTGTACGTTCACAGTGTTTTTAAAGAGACGAAAAATGGGTAATTGTATATGTATTAGAGCAGGGGTCTCCAAACTGCGGCCCCAGGGCCAGATGCGGCCCTTTGCTTGCCTTTATCCGGCCCTTGAGGCACTGTCCCTCCCATTGATACGAGCCCCTATTCTGCCATCTGACACCGACAATGGAGCACCATTTCTCCCATTGACGACTCTAATGGGGCACTATTCCTCCCCCTAATACCCAGATATTTACTCCCACTGATGCCAGGAAAATGTCCACTCCCGCTGGCCAAAGTCGGGCCCTCCAAGAGTCTGAAGGATAATAAACCGGCCCTTTGTTTAGAATGTTTGGAGACCCCTGTATTAGAGCAATGGACCTGGACTGGTTTGACTAGAGCAGGGAGGGATTAAACCCATCATTTTTTTTTGTTTTTATTGTCTGCGTCACGTTGGGGAGATTTCCCTTCAATTCCTGTCCCAGAGACACAACAGAAAGCAGAAGGAAATCTCTACACAGTGAGACCGCATTAGCGCTAAAGCGCTTGTTTTAGCTGCACTTTACCGCTGTTTAAAAGGGTTGTAAAAGGTGCAATTTGTTTTCCAAAATAGCTTCCTTTACCTTAGTGCAGTCCTCCTTCACTTACCTCATCCTTTCATTTTGCTTTTAAAAGTCCTTATTTCTTCTGAGAAATCCTCACTTCCTGTTCTTCCGTCTGTAACTCCACACAGTAATGTGAGGCTTTCTCCCTGGTGTGGAGTGTCATGCTCACCCCCTCCCTTGGACTACAGGAGAGTTGTGACGCTCTCTATGTTGCAGATAGAGAAAGGGGCTGAGTGTTAGTGGGCATCCCGACTCTCCTGTAGCCCAAGGGAGGGGGCAAGCACGACACGCCACACCAGGGAGAAAGCCTTGTATTACGGTGTGGAGTTACAGACAGAAGAACAGGAAGTGAGGATTTCTCAGAAGAAATAAGGACATTTAAAAGAAAAATGGAAGGGTGAGGGAAGTGAAGGAGGACTGCACTAAGGTAAAGGAAGCTATTTAGGGAAGAAAAAAAAAAATTGTACCTTTACAACCCCTTTAAGCAGCACATTTCAGCTACTAGCAGGGAGCTTTTAACCCTCAATGGGCAGGGCATTTTGGGAGAGATGAATACATTGCTCCCAAACCACCCCAAAGTTGTCACTTGCACGACTTTTTCGAATGTCCCGCAAGCGCACCGCCCTAGTGTGAAAAGACACACTAGAATGAATGGGAGGCAGTTTTTAGGCGCTAGTTAGAGACCATTTCTAGCACTAAAATGTCTGAAAACCATCCAGTGTTAAAGGGGTCTAAGGGGATATTGCCTTTAGTTGTCACCGGAATAGGTGTACCCCCCATTGGAAGATTATCCTTCACCTCTTGTCCTGGTGACAACAGTAACCGTTTTGGATTTCCCGACGCTTTCTGTTTCAGTATACAGAGGGTGAATCTACCCAGCAGGGACCCAAAGCGCAAGAAAAACATGACGGATTTTTCCACCCAAAACTGAAAAAATATTTTGACTACACATACAGTAACTGAAATATCACCAAATACCGGACTGACCCTTTTAAAAAGATGGCATTGTTATGCTTTCATAATTGATAGCTGGAATCCATCTGGTTGCTATAGGTAACAGACTTTAAAAAAAAAAAAAAAAGATGATGAATGTGGCAGTTGTGTCTCCAGAGAGCGCCCCTTGTGGTTCCTGCTGGCATAAGAGTTATTTCTAAAAGTTCCTCATAATCATTCAAAAGTTCCTCTACGGTGTCCATAGATCTATGAGATTATACATTATTGCCGAGTGTGTCCTTAATCGTGATTGCGGGCGTGGGGCCAATGTGAGTCCAAATAAAGCCTCTCTCGGGGCGGGAGGGGAGAGTCGGGAACGGCGAAGAGCGAGATTTGAAGTACTCAGAGGGGGCGTGGCAGACAAAGTCCAAACAATCCATTTTGCGGGGAAGGTCTTCATCTGGTCCTAGAGGAACAAAAAACAAAACATGATCAGGCACTAGAAGACAAGATAAAAAAAAACACACTACCATAGGGAAGTACTTATTATTAGTTTATATCAAGTAGTAAAAAAAATCTGCCAGAAATTCAGTGAGCTCCTACCCTCTCCCTGTTTGGACTAACAACATAAAGCCTCTGCTGCACTGAAATCACAAGCAGGGTTATCAGACCTGAAGGACAACAGAATTCTTCCATCTCTGTCCCTTTTCACATACATAGATTTATTTTCCAACAAAATAAGGCTGCTGCCTTGACTCCCAATAGCCTGCTCACACACCGTATGTAGGGAAAGACTCTTGAGAGACGTAGTTTAGGGAAGGGTGTGTGTGTTATGTCAATTGCCCCAGGAGCTGCCCCCAGCAACAATTTTTCAAACTTGGTGATGACATCACAGCGAGTAATAAAAGCCATATACAGTCAGGTTCATAAATATTGGGACATTGACACAATTATAATCTTTTTGGCTCTATACACCACCACAATGGATTTGAAATGAAAAGAACAAGATGTGCTTTAACTGCAGACTTTCAGCTTTAATTTGAGGGTATTTACATCCAAATCAGGTGAACGGTGTAGGAATTACAACAGTTTGTATATGTGTCTCTCACTTTTTAAGGGACCAAAAGCAATGGGACAATTGGCTGCTCAGCTGTTCCATGGCCAGGCGTGTGTTATTCCCTCATTATCCCATTTACAAGGAGCAGATACAAAGTCCAGAGTTCATTTCAAGTGTGCCATTTGCATTTGGAATATGTTGCTGTCAACTCTCAATATGAGATCCAAGGAACTGTCACTAAGTATAGCAAGCCATCATTAGGCTGAACAAATAAAACAAACCCATCAGAGAGATAGCAAAAACATTAGGTGTGGCCAAATAAATGTTTGGAACCTCCTTAAAAAGAAAGAACGCACCGGTGAGCTCAGCAACACCAAAAGACCCGAAGACCACGGAAAACAACTGTGGTGGAAAACCGAAGAATTATGTTCCTGGTGAAGAAAACACCCTTCACAACAGCCAGATCAAGAACACTCTCCAGGAGGTAGGTGTATGTGTGTCAATGTCACCAATCAAGAGAAGACATCACCAGAGGAGTGAATACAAAGGGTTCACCACAAGATGTAAACCATTGGTGAGCCTCAAAAACAAGAAGGCCAGATTAGAGTTTGCCAAACATCTAAAAAAGCCTTCACAGTTCTGGAACATCATCCTATGGTCAGATGAGACCAAGACCAACTTGTACCAGTGATGGGAAGAGAAGAGTATGGGGAAGGAAAGGAACTGCTCATGATCCAAAGCATACCTCCTCATCAGTGAAGCATGGTGGTGGTAGTGTCATGGCATGGGCATGTATACCTGCCAATGGAACTGGTTCTCTTGTATTTATTGATGATGTGACTGCTGACTAAAGCAGCAGGATGAATTCTGAAGTGTTTTAAGCAATATTATTATTATCGGCTCATAATCAGCCAAGCGCTTCAGAACTCATTGGATGGCGCTTCACAGTGCAGAGGTACAACAACCCGAAACATACTGCGAAAGCAACCAAAGAGTTTTTTAACCACTTGCTTACTGGGCACATACACCCCCCTCCTGCCCAGGTGAAATTTCAGCTTCTGGCACTGCGTCGCTTTAACTGACAATTGCCCGGTCGTGCGACGTGGTTCCCAAACAAAATTGACGTCCTTTTTTCCCCACAAATAGAGCTTTCTTTTGGTGGTATTTGATCGCCTGTGCGGTTTTTATTTTTTGCGCTATAAACAAAAAAGAGCGCCAATTTTAAAGAAAAATACAATATTTTTTACTTGTTGCTATAATAAATATCCCAATTTAAAAAAAAAAGTTTCTCAGTTTAGGGCGATACGTAATCTTCTACATATTTTTGTTAAAAAAAAAAAAAAAAAAATCGCAATAAGCGACTGGTTTGCGCAAAAGTTATAGTGCTTACAAAGTAGGGGAGAGAATTATTATTTTGTATTATTTATTTTTTTTACTAGAAATGGCGGCGATCTGCGATTTTTATTGGTACTGCGACGTTATGGCAGACACATCGGACACTTTTGACACATTTTTGGCGCCATTCACATTTATACTGCGATCAGTGCTATAAATATGCACTAATTACAGTATATATGTGACTGGCATTGAAGGGGTTAACACTAGGGGGTAAGGAAGGGGTTAAATGTGTATCCTAGGTGTGTTCTAACTGTGGGGGGAGGGGGGGGGTGACCGATCTGTGTCCCTATGTACAAGGAACACAGATCGGGCTCCTCCTCTCCAGAGACAGGACGCTGTCTCTGTGTAAAACGGCAATGAGAGATGATCTATGAGATCATCTCTCATTCGCCCATAGATCGCATCGCAAACGGCCACTCTGACTGGCCGTTCCATGCGATCTGTGATTGGCCGTGTCCAAGGGACATGGACAACACAGGGCTTCCCCGCAGCACGCTCTACAGCGCGCGCTGGGAACGCCCAAAGGGGCGGCCGTCAAAAGACGGCATGTTGGATATTCAGACCCGCGCTGGTGCCGTCATTTGACGGTAGCGCGGGTCTGAAGTGGTTAAAGGAAAGAAGTGGAATGTTATGCAATGGCCAAGTCAATCACCTGACCTGAATATGATTAAAGGGGAGGTTCCCCTAAAAAGAAACTTTTAACATTGCCTGTCTCTTCTTAGTAACATGTAGAATCGGCTGGTAGTTTAAAAAAAAAAACACCCGTACATACCATTTTCGGCATGTAGTCTCACCGCCGCTTCCGGGTCTGGCGGCCGGGGATGGGAGGGCCTACTTCATTGACAGGCATCCGATCGACGTATACAGCGCGTCACGAGATGCCGAAAGAAGCCGAACGTTGGTGCGCATGCGCCGTATAGAGCCGCACCAACGTTCGGCTTCTTTCGGCATCTCGTGACGCGCTGTATGCGTCGATCGGATGCCTGTCCCCGGCTGCCAGACCCGGAAGTGAGACTACATGCCGAAAATGGTATGTACGGACGTTTTTTTTTTAAACTACCAGCCGATTCTAAATGTTATTAAGAAGAGACAGGCAATGTTAAAAGTTTCTTTTTAGGGGAACCTCCCCTTTAAGCATGCATTTCACTTGCTGAAGGCAAAACTGAAGGGAAAATGACAGTTGCAGTAGAGGCCTGGTAGAGCATCACCAGGGATGAAACCCAGCGTCTGGTGATGTGATCACGTTCTAGACTTCAGGCTGTAATTGACTGCAAAGGATTTGCAACCAAGTATTAAAAAGTGAAAGTTTGATTTATGATTGTTAATCTGTCCCATTACTTTTGGCTCCTTAAAAAAGTGAGAGGTACATATACAAACTGTTGTATTTCCTACACCTACACCTGATTTGGATGTAAATACCCTCAAGTGAAGGCTGAAAGTCTGCAGTTAAAGCACATCTTGTTCATTTCAAATCCATTTTGGTGGTATATAGAGCCAGAAATATTAGAATTGTGTCGATGTCCCAATATTTATGAACCTATCTACAGGTTAAAAAAATAAAAAATATGATATATTCTAAAGAATATGTGGGAGTAAATTTGGGTAATGTCTGGGTATAGACTTGTTGATAAACCTTGTTTCTATGTGTAGTTTGTTACAGATCTTGAGAAATTTGCAGCTGGCTGATTTCATTAGTTATATTGTACAATCTGGAAGGATTCCATGGGTGAAATATTGTTATACACACCTATGATGTAGGTAGCTGGATCAAAGTGATCTTTGGGACTGGTGGCGGTAGGGATGAGCCAGGTCAGAGCCGCACTCTTCTCACAGTACTGATCCTGAATGAAGCCTCTGATCTGAGCATAGTACATCATTCCATCATCCTCGTCAATGACCGACACCACATCACCGATCTGATAGTACAGTCCCTGCAACAAGTCACACCCTGATTGTTAACGACTCATTCAGCACTACTTAACCACTGCAGACCCGGACCTTTAGGCAGCTAAGGGACCCGGACAGTTTTTGTGATACGGCACTGCGTCGCTTTAGCTGACAATTGCACGGTCATGCGACAAGCCTCCCAAACAAAATTGGCGTCCTTTTTTCCCCATAAATAGAGCTTTCTTTTGGTGGTATTTGATCGCCTCTGCGGTTTTTATTTTTTGCGCTATTAACAAAAATAGAGCGACAATTTTGAAAAAAAAATGCAATATTTTTTAACTTTTTGCTATAATAAAACATCCCCCAAAAATCTATCAAAAAATGTTGTTCCCTTAATTTAGGCCGATACGTATTCTTTTACATATTTTTGGTTAAAAAAAAAAAAAGCAATGTGTTTATCGTTTTTTTTTTTTTTTACTACTAATGGCGGCGATCAGCGATTTTTTTTCGGGCGCTGAAGGGGTAATGTATGACCTCATCTGTGTTTCTAACTGTAGGGGGGTGTGGCTGTAGGTGTGACGTCATTGATTGTGGTTCCCTATATAAGGGAACAGATGATCAATGACAGCGTCACAGTGAAGAACGGGGAAGCTGTGTTTACACACAGCTCTCCCCGTTTTTCAGCTCCGGGGACCGATCGCGGGACTCCATCGGCGATTGGGTGCGCGGGTCCCGCGGTCACGGAGCTTCGGAACGGGTCTCAGGAGCACGCCTGCGACCCACGGCTGGGAACTTAAAGACAACGTACCTGTTCGTGCATGTGCCCAGTCGTGCCATTCTGCCGACGTATATGTGCAGGAGGCGGTCCTTAAGTGGTTAAAATGCAAAGGAGGATTTTTATTTTGTTTTGGGTAGTGTGTGGAGGGGTTAGCACCCCTATCCAATTTTTATAACTTTCTGTGTCCCCTCACCACCTGCCCTGGTTCCCCATCACTGGGAATAAAAGTAAGAGAACACCATATTTCTGAGTTGTCACCAAAACAGAATAGAGGGGAAATCTCCTGACAGAACACCTTTTCCAGTGACAAACATCGAAGGCCAAAATCACCTCACTTTGGAGAGATTTCCTCTACTTCTGGTTGTGTCTACAGGACAGGAAGTCAAAAGGAAATCTCTAAATGGGACACTGAAGGGAAAAAAAACAGCTAAAAATGCACAGTTCAAAAAATTACATTAGTAGCTGAAATCACAATGTACCCAGAAAGTGAACCAATATTGGTGGGGGGGCGGGTGATTCACTTTTTCAGTGACTCCCTCCAGAGTACTGGCCCAAGTTTGGCTCCCCTACACAGCTCATGGTGTGCACTACTTTCAGGGTTATGGGGTTGTGATGTTTTACAGTCAGAAGTCCTGTTCTCCATGCTAGAGTGATTAAAATGAGAATTAGGGCACCAAGCATGAAGGGATAGCATTTAACCCTAAGGGATAACGGCACGAGTAATTATATAAAAAAAAAAAAAAAAAAACATTTTTACAACAGTTTCTAAGCTGTGTTTCTTGCATTACTTCAGAGTTACTGCGGGGCATTCATCTACCTCAGCACAGAGTAGTAGGATTGTGAGAAAGATTTACTATTAGCTTGAAGCCTGATTCATAAATGGTCACCTTCTGCCGCTATAAAATAGCACTGCGTTTGAAAAAAAAAAAAAAACTTGCTCCCAACCAATCCCTAATTATGCCCCTCTTTAGAGTAACATTTGGTTTCATCTTTAGTAAAAAAAAAACTAGCATAGGTGCCTGCCCAGTATAACAGGTGTAGGGGTCACAAATATATATATATTTTTTAATAATAATAAACCACAGACTTTAACGAGAGGCTGATTTGTGTTCAAATGTGTCGCAGCTCTGCTTGACAAAATGTCCTTCATTGTGTAAACATGACTATAACATACAGTAAATTTCAGCCAAAACAACTGTGAATAATTCTTCCTTATTTGAAGTATCAATTTAATAAAAAAAAAAAAATTAACAGCAGAAAAACGGTCAGTATATACAAGAATGTACCTTATGAAATAAGGATTCCGAAGTAACTATGGTGGACACGGCTTCCGGAGCCTTAATAGGCTAAAAAAAAAAAAAAAAAAGTAAATGTTAACGGTATAGATTTCTACAAAGAAGATCTGTAGGAATATGAAACAAGTAAGCAGTCATTGCCCCATAACAATTAGTGATGAATACATCTGTATTAGGTTTTTATAACTAAAATTTGTTGGCCACTCTGCATTGGACGGTCTATACGGAGACCTGGCTATTTTTTATGTGGATATACTGTATTTATTGGCGTAGAACACTCACTTTTTTACCCTGAAAATAGAGGGTAAACTCTGCCTGCATGTTATACGCAGGGGGCTGTGGAAAGTTTTTTTCCTGAAACTTCCCTCTTAAAGTTAGGGTGCGCGTTATACGCCTGTGCGTGTTATACGCCGATAAATACGGTAATTTCTACTGTGGCCCTGGCCTTTGCCTCTTTCCCCGGTCTTCTATGGCTTTCTGGCTGCATAATAGAATCATTCCTGATAAGGATATGATGCAACTTTGAATTCCCATTCCCTTCTGTTCGGCACTCCAAATTACTTTTGGAATCACGTATAATTAATTCGGCTATTGCTGTTGCATCTGCGATCATAAGTGATCTGTGGCGCATCGGAAGGCTGATGACCATTTTGATAATGAAATATTTAATGTTCTACTGCTAAAATTCTTCTGCCTCGTCCTGAGGAAGCCCAAAGGCGAAACGCGTAGACGATGCACAGAGGATATTTTCTACACTATTACATATCCTATATGGTTTTTTATATCAACTGTAATTTTTTGTAAGAAATATATATTTTTTCTAATTTTGTTGTTCCCGTCTTGCCTCTAAAGTCTACCCAGTCGCTGCCCCTTCAGCCGTAATCCTTCTTTCCAATAATGGATTCCTCATCTATATTTATCAGAACATTGCTTTTGGCACAGTGGGGCATTGCCACATTTCCTTTGCCAGTTACCTGCACTCCAACAGAGTTGATCTGAAATGTTCAAAGGGTAAATTTTAAAGATACAAGAGTTTCTTATGGCTATTCATAATCCTTTAAAATTATATGGGATTGTTGAGTGTTTAGACATGTGGTTTTCACATAAAGTGACTGTATTGCTGCCATAAAAAAGGTAAACTAAACTGTCATCTGTAAAGAGGTTAGCTACTCATCTCTTCCACCATTCAGTGTGTAGATCTCTGCTGTACTGAAGGAAACCCAATGGTTGATGGATCACAATCTGAAACGTTAGCGTGTGCCACCCTCTGCACCCTCTGCACACAGGAATCTGATCCACTATCGCACTTATTTTACCATTTTTTTTTTTTTTAGCAAAACAGTCCCTTTAAGGAAATCTCTGCTTATGTTCTTTCTACATTACATTCCTAGAATAAATATGCGAGGATTGTGACAAGTCAATAAAAATAAAGGTATCTGCCTACATTTTTCAGCTTAAAAATATGCCGCCTTCCTTTGCCTTTGGTGGAAACCTTCTTTTCTACAGCAGGAGCCGACTTATACTTTGTATTCCTTAAACGGGCAGATCTTCTGTGAATCTCCTGCTTGGACTACGGAAGAAAAAAAAAAGGTGTCAGTATTTCAAACTGTAAATGCTGCAACTATCAGCAAAATGTATAACAGTTCTGTAGTAACCTACCCCCTCCCCTCCCCCCCCCCCCCCAAAAAAAAGAAAACCCACACACATCTAAATTTTCAGCACTTAAGCCCCCGGACATGTTGTAATGAACATACTGACCCAAGTCCACGTATGCCTGCCCCATCTTTCTCTAATAGTTATGTTAAAGGGGTTGTAAAAGGTACCATTTTTTTCCCCTAAATAGCTTCCTTTACCTTAGTGCAGTCCTCCTTCACTTACCTCACCCTTCCATTTTGCTTTTAAAATGTCCTGATTTCTTCTAAGAAATCCTCACTTCCTGTTCTTCTGTCTAACTCCACACAGTATTGTGAGCCTTTCTCCCTGGTGTGGAGTGTCATGCTCGCCCCCTCCCTTGCACTACCGGAGAGTCAAGACACCCACTAACACACAGCTCCTTTCTCTATTTGCAATGTAGAGAGCACCCTGACTCTCCTGTAGTCCAAGGGAGGGAGCGAGCACGACACTCCACACCAGGAAGAAAGCCTTGCATTACTGTGTGGAGTTACAGACAGAACAGGAAGTGAGGATTTCTCAGAAGAAATCAGGACATTTAAAAGCAAAATGGAAGGATGAGGTAAGTGAAGGAGGACTGCACTAAGGTAAAAGGAAGCTATTTAGGGAAAACATTTTTTTTCCCCTTTACAACCCCTTTAAGGTGAAAAAACACCTGGCCCCCCAGCCCCCCATTTTACTTACCTGAGCACTGGAATTTCCCATGCGCCGTCCCTCTGCTTGGGTCCTCAATTTTTGATTGGAAAGATTGATAGCAGCACAGCCATTGGCTCCCGCTGTTGTCAATCAAATCTAATCACGCGGCCGCTATGGGCGAGTCCGGCATTCGTGTCTATGGACACCAAATGCTGGAGTCGGGAGCGCGCCTGCAAGGTAACCCCCCGGTAGAGAGCTTCTTCTAGGGGGGGTTTTCTTATTGCTGGAGGAGCCTTGAGGGCTGCCGAGGGACCCCAGAAGACAATGTTGGGGGCCACTCTGTGCAAAATGAACTGCACAGTGGCGGTAAAATGTTTGTTCTTTCTTTAAATACTCAAACCTTTACAATCACTTTAAACTGCGTAGGGGATTCTTTACTGTGAGAGCAGTATGGATGGAAAATCCTCTTCCACAAGCAGTGGAATCAGCAGCGATAATTTCAAAAAAATGCTATTAGGTGGGCACCTTAACGAGAACATACAGGAATATACAACGTACTATTGACATAAACGCACACTCACACATATCGGTTGAACTGGGTGGACTTTTTTCAACCTCACCAACTATGTAACATGCATCGGCTGTACAGACTCACCCACACAGCCAAGTTTGACAGATACACAGGGACAGGCGCATGACTATGGATTTACAGGCTCTGGGGGTTATTTACTAAAGGCAAGTGCACTTTGCACTACAAGTGCACTCGATATTGCACTGAAAGTGCACTTGGAAGTGCAGTCACTGTAAATGTGAGGGGGACATGCAAGGAAACTAAAAAACAGCATATTAGCTAGCACATGATTGGATGATAAAATCAGCAGAGATTCCCCTCATTTCAGATCTACCCCTCAGATTTACAGCGACTGCACATCCAAGTGCACTTTCAAGTGCACTTGTAGTGCAAAGTGGATTTGCTTTTTAGAAATAACCCCCCTCTGTGTTCAAGTCCATGTATCCGTCCCTACATACCTGTCAAACAAGACTGTGTGGGCAAGTCTGTACAGCCAGTGCATGCCCATACAGTTCTCTCAGTTGCCCTCAAATTGAAATGCTCTATATTGACAGAGCTGAAGAATTGCCTCACTGCTCAGCACAAGTGTTTTCACCTAGACTTGTGTTGCAAAGCAGGAGACTTTGCTCATTGCCTACACACAGCTCAATGCTAGGACAGAACAATAAAGAGCTTTTTTTTTTAAGCTGTACAGGACTGAGTTTCAATTAAAAAAATGGTCATATATTATTTATTTTAACCCCTTCCATACAGGGCATTATCACCCCATTCCTGCCCAGACCAATTTTTAGTTTTCAGCGCTGTTGCACTTTGAATGACAATTGCGCAGACATGCAACACTGTACCCAAATTAAATCTTTATGTTTTTCCCCACACAAATAGAGCTTTAGTTTGGTGGTATTTGATCATCTCTGCGGTTTTTATTTTTTGCGCTATAAACAAAAGAAGATTTAAAATTTAAATCTAAAAAACAAAACAAAAAAAAAAGATTTTTTACTTTTTTATTTAATAAATATAATTTTTTTTTTATTCTTCTACATATTTTAAAAAAAAAAAAAACGCAATAATCGTATATTGATTGGTTTGCGCAAAAGCGTCTACAAAATAGGTGATAGATTGATAGCATTTTTATTTTTATTACTAGTAATGGCGTCGATCTGTGATTTTCTTTTTTTTGTGACCGTGATATTGCGGCGAACACATCGGACACTTTTGACACGTTTTTGGGACCATTCACATTTATACAGCGATTGCTATAAAACTGCACTGATTACTGTGTAAATGTGACTGGCAGGGAAGGGGTTAACAATAGGGGGCACTGGAGGGGTTAAAATGTTCCCTAAAGTGTGTTTTAACTGTAGGGGGGAATCACAAGGTGAGGAGACCGATGTGTGTTCCTCTTTACTGTGAACACACCACGGTCGCCTCACCTCTGACAGGAGTGTGGATCGGTGTGTGTTTACACACACACCGATCCACACTCCTGCCGTGATCACCGGTAATCGCAGGTGCCTGGCGGCAATCGTGGCCGCCGGGCACGCATGCGGGGTCGTGGGTGGTGCCGCGGGTGCGCGCGCCCTAGATCGCTGGGAACAAAGGACGCCATATGACGTCCATACGGATCGAGGAAGGGTTCCTGCCGGCATCATTTGACAATAGCCCAGTAAGGAAAGGGTTAAGGATTTGCAAAGCTTGTATGCTAAAACAGTAGTTAAGCTTCAATGCCTGATCTACCCAGTAGCCAATACAGTAGTAAAAATCATATTTGTCAGGATAATGCAAAACAACAGACATTGGTGGTCACTAGCCAAGCCAACGATTGTATTTATAAAATGGCACACCTGCTTAGTGCTGCCCCCATTATTCTGTTGGGAGGTGGAGGCACTGGCAAAGCTGGTCCCGCTGTGAGCAGTACTGGAACTGCTGGCACCAGCGCTGCCCCCTCCACTGCCTTTCCCAGTGCAGCTATTGCAGAGAATTTCCCCCTGGTTTCCTTTCTTCCACATAGAAGACGAGGTGGTTTTGCACAGACTGCATGTTGGCTTCAGTCCAAGAGGCATCTATGGAGAACATAAAAATGAGTGGAAATAATAATAATAATAAATATAGCACACACACTACCAGTTATATCTAGAGCAGCCCTTTCTCAGCCGGAGCTCCTCCAAAGGTTCCTTAACCACTTCAGCCCCGGACCATATTGCTGGTCAAAGACCAGAGCATTTTTTGCAATTCGGCACTGCGTCGCTTTAACTGACAATTGCGCGGTCGTGCGACGTGGCTCCCAAACAAAGTTGGCGTACTTTTTTTCCCCACAAGTAGAGCTTTCTTTTGGTGGTATTTGATCACCTCTGCGGTTTTTATTTTTTGCGCTATAAACAAAAATAGAGCGACAATTTTGAAAAAAAAAATATTTTTTACTTTTTACCATAATAAATATCCCCCAAAAATATATAAAAAAAAGATTTTTTTTCCTCAGTTTAAGCCGATACGTATCCTACATATTTTTCAGTAAAAAAAAAAAAAATCGCAATAAGCGTTTATTGATTGGTTTGCGCAAAAGTTATAGCGTTTACAAAATAGGGGAAGTTTTATGCCATTTTTATTAATATTTTTTTTTACTAGTAATTTTTTTCGATACTGCGATATTATGGCGGACACATTTATGGGACCATCGGCATTTTTATAGCGATCAGTGCTATAAAAATGCATGTGTTACTATTAAAATGCCACTGGCAGGAAAGGGGTTAACACTAGGGGGCGAGGGAGGGGTTAAGTATGTTCTAACTGAAGGGGGGGGGGGGGTGGGATTCACTAGGGGAAATGACTGATCGCTGTTCATTGTATAAACAGACAATCAGGCATTTCTCCCCCTGACAGGACCAGGAGTTACTCGCTCAGTAACGAGCAATCGTGGGTGCCCGGCGGCGATCACACCCGCCGGGCACGGGAGACAGGGACGAGCGTTTGCCCCTATTGGCTGCTGGGCGAGGTGACGTATAGCTACGTGCTCTCGCCCAGCAGAGCCGACCTGCCGCAACCAGTTAAAGTGGAGTTTTACCCACTTTTGAGAGGTGGTCTTAAATGAAAGACCACCTCTCCACCCCTCATTTTTGGCTAGTTATAATTTTTTTTTTCTTCCAACTTACTTTTCTACGGACGTACAACCGGTCTGCGGCGCAGGACGTCATATCCTATTCTTCAGCGAGCCCCCCCCCCCCCCCCCCGATGTCTTCTGGGACATGTGCGTGTCCCAGAAGACGGACGGACATTCACAAAGCGTCGCGTGACTCGGGAATGTGCAGTAGGAAATGGGCAGTGAAGCTGCAAGGCTCCACTGCCAGTTTCCCTTAATTAGGACGGCGGCACCTGCACCCGATCCAATGGACGGATCGGCCTTGGGGGACCCCGACATCACGGTCTCCCTGGATAGGTAAGGGTCCTTATTAAAAGTCAGCAGCTAAAGCGTTTGTAGCTGCGGACTTTAACCCACTTCTATACCGCGCCTATTCTGGCACTTCTCTCCTTCATGTAAAAATCATAATTTGTTTGGTAGAAAATTACTCAGAATCACTATATATATATATATATATATATATATGTTTTAGCAGACACCCTTGGAAATAAAGTGGCGGTCATTGCAACTTTATTTAGCACGGTATTTGCGCAATCATTTTGCTGTTTACTGTTTCATGAATTAAAACATATCAAAACAGTAAAGTTAGCCCAATTTTTTTGTATAATGTTTATATTTTATTTTACTTTTTATGTTTCCATTTTTTTTTTAGATCACTTTTATTCCTATTACAAGCAATGTAAACATCCCTTGTAATAGGAATAGTGTGCGACAGGTCCTCTTTATGGAGAGATGCGAGGTTAAAAAGACCCGACATCTCTTCTCCAGGCTGGTAAGCATGAGACCGGAAAACTTTTTTTTTTTATCGATCTCATGCTTTCAGCCGCGATTGCGGCGTTGTTTACTTCCGGGTACCCAGGCGTGACGTCATAAAAATCTCTGTTCAGCGGAAATCTCTATGCTCTTCATCCGGCGGCAGCCGATTCGTTCTCCGGGACTCCAATGGCACAGGAGAGCCCGGAGAAGCACTGGTTGGCGGTGGAAGGGGGATGGTGTCCCCTCCCGCCACCTAGAAGAACGATCAAGCAGCGGAACCGCCGCTATGATTGTTCTTATGGTGCACAGAATAGCCGCCTTAAAAGAAGGTTATCTGAATGATGCCTGTAGATGCACCCATCATTCAGATATCCCCACTAAAGTCCAGGACGTCACATGACGTCCTACGATACGAAAGTGGTTAAAAAACAAATTGTGGGTAGAACCCTGCTTTAAATAATTCCTGACTCCGTTAAATAACCACCGACAACAAAGATATTTTTAGCCATTTGAAAGAGTGGGGATTATTTCCAATGACCACAAGTGTAAGGGACATTAATCCCAGTGACTATCACATCATGACTTAACTGATTGCCGGCCGACCGCCCGCCGTCATATTACTGCGGGACGGTGGCACTGCTACGCGGGAGCACGTAGCTCTAGGTCCTCCCTTTAGCAGCTTGTCACGCGTGCCGGGCGGGTACGATTGCCGCCGGGCACCCGCGATTGCTCGTTACAGAGCGGGGAATGGGAGGTATGTGTGTAAACACATACCTTTCGTTCCTGTCAGCGGGGGAAACGCTGATCTTCTGTCCATACAATGTATGGACAGAAGATCAGTGACTTCCCCTAGTGAGGCCACCCCCCCCCATACAGTTAGAACACACCCAGGAACACACTGGTAACCCCTTCACTGCCAATGGCATTTTTATAGTAATACAATGCATTTTTATAGCATCGATCGCTATAAAAATGCCAATGGCCCCAAAAATGTGTCAAAAGGGTCCGATGTGTCCGCCATAATATCGCAGTACCGAAAAAAAAAACGCTGATTGCCGCCATTACTAGTAAAATAAATAATAAAAATGCCATAAAACGACCCCCTTTTTTGTAAACGCTATACATTTTGCGCAACCCAATTAATAAACGCTAATTGCCATTTTTTTTTTTAACGAAAAATATGTAGAAGAATACATATCGGCCTAAACTGAGGGAAAAAAAATGTTTTTTTATATCTTTTTTGGGATTTTTATTATAGCAAAATGTAAAAAATATTGCATTTTTTTCAAAATAGTCGCTCTATTTTTGTTTATAGCGCAAAAAATAAAAACCGCAGAGATGATCAAATACCACCAAAAGAAAGCTCTATTTGTGGGAAAAAAAGGACGCCAATTTTGTTTGGGAGCCACGTCACACAACCGCGCAATTGTCAGTTAAAGCGACGCAGTGCCGAATCACAAAAAGTGCTCTGGTGTTAATTTGGACAGCAATATGGTCCGGGGCTAAAGTGGTTAAAGGGGTTGTAAAGGGAAAAAAAAATATTTCATAATAATCATCCTTTCCTTTATCCGCAGACATTCCTCATTTCACTTCCTCATTGTTCGTTTTTTGCTCAGAAGTTGCCCTATTTCTTCTCTGTTCTGTTCACTTCCTGCTTGTGTGATTGTTACTGACCACCGTGAAGGGAGGCTTTACTGCGGTGGTCAGTGACGTGCTCGCCCCCTCCTGAGAACTACATCTGTGTGGCAGGACGCTCTCTACATGTTAGAGACTTCAAGGAGGTGTGAATTACTGGGCGTGTCGCAATGCATACTGGGAAATGTAGTTCTTACATGAACGAGCGCCGCAAACCAGGAAGTGAATGAGAGAACAGAAACTAGAATGCCGGAGGTGATATAGATGAAGGAATTTAATAGGCATTTACTTGTTTGTTAATGAATCATTACACTATTCTGTCTACCTTGCAGGCATTAATTTTAGGCAAACATTTTTTTTTCCTTTACAACTCCTTTAATAAGAGTTCCCAGAGACTGGAAATGTAAAAAGAGTTCCTCTGTGTTAAAAAATTTGTATTTTAGTGCTAAATACACAAAGTAGAAAAGGACCACAAAAAAGAAAGAAAGGGCACACCGACCTAGTACATTATCCTAAAACCATTGTTTTATTATTATAGAAAAAGTGGCAAGTATTATACTCACAAATTAGCAATTGAATCAAAGCTCATCACGTAGTACAGCAATGTTCAGTCCACAGTACACGAAACCACGTGGCAGGAGGTGAAAATCCAATAGGCCAACATGTTTCGAGGACTAGCCTTTTCCTCAGAGCCCTCGAAACACGTTAGCCTATTGGATTTTCACCTCCTGCCACGTGGTTTCATGTACTGTGGACTGAACATTGCTGTACTACGTGATGAGCTTTGATGCAATTGCGAATTTGTGAGCATAATACTTACCGTATATACTTGAGTATAAGCCGAGTTGTTCAGCACTTTTTTGGGGATGAAAATGCCCCACTCGGCTTATACTCGAGTCACCTTTTTGCACCTGATCTCCCGGATTTGGGGACCCGGTACCGGCTGGCCATAGGTCTCCTGGACCCAAAACTTAGCACACATGTAGCCCAATTTCTCCTCTAAGTGTACAAAGTTTGTTGTCTGGGAGAGCACCGATTTTTTAAAATCTGGGCACCTCTTCCATAGACTCCCATGTTAAATGTCAGTCTAGGCATGGGCACAGTGAGGCATGCAGATGGACACCCTAGGCTTATACTCGAGTCACCTTTTTGCACCTGATCTCCCGGATTTGGGGACCCGATACCGGCTGTAGGTCACTTCGACCCCAAAATTGGCACAAATGTAGCTCTTCCTCTATAAGGGTGCAAACGTTGTTGTCCGGGGGACCTACGGCTGGGGAGCACCGATTTTTCAAAGCCGGGCACCCCTTCCATAGACTCCCATGTTAAACGGTCATTTCTTCCAGTGATATTAGGGACCCGGTAACAGATATTTGTAGGTCCCCTGGACCCAAAACTTGTCACACATGTAGCCCAATTTCTTCTCTAAAAAAGTGTACAAAGTTTGTTGTCTGGGGGACCTACGGCTGGGGTTCACTGATTTTTCAAAGCCGGGCACCTCTTCCATAGACTCCCATGTTAAACGTCAGTCTAGGCATGGGCACAGTGATGCAGGGGCACAGTGAGGCATGCACATTCACACAGTGAGGCAAAGTGAGGCACGCAGATGGACACCCTAGGCCAGGCATGTCCAAAGTCCGGCCCGGGGGCCAATGGTGGCCACCCTGTTGATTTAATATGGCCCCCCTGGGGATTTGGATATATAGATATATATATATTGTTTGTGGCCCTGGGGACCACAAAAGAGATATACTGTATTTATTGCCGCTGCCTTGGAGGGGACAGGACAAGCGTCCTCAGATTACATGAAGAGAACCTCCTATTGGAAGTCCCGTCTCCTGGGATGCCATTGGACGACTGTTCTGTCTACCATAGGAGGCGGGACTTTGTATTAAAGAGGCCACAGAGTAAACAAGAGATTCTCCTGTTTGTAATCTGTCGGTACTCGTCCCGCCCGCCTCCCTCTGCCCTCCGAGGCTGCAGATGGGCATCGTTCAGGCTGCATTCGAGGCAATGGTGAGGCTGCATTCGTGGAAATGGTGAGGCTGCATTCGTGGCAATAGTAAGCCCATGCGTGTTATACGCCGATAAATATGGTATATCCAAATAACACGCCCAAGCTCATCCTTGGTCCTAAGCAGCGCTCTGGGATTCATTGGGGCCACAAAAGAAATATATACAGTATATCCAAATAACACGTCAAGCTCATCTCTTCACCACACACAGCCACAAAGGCAAGAGAATTCTTGTTGGGCCGTGTATTAGTGCTCAGACGAACACACTTAGACCGAATTGTAATGGTTTAAAGAATGTCGGCAAAATGGTCGGCCCTCACGTCATGTTCACTTCATCAAATCTGGCCCTCTTTGAAAAAAGTTTTGCCACCCTGCCCTAGGCTGATACTCAAGTCAATACGTTTCCCCCAGTTTTTTGTGGTAAAATTATGTGCCTCGGCTTATATTCGGGTCGGCTTATACTCAAGTATATACAGTACCACGTTATATAATAATAAAACTATGGTTTTAGGATAATGCACTAGGTCGGTGCACCCTTTCTTGTTTTGTGGTTCCAGTCTTCCTCAGTCTTGTGAGGGCAGCAAGACGAGTGTTATCCTTATAAAGCCAAGATGGAGACATAGCCTAGTCATCTTGAGCAGGTACACTCCCAAGAGCACGAGAATGTAGGTTTGTGACCATTTGTATAAAAAGGACACCTGGGCCAAAAGTCAAGGTGTTATTAAATCACTTGCCTACTGGGCACTTTCACCCCCTTCCTGCCCAGGCCATTTTTCAGCTTTCAGTGCTGTCACACTTTGAATGACAATTGCGCGGTCATGCAACACTGCACCCAAATGACATTTTTATCATTTTTTCCCCACAAATAGAGCTTTCTTTTGGTGGTATTTGATCACTTCTGCAGTTTTTATTTATTACACTATAAACAAAAGAAAAGGGACAAGTTTTAAAAAAAATATATAATATATATATATATATATATATATATATATATATAATTATAATATATATTTTTTTTAAACTTGTCCCTTTTCTTTTGTTTATAGTGTAATAAATAAAAACCGCAGAAGTGATCAAATACCACGCAGATTATTTTTTTTACTTTTTGCTATAATATCCATTTTTTCTCAGTTTAGGCCGATACGTATCCTTCTACATATTTTTTGTAAATTATTTTTGCACAAAAATTATAGGGTCTACAAAATCAGGGATAGATTTATAGCATTTTTATTATTTTTTACTAGTAATGGCGGCGATCAGCGATTTTTATCGTGACTGCGATAGTGCGGCGGACACATTTTTGGGACCATTCACATTTATACAGCGATCCCTGCTATAAAAATTGATTACTGTATAAATGTGACTGGCAGGGAAGGGGTTAACACTAGGGGGCAATCAAGGGGTTAGTGTATTCCCTAGGGAGTGATTCTTACTGTGGGGGGAGGGGAGTGACTGGGGGAGGTGAACGATGGTTGGTCCCTATGTACTAGGTCTCTTCTCCCTGACAGGACATGGATCTCTGTTTATACACAGAGATCCATGATCTTGCTCAGTTACTGGGCAATCGCGGGTGCCTGGCGGCCGCATGCGCTCCAGTTCCCCATTGATGCAGCGGCCGTGCACCCCCTAGTGAATTAAAAGAACACGGCGACATATGACGTCCACCCAGAACAATAGGGTCTGCCTCCTGCCGTCATTTGACGGCGGGCGGTGGAGAAAAGGTTAAGAGTAAAATAATATTCATACTTAGCCTGAAAGGGATGTTTTCTGCATTCCCAAACTACCCCAATTGTGACAATCATCCAAACACTACACCAGTGTTTCTCAACTCCAGTCCTCAGGGCCCCCCAACAGGTCAGGTTTTCAGGATTTCCATTATTTTGCACAGGTGATTTGATCAGTTTCACTCCCTTAGTAATTCCCACAGCCTTTTCAACTGAGGGAAATCCTGAAAACATGACCTGTTGGGGGGGGCTTGAGGACTGGAATTGAGAAACACTGCACTACACAGAGCACATTACATTAGTTGCTGACAAATTGTTACTCACTTTCAAATACTAAAAGACGCCTCATCCACCAGTCACCTGTAAGAGATGAAAATAATAGATTACCATTATATATTATCCATTACATATTTATTAGATCACTACAATTTTAACCACTTGCTTACTGGGCACATATACCCCCCTTCCTGACCAGGTGAAATTTCAGCTTCCGGCACTGCGTCACTTTAACCACTTCAGGACCGCCTACTGCACATTTACGTTGGCAGAATGGCACGGCTGGGCACATCAACGTATATATACGTTGATTTTAGTACCCAGCCGTGGGTCAAGGGCGCGCGCACGCCGCACGCCGTTCTTCAGCTCCGTCCCTGGAGCTGAAGAACGGGGAGAGCCGTGTGTAAACACGGCTTCCCAGTGCTTCTCTGTGGCCGCAACATCGATCACGTCATCCCTGTTATAGGGGGACGCGATCGATGACGTCACACCTACAGCCACACCCCCCTACAGTAGTAAACACACACACAGGAAACACTCAAAGTCACAGCGCCCCCTGTGGTTAACTCCCAAACTGCAACTGTAATTTCCACAGTAAACAATGCAATTTAAATGCATTTTTTGCTGTGAAAATGACAATTGTCCCAAAAATGTGTCAAAATTGTCCGAAGTGTCCGCCATAATGTCGCAGTCACGAAAAAAAATCGCTCTTTGCAGCTATTAGTAGTAAAAAAAAAAAAAAATTAATAAAAATGCAATAAAACTATCCCTTATTTTGTAAACGCTATACATTTTGCGAAAACCAACCGATAATCGCTTATTGCGATTTTTTTTACCAAGAATATGTAGAATACGTATCGGCCTAAACTGAGGAAAAAAAAAATGTTTTTTTTAGATATTTTTGGGGTATATTTATTATAGCAAAAAGTAAAAAATATTGAATTTTTTTTTAAATTGTCGCTCTATTTTTGTTTAATAGCGCAAAAAATAAAAACCGCAGAGGTGATCAAATACCACCAAAAGAAAGCTCTATTTGTGGGGAAAAAAGGACGCCATTTTGTTTGGGAGCCAGGTCGCACGACCGCGCAATTGTCAGTTAAAACGACGCAGTGCCGAATCGCATTTTGGTCCGGGTCTTAAGTGGTTAACTGACAATTGCGCGGTCGTGCGATGTGGCTCCCAAACAAAATTGACGTCCTTTTTTCCCCACAAATAGAGCTTTCTTTTGGTGGTATTTGATCATCTCTGCGGTTTTTATTTTTTGCGCTATTAAACAAAAATAGAGCGACAATTTAAAAAAAAAAAATCTATATTTTTTACTTGTTGCTATAATAAATAGCCCAATTTTTTTTTTTTTACTTTTTTTTTTCTCAGTCTAGGCCGATACGTATTCTATTTTTTTTTACCAAAAATATAATCGCAATAAGCGACTGGTTTGCGCAAAAGTTATAGCGCTTACAAAATAGGGGACAGAATTATTATTATTTTTTTTTACTAGTAATGGCGGCGATCTGCGATTTTTATTGGGACTGCGACATTATTTTGGACACATCGGACACGTTTTTGGCACCATTCATATTTATACAGTGATCAGTGCTATAAATATGCACTAATTACTGTATAAATGTGACTGGCATGTGACAAAGGGTTAACACTAGGGGTTAAATGTGTACCCTGTATTGTGTTCTAACTGTGGGGGGAGGGGACTGACTGGGGGAGGTGACCGATCCGTGTCCCTATGTACAAGGGACACAGATCGGTCTCCTCTCTCCCCTGACAGGACATGGATCTGTATGTTTACATGCACAGATCCATGTCCTTGTCCTGTAACCGCCGATCGCGAGTGCCTGGCGGACATTGCTGCCGCCAGCCACGCGCATCGGCATCCCAGCGATGCGGCGGGCAATGCGCGCACCCCCCAGTGGCTTGAATCATTTAAAATATCCTCAACCTCTTCAGACCCCGGCCATAATAAAAAAAAGACAGCCACAAGGTGGCTCTACAATGCTGGGAGTCTTTTTACGGCCTCAGGTCCTCCGGCCACTGAGATGCCGATGCGCGTGCGTGGCGGCTGCGATCGGCAGTGACGTGGATCTGTGTGTGTATAAACAGAGATCCACGTTCTGTCAGGGAGAGGAGACCAATGCTGTGTCCCTTGTACATAGGGACATAGATCAGTCACCTCCCCCAGTCACCCCCCTCCCCCCACAGTTAGAAACACTAGTAGGGAACACATTTAACCCCTTCCTCAACCCCTTCCCTGCCAGTCACATTTATTCAGTAATCAGTGCATATTTATAGCACTGTTCGCTGTATAAATGTGAATGGTCCCAAAAATGTGTCAAAAGTGTCCGCCGTAATATCGTCAGTCCTGACAAAAATCGCAGATCGCCGCCATTAATAGTAAAAAAAAAAAAAAAAGTTAGAATTCTATCCCCTATTTTGTAGCCGCTGTAACTTTTGCACAAACCAATCACTGTACGCTTATTGCAGTTTTTTCCCCCCAAAATAATGTAGAAGAATACGTATCGGCCAACACTGATAAAAAAATAAATAAAAAATCGGGGATATTTATTATAGCAAAAAGTAAAAAATATTGCGTTTTTTTTCAAAATTGTGTTTTTGTTTATAGCGCAAAAAAATAAAAACCGCCGAGGTGATCAAATACCACCAAAAGAAAGCTCTATTTGTGGGGGAAAAAAAGGACATCCATTTTGTTTGGGAACCACGTCACACGACCGCGCAATTTTCATTTAAAGCGTGACAGTAACAAAAGCTGAAATTTCGCCTGGGCAGGAAGGGGGTATATGTGCCCAGTAAGCAAGTGGTTAATGTGTTTGTAAACCTCAGACATTACATATGAACAAAGCATATCCCTCTATTGTGTATACTTGTCTCTAATAAAAGCACTGTGTCATTTCTGTCTGCTGCCTTGTTCCTCTGCCATCAGCAGGAGCCGCTTCTGACAAGTTTTCCTGACACCAAGAGAAAAATGGTGACAGAAGAGGGACCTCCAGCCGATTGCCAGCCTCAGCTCTGTTCCTGTGTGCTGGGTGAAGAGGGGGGTTCCCGTCCCTCCAATTAGCTCACAGAACTCTCCTCACTGAGCTATGCAGAGTGTAATTTCAGCTCTCCACACCGTTTTTTCTGCACTCTCAGACAAGCTTATAAATTCAGCACTTTGAATAGATGTAGAGAAGACTGCAAATAAACAGGAACAACTTATGTAGGAGGATTTGTTTCGGCTTTCTGTACTGTATCCTGAGGATAGTCCCTTCGCTGGGTCTTTGTATTAAAAATCACTATAAACTTTAAGTGCACCTCACTCTACAATGCAGAGGAACCACAGGTCTCAGCATGCCTTGGGGTGGATAAGGAGTTCCTGTATTCCTTATAGAGGAACCACAGGTCTCAGCATGCCTTGGGGTGAAATAAGGAGTTCCTGTATTCCTTATAGAGGAACCACAGGTCTCAGCATACCTTGGGGTGGATAAGGAGTTCCTGTATTCCTTACAGAAGAACCACAGGTCTCAGCATGACTTGGGGTGAAATAAGGAGCTCCTGTATTCCTTATAGAGGAACCACAGGTCTCAGCATACCTTGGGGTGGATAAGGAGTTCCTGTATTCCTTATAGAGGAACCACAGGTCCCAGCATACCTTGGGGTGAAAGAAGGAGTTCCTGTATTCCTTATAGAGGAACCACAGGTCTCAGCATGCCTTGGGGTGAAAGAAGGAGTTCCTGTATTCCTTATAGAGGAACCACAGGTCTCAGCATACCTTGGGGTGGATAAGGAGTTCCTGTATTCCTTATAGAGGAACCACAGGTCTCAGCATGCCTTGGGGTGAAAGAAGGAGTTCCTGTATTCCTTATAGAGTAACCACAGGTCTCAGCATACCTTGGGGTGGATAAGGAGTTCCTGTATTCCTTATAGAGGAACCACAGGTCTCAGCATGCCTTGGGGTGAAAGAAGGAGTTCCTGTATTCCTTATAGAGGAACCACAGGTCTCAGCATGCCTTGGGGTGGATAAGGAGTTCCTGTATTCCTTATAGAGGAACCACAGGTCTCAGCATACCTTGGGGTGGATAAGGAGTTCCTGTATTCCTTATAGAGGAACCACAGGTCTCAGCATGCCTTGGGGTGAAAGAAGGAGTTCCTGTATTCCTTATAGAGTAACCACAGGTCTCAGCATGCCTTGGGGTGAAAGAAGGAGTTCCTGTATTCCTTATAGAGGAACCACAGGTCTCAGCATACCTTGGGGTGGATAAGTCCCACCAGCTTGATTGAGGAGTCCCAGCATACATCGCAGAGGAGACACTGGTCTCAGCCTACCCTGGGGAAGGATGATGAATCCCAGCATGCCTCGCAGAAGAACCAAAGGTCTCAGCATGACCATGGGTGGAATGACTTGCTTAGTCTGGGTGATACGTGGGATTTATTGTTTATAAGAAGCCTGGCGGTGTCACAAATCACAGACCCCTCACACTGTGTGCCCAATGGCGGTGTTTACAGTATATGAAATCAAGAAACACACACCTCTGTCTCCCCGCCGTCTCCTGTGATCGGCGCGCTCCTCTCATGTAAACACAGGATAGCGGCTAGATCCCATCCTCCACATTCACCTCGTGATGTCACAGGAAACACGTGACCAGGAAGTAGAGGGCGGGAACATAACGTGAATGGGAGGCGGCGAGCAGCAGAGCAGAGTGCACGTTTTCACACTGAAGGTCTCCCTCTCTCTGTATTCATGTGTCTCTCTCTACATGTCTCTCTCTGTCTCTCTCTCTCTGTATACATGTGTGTGTCTCTCTCTCTCTCTCCCCGTATACATGTCTCTCTCCCCGTATACATGTCTCTCTCCCCGTATACATGTCTCTCTCTCTCTCTGTATACATCTCTCTCTCTACATGTCTCTCTCTCTCTACATGTCTCTCTCTCTCTACATGTCTCTCTCTCTCTGTTTACATGTGTCTGTCTCTCTCTCCCCGTATACATGTCTCTCTCTCTCTCTCTCTCTCTCTCTCTCTCTCTCTACATGTGTCTCTCTCTCTCTACATGTCTCTCTCTCTCTCTACATGTCTCTCTCTCTCTCTCTCTCTATACATGTCTCTCTCTCTCTCTCTCTCTCTCTCTCTCTCTCTCTACATGTGTCTCTCTCTCTCTACATGTCTCTCTCTCTCTCTACATGTCTCTCTCTCTCTCTACATGTCTCTCTCTCTCTACATGTCTCTCTCTCTCTACATGTCTCTCTCTCTCTATACATGTCTCTCTCTCTATATACACATGTCTCTCTCTGTATACATGTCTCTGGCTATCTCTATACCTCCCTCGCTCTGCGTACCTCTTGCTCTGTATACCTCTCTCTGTATACATCTCTATCCTTCTCTCTCTCTCTCTGTATACCCCCCCCCTCTCTCTTTTAATGGTGGAAGGTACAGTCTTTTTTGAGTGGTTTTGTATTAATCAATAAACTTGAATTACTTTTACATTTTTCTGTTTTTGACATTATTCATTGCTAGATCCCTGAAGCTCATTGAAGTGGTACTTTGGATTGCATCCTCTTCTAATGCAGGAGGAAGAGGCATGCAGATTCTGCCGCGCTCCACAGGAGGGGAAAGAAACTGCTGTACACTGGACACGCCAGCCACCCGCTTCCTAGATGGGGCAAGTGTGGGGCTTTTATGTCCCGACTGTCCACCCGGTGGAGGTTTTGGGTTGCCACCAAATGACCTGGCCCCCCCCCCCCAAAAAAATAACGCACACGCCACTGATTGTAACATTATAAAGTCCTCCAAAAAAAAATTAAGAAAAATGCACCTTCCAAAAAAAGCACTGCTTCTTGGTGTGCCTTATACACATGTCCTCCACCTCAACACACTGACTGGCTTACCCAAGATATTGTCTGACTCAATCCATCAAGATTACCGTAGTCCAGTCAAAAACCATGACATTAAAAGAAGTATGGGGTTTCATTTTTTTCCCCAGAATCATACTAACCTAGGTGGAATCGGCATTAGGCTGATGCTGCATTTATCCTCCTCTGGCTCTGAGAACACTGAGAACTGAGCGATCAAACACAGCTAATCGCTCGGTTCTTAGGGCTCCCCTAGCAGAGAGCTGGTGACTGCCAGTCACCAGCTCTCTGCTCTGCCACACCCTTGCTCACTGGAGCACTGGGCTGTGGAGGGGTGGGAATGGCCAGGTTAGACTCCCAGTGGATCACGGCTGTGACTTAAGCCCGCTGTCTACCAAAATGGGTCACAGAAGTGCACAACAAGCTGCACTCCTGTGATTTACAGAAGTACAGCCAAACAAGCTTTAGCTGTACTTTTCCTTTAACCTCTTATGGACCGCCGCATGTACATTTACGTCGGCAGAATGGCACCGACAGGCACATCAACGTATATATACGTTGGTGCCTTGAGGTGGGTCGGGGGTCCGATCGGGACCTCCCCCCCCGGTACATGCGGCGGTCCCCGTAGCTGGCCGAGCGATCCGGGATGAGGGGGCGGCTATTCGTTTTTGTCCGCCCCCTCCGGATCGCTCCCAGCCAATCCGCGCGCTCCCCCGCCCTGCACTTCCTCCTCCTGTGTAAACACAGGAAGGAGGAAGTGATGTGATCTCTCCCCTCAGTGGTATTTTCAACCGCCGCTGAGGAGAGATCACATCTCACAGTAAGTCTGCACAACACTACACTGACACATAGGCACATTAACCCCTTGCGATCACCTCCCCCCTGTCACACTGTCACTGAATGCAGTAATCATACATGTATGATTACTGTATTTAGTGTCAGTGTGACAGGCAGTTAGGTTCAGGGTAGCCCCCATACACCCCCCTAATAAAGTTTTAACCCCTTGATCACCGCCCTAGTTAACCCTTTCACTCCCTATTGCCAGCATCAGTAAGCGATCATTTTTCTGATCGCTGTATTAGTGTCGCTGTTCCCGCTAGGTAGCTAATTTTTTTTTTTATTGCGATTTTTTTTTTTTACTAAAGACATGTGGCTAAATAAATTTTGGCCTAAATGTTTGACTAAAATTTAGTTTATTTGATTTTTCTTATAACAAAAAGTAAAAAATATTGATTTTATTTTCAAAAATGTCACTCTATTTTTGTATATAGCGCAAAAAATCAAAATCACAGAGGCAATCAAATACCACCAAAAGAAAGCTCTATTTGTGGGAAGAAAAGGACGCAAATTTTGTTTGGGAGCCACTTCGCACGACCGCGCAATTGTCTGTTTAAGCGACGCAGTGCCAAATCGCAAAAAGGGGCCTGGTCATTTACCTGCATTTTGGTCCGGGTCTTAAGTGGTTAAAGTGTGTTTAACCACTTTTCACCCGGTCATTAGTATATTGACGTCTGGGAAGTGGTTGTGTTATCCTGACTGGACGTCTATTGACGTCCAGCAGGATAACGTGGGGACGCGCAGGGCGGTGATGCGGGGTGTCAGTCTGTCAGTCAGTCTTCGATCCCCTCCCTTGCCTATCCAGACACTAAGTAAGGCAGGCCGTTCAAAAGCTAAGGGAAACCTAGGGTCTCCCAAAAATGAGGCACCTCGAGGTGTCGACGTAATTAAACAAAACTTATCTTTATAGTCTGCCCATAGCTTCAGACCTGCTGCAACTATGGTGTTCTTTGTTCCCAGACCAGGCCAAAAGCGGTTGGAGGACCAAAGAAAACCAGGAAGGTGAAAGGGGACCACGGAGTCTTGTTCGAATCGTACCCAGGGCACTCTAGAGTTATAGATATTCCATTGAGCCTGCTGGGCAAATCTACTGGCTAGGTAATAGAGCCAGATCTGGGGAACCCCCAGCTCACCATCAGCAGCAGGGCGATACAGCACAGTCCGGGCAAACCTCGGGGGCCTATTACGCCAAACGAACCTGTTTATATGGGATTGAAAGTCTGTTAAGCATTGTTTGGAAAGTCTAATCGGGAGGGAACGGAAAAGGAACAAGAGTTTAGGGAGGATTGTCATTTTAACAGCCGTAATACGGCCTAAAAGGGAAATATGAAGAGTGGACCAGAGCTTCATAAGGTGCTTCAAGGATGTCATAAGTCGGGGGTAATTAGCATGAAAGAGTTTGCCAGCATCACCGGTCAGTTCGATTCCAAGGTAGGGTAGGGAGTCAGCTGTCCAGGAAAAGGAAAAGTTTTCCTTTAAATGTCTAATCTCTCCGGGGGAAAAGCCCACTGGGAGAGCAATCGACTTCGAAACATTAATCGAGAGACCGGACACCCTCTCAAAGTCAGACAGAGTGCGTAACAGTACCGGTAAGGTAAGTAAAGGATCATAAATGAACATTAATACATCATCTGCATACATGGAGAACTTATAATCGTGAGATCCCTTCCCATAACCCCCTAATGTCAGAGTTTTCCAAAAAAGCTATAGCTAAGGGTTCTAAGGCCAACGCAAATACTAAATGGGAAAGGGGACACCCCTGCCTCGTCCCTCTGCCAAGACTGAAAAAGTCAGAACAGCAGCCCGGGATCTTAATACGGGTGGTGGGGTTCCTATAAAGGGCTTGAAAGGCCTGGTAAAACTCACCCTGAAAACCCATACGATGCAAAAGGACTGACAGGTAGTTCCAAGAAACACTGTCGAAGGCCTTGTGTATGTCAAGTCCTAGGAGAAACAACTTGCGTGAGAACAGGTTAGCGTCTTGAATGATATCTGCAGCTAAGCGTATATTGTCAGTTATAAGCCTGTGGGGGATAAAGCCAGATTGGTAGGGTGAAATAAGAGAGGAAATCACCCCAGCTAGCCTGTCTGCCATGATCCTAGAGAACATTTTTAAGTCGTTATTAATTACCGAAATGGGCCTATAATTTTGGGGAAGGGTGTGATTTTTATTGGGCTTGGGTATAAGGAACATATTGGCCATCAACATCTCCGCCGGAAAACTATCACCTTTCAGTACTGCATTAAAAAGACAAAGTAGTCTAGGAGCCAGCGGAAGAGCAAACTTTTTATAATAAATTGACGAAAATCCATCAGGGCCGGGGGCCGAGCCAGACTTCAATGACTTAATCACATTTAAAATTTCCATAAGGGTAATAGGTGAATTAAGCTTCTCACGTTGAGTAGGGGAAAGGGTGGGAATAGGGAGGGCTTGCAGCCATTCATCTGCGTGGATCGGGGGTTCAGGGTACCTAGCAGCCAACAGAGTGGAATAAAACTGTTTAAATTGTGCTAGAATTTCTTGGGGGTGCGAGGAGTTATGGCCGGTGCCATTATCTAGTTTATAAACATGAGGGGGGCCTGTAGAGTGGTTAAGTCGTCTCGCAAACATGGTTGAGGCCGTGTTCCCATGCAGCAGAAACCTAGCCTTGGACCACCAAAGTGATTTTTCGGCTTTACCAGATAACAGGGTATCCAATTCTAAACGCTTCTGGTCAATGGCTGTCCTGGTAGCTTCTAAATGTAGTGACTCCACCCTTTTATACAGGAGGTCTAAGTCTGCTGAGAGGGACAATATTCTCTGTCTGCTGGCCTTATTTCTGGCAGAGGCGATGCCAATAAGCTTACCCCTTGTCACTGCTTTATGGGCAGTCCAGACAACAGAGGAGGGGGTTTCAGGAATAGCATTAATGGTAAAGTACTCTTCGATCGCCTCAGCCACTTCTGACTCGACCCCTGCGTCCGAAAGGAGAGACTCATTGAGCCTCCATGAGTGTGGAGTGGGGGCCAATCCAATGAAATTAGTGGAGAAGGATACCACATGATGGTCCGACCAGACACAGGGGTGGATAGAAGCAGTCACAGAATTCGCCAGAATAACTGGTGAGGCGTAAATGTAATCAAGCCTTGCCGAGCTGTTATGTGGATGAGAGTAAAAGGTGTATTCCCTAATCCCCACATTATGTGCCCTCCAGGAGTCCACCAGTTGGTGGGCCAGCAGATATTTAACCAGAGATTTCGGAAAGGCCCTAGTGGAGGGAGCCAGAGTACACCTATCTAAGGAGGCATTAGCTACCATGTTAAAGTCCCCCCCTATTATCATATGGGGAGAACGGTGTTTTTCCAGTAAATTAAAAAAGGTGGTAAAAAATGAAACCGGGGCATCATTCGGGGCATAGATACTCGCTATCGTTAATTCTCTATCGTTCACAGTACCTGTGATAATAACATAACGGCTATCTGGATCCTTAATGACATGTTTCACGTCCATAGGGAAGGAGGCATGTAAAAAAATGGCAGCGCCCCTACTCTTAGACGAGTGTAAAGAATAATAGGCATGGGGGAATTGTCTATGAAAAAAGTTAGGGTGAGAGGCAGTAGCAAAATGTGTCTCCTGTATAAGGAGGATTTTGGCCCCCAGCTGTCTGTATAGACCAAAGGCTTTACGTCTTTTGATAGGGGAGTTAAACCCCTTTACATTATGGGAGATACACTTTATTGCCATGAATCTGCAAAGGCCAGACTATCACTGGGAAATTAGATATCAAAAGCAGGAAAAAAAAGAAAAACATAAATTGAAGCTCCATGGCCCAAAAAACAGCAGGGGGCGCTGCCATTCCACGCCACATAGTGGTCCAATTCCTCAAGGGAAAAAATACTACATATGCAAAGAACAATAGCACACTGTCACAGTACATCTGAGAAATCTGAGTTATCAGAAAGGAGAACAACTGACCTGTAAGAAAATTATTAAACTTCAAATAAAGACAATAACAAGAAAAAAGGAAAAATAAGATCAAATCCAAAAATTGAGTCAACATACATATTCGAAACATTGGATCAGGTAACTAGAGTAATTAAACCTGATATCAAGAATATCACAACACGAGACAACTAGGTCTCGAACCCAGCAAGGCTCCCAAAAAAAAAAAGGGTTGAGAAAGAACCAAAAATCCCTTCTCTCCAGAGGCCTAATACCGGGTGGGGAGAACATGCGACAGCTCCAAGGGAACAACTCAAAAGAACTTGCTGCAGATGGTAGTATTCTTGAATAGGGCAGCCGTCCTCTGGGTAACTGAAAAGCAGAAATAAACTGTAAAAAAAAAGCCTCAGGGTTGGCCGTCATTCCTATCCCCAGCTCCGTAGCGAATCCTTCTTCTGTCCCTCCGTGGTGGTGGAGTGTTCCAAATTGGGGCAGGTCTGGGAGTCGAGGGAGGTCTGCGAATAGCTCCAGCATCTAGGAGCCCCAGTTTCACTAAGGCCGCGTACACACGATCGAATTTGTCCGCTGAAAACGGTCCGATGGACCGTTTCAACAGACAAATCCGATCGTGTGTACGGGCTAGCGGACAGATTTGTCCGCTACAAACCTGTCCGTCGGATATGTCCGCTGGTTAGTACGGGAAACCAGCGGACATATCCTCCCGCACATGCGTCGTATCCTGTGAATGGATCCGACGCATGCGCGCGGAAGTGTTTACTTCCTGGTGCGGTGACGTGGCGGCGTCAACGTCACCGCCGCGTCACCACGCTGTCTGCCGGCGGGGATTTTGATCCGATGGTGTGTACACGCCATCGGACCGAAATCCGATGAGACATGTCCGCTCTAAACTGTCCGTCGGACAAGTTTGAGCGGACATATCTCATCGTGTGTACGAGGCCTAAGATTTCCTGGCCCTCCACAAGAGTGGTTGCTACATAGGTCGAGCCATTATGAGGGATTACCAGCCGAAAAGGAAAGCCCCACTTGTATCCAATACGGCAGATTGGAGAACCGCAGTGACTTCCTTCAAGCCTCTGCATCTGTCCAGCGTGGTGGGAGAGATGTCTGGGTAGATCTGAATAACGTGATCATCCAGCGTAATGCGTTGTCGGTTTCGGGCAGCTCTAAGGATTTCCTCCTTGATAAGAAAGTCCTTCATACATAAGACCACATCTCTAGGGGGTTTATCAGCCGGAGGTTTCGGTCTGAGGGCCCTATGTATGCCGTCACAAGTAAAGGCCGCTGCATCACAGTCTGAGGGGAGAGATTTAAAAAGGCGAATGACCATGGGGATTAGATCAGCCTCCGATTCAGGAACACCACGCAAACACAAGTTATTGCGTCTGTTTCTGTTGTCCAGATCTTCTATTTGGGATTGCATCTGGGAAAAGGCTGCTGTCAGAGACTCATATTCCCAACTGAGATCTCCATAGGCCAGGGCTAATTCATCGTGTTTCGTTTCTAGTAAGTCAGTCCTGTAACCCAATGCCGCGATCTCTTGCGAGAGCGTGTGGGAAGTTCTGTTCAGTTCAGATTGAAATTTAGACGCCCGTTTTTCATACATCCGCTCCAGGCTTGTATCTAGGTCCGCCTTGGACAGAGCAGTCTGGGACCCATGGTGAGGGTCTAAGGGTAATGTAGGTGTCTGCTGAGAGGACATAGCAGGAGAGGGTAGGCCAGACCCAGCTGCGGCGCCATCTTGCGCCATGCTGATCTGCTCACGTGTGCGGAGGAGATAGTGTGTCAGCGTGTGTTGAGCTGAGCCCCCGGGCTTTCTTACCCTTGGACGGCATGCACGATTGAGGGGTGTCAATTGTGAGAGTTTTCAGGCTGTTTATGGCCCTCTAGCAGCGGTAGTGATTCCGAGTGGAGCGGAGCTGTTGTCTCAGGCGTCCATTCTGTTCAGCGCCGCGCATGCGCCCCCGCGGACGCAATTTTGAAGCGGGACATGTTGGGTATCAATTTACTCGGCATAACATTATCTTTCACAATATAATTAAAAAAATTTGGGATAACTTTACTGTTGTCTTATTTTTTAATAAAAAAAGTGTATTTTTTCCCCAAAAAAGTGCGCTTGTAAGACCGCTGCACAAATACGGTGTGACAGAAAGTATTGCAACGATCGCCTTTTTATTCTCTAGGGTGTCAGAATAAAAAAAAATATACATAATGTTTGGGGGTTCTAATTAGAGGGAAGGAGATGGCAGTGAAAACAGTAAAAAAAACACACATTAGAACTGCTGTTTTTACTTGTATTGCCAACAGCCACCACCAGATGGCGCCAGGTCACATAAGGAAGCTTGGGCCTTCACAAGGCTGCAAAGCCGCCGCCTAAATTACCAGCTGTCGTGGGCCCCTCCGCGACCGCGTGGAGGCGCATTTACCGGCAATTTTCCGGCATTTGCCGGCAAGCAGCATCTTTGGAGCGGTAAAGCAGCGGTGTGTATACCGCTCCTTTACCACTCCTTCCCATTGAAATCAATGGGACACCGCGATTATACCAAACGCAAACCGCGGCTCTAGCGTTATTAACCCTTTTTTCGGCCACTAGGGGTTAAAACCGCATGGCTAGCGGGCGAATATCGCAGTAAATACTACGGTATATCGGTGCTAAAAATCGCGCCACTGTACTGCCACCGTACCTCCAGTGCCCAGCGTGAAAGGGGGCTAATTATTATACAGGATTTATATAGCGCCAACGGTTTGCGCAGCGCTTTACAATATTAAAAGGGAGACAATACGGTTATAATACAATAAAATACAAGAGGATTAAAGGGGTTGTAAAGGTAAAAAAAATCTCTAACACAATGTTCACTTTCTAAAGAATATAGCAAACTGAAGACAGTAGATATACATGCAAGACTTAAAGGGATTGTAAAGGTATTTCTTTACCCCCAAACAGCTTCCTTTACCTTAGTGCAGTCTTCCTTCACTTACCTCATCCTTCCATTTTGCTTTTAAAATGTCCTTATTTCTTCTGAGAAATCCTCACTTCCTGTTCTTCTGTCTGTAACTCCACACAGTAATGCAAGGCTTTCTCCCTGGTGTGGAGAAAGCCTCTTGAGGGGGCGAGCAGGAGTGTCAGGACACTCTCTACTTTGCAGATAGAGAAAGGAGCTGTGTGTTACTGGGCGTCCTTACTCTCCTGCTCGCCCCCTCCCCCTCAAAAGGCTTTCTCCACACCAGGGAGAAATCCTTGCATTACGATGTGGAGTTACAGACAGAAGAACAGGAAGTGAGGATTTCTCAGAAGAAATAAGGACATTTAGAAGCAAAATGGAAGGATGAGGTAAGTGAAGGAGGACTGTACTAAGGTAAAGGAAGCTATTTAGGGATTTTTTTTTTTTTTTTACCTTTACAACACCTTTAAGAGGGCCCTGTTCAGAAGAGCTTACAATCTTGGTAATTTATAAACCTTCCTCTGCCTGATGCTGTCACATACTGTATGTATTGCACCCATATAGTTGTGTACAGGGCAGGCTCAGCTGGGCGTTTACATGTAAATCTCTGGATTGTGATTGGCTTTGTTCCATCGTCATGTGAGCAGTCCTTGTGAATTGGAGGAAGTGTGTGCAGAAAAGTCATGAGCAGAGCAGCAAGGACCAGGAATGTTATAAAACAGGAGCGACAGGAGTGTGCAGATGACGGCGACAGGCCAGGTGTTCACACTATACCATGCTCCTCCAGACTCTCTAGGATGCTCGGCTTCCACATTCAGCTTCTATAATAGTGACATCTGCAAAGAATTGAAGGAATGCAGGCACTGATCATTTTCCACTTCATATTTCACATTGTTGAGGACTGTATGTTACTGCGGCGGTGGCGAAGAATTTATAAAGAGCGATATTAAACATAAAAAATCATGGCAACAGCAGAGAACCAGAAATGTATGGGCTGTTCTGGTGAGTACATTGGTGCTTTGTACTGAGTTCTTCCTTATGCCGCCGTACACGCGGTAGGAAATTCTGACAAGAAAAGTGCGATGCGAGCTTTTGGTCGGAAAATTCCGACCGTGTGTAGGCTCCATTGGAGTTTTGCTGTCGGAATTTCCGCCAACAAAACATTGAGGGCCAGATTCTCAGCGGCGCTACGCCGGAGTATCTCAGATACCCCGTCGTATCGCCGTTTTTTTTGGCTCGTATCTATGCGAGTGATTCTTAGCATCACTTTGGCATAGATACGCTTCAACATCCGACAAGTGTAATACCATTACACTTGCGGATCGTAGTTGTAATGACAACTCCGGCCACTAGGTGGCCTTTACATTGTCTTCTCATTTGCCTATGCAAATGAGGCTACTACGCCAATTCCCGATCGCTTTTACGCCGGCCCGTCGTCGCGTACGTCGTTTACGAACTCGTAAGGTTACCCCTGCTTCTATGAGGAGTAACCTTACGAAGTACCGTCGGATGCCGTCGGATGCCATGTTAAGTATTTATGACGTCGTTTTACTAACTCGTTCGCGAATAGGGCATTGCGTAGTGACGATCACGTTGTTTTGACGTCGGTTTCAACAACGCTTTTCGATGTGAGCTGGAGCATGCGCACTGGGCTTTTTCCCCGGCCGGCGCATGTGCAGTTCGTTCGACGCGGGGGCGCGCTTAATTTAATTTAAATACAAGCCGCCCCATTTGAATTACGCGGGCTTACACTGGGCGATTTACTCTACACCTCCGCAAACTACGGAGCAAGTGCATGGAGAATACGGCACTTGCTCTAGTACGATGCGGCAGCGTAGTGTAAATGGCTTACTGTACGCCGGCGATTTTCTTAGAGAATCTGGCCCTGAGAGCTGGTTCTCTATTTTTCCGACTGGAAATAGTTCCTATCGAAAAATCCGCTCGTCTGTATGCAATTTCGCCACGCAAAAAAAAAAAACACGCATGCTCAGAATCAAGCAGAAGAGCCAAACTGCCTATTGAACTTCATTGATCTCGGCTCGTCATACGTCTTGTACGTCACGCGTTCTTGACGGTCGGAATTTTAGACAAGATTTGTGTGACGTGTGTATGCAACCACGGTTTTCTTATCGGAATTTCCGATCGTGTGTACGCGGCATAACTTTCAGAAATACAAGCCACATGAGAACTTCTGTTTGGACACATAAGCCCGGATTCACAAAGCACTTACGCCGACGTATCTCCAGATACGCCGACGTAAGTACAAATATGCGCCGTCGTATCTATGCGCCGACCCACAAACCAAGATACGTCGAAAAATAGGCTTCAGCCGCCCGACGTAACTTGCCTACGCCGGCGTATAGTGGGTGCATATTTACGCTGGACGCATGTGGAGCTCCCATTGATTTTCGATGCAAATGAGGCAAATACGGCGATTCACGAACATACTTGTGCCCGGTGCATAATATACGCGGTTTGCGTAAGTCGTACGTCCGGCGTAAAGTTATTCCCTATATAGGAGGCGCAACTCATGCAAAAGGTATGGACCAGGGAACGAATGCCGTCAAATTTTACGTAGTTTACGTTGTACGTGAATAGGGCTGGACGTAGGTTACATTCACGTCGTAGGCAGTTGTTTCGACGTGATTGTGAGCATGCGCACTGGGATGCGCCGTTCGTTTTAAAGCGGATCTCCACCCTAAAGTGAAGATCCGCTGATCGGAACCCTCCCCCCCTCCGGTGTCACAATTGACACCTTTCAGGGGGGAGGGGGGTGCAGATACCTGTCTAAAGACAGGTATCTGCAACCACTTCCGGCCCGCAGTCTCGGGCAAAAGACGGGTTTTTTGGCGACATCCCGTCGCCCCCCCGTTGTGTGCTGGGAACTCTCAGCTCCCAGCACACAGCGGGAGCCAATCGCCGGGCGCAGCGCGACTCGCGCATGCGCCGTAGGGAACCAGGTAGTGAAGCCGCAGCGCTTCACTTCCTGGTTCCCTCACCGTAGATGGAGGGGGGAGCAGCAGGGTGACGAGCGATCGCTCATCCTCTGCTGCGGACGCCGCTGGACTCCAGGACAGGTAAGTGTCCTAATATTAAAAGTCAGCAGCTGCAGTATTTGTTGCTGCTGGCTTTTAATATTTTTTTTATAGTGGGCCATCCGCTTTAAGTACTTGTTTGGCACTCGGCTCATCATTTGCATGGGGTCAAGCCTCATTAGCATGGCTCACGCCCATTTCCACCTATGCCGGCTTACGCCGACGAAATATATACACCACGCTGGTGCAACGTTGGGAGTATGGCTTTGTGAATTCCATACTTGCCTCTCTGCGCAGTGCCGGCGTAGCGTAAAGAAGATACGCTACGGCTGCATAAATATGCGCCGTTGTATGTGAACCCGGGCCATACAGTCTGTACTGAGATATGCTGCTGCCACTTTGGGTTCTACACACGTAGATTTTTTAACCGCTTAAGACCCGGACCAATATGCAGGTTAAGGACTTTGCCCCTTTTTGAAATTTGGCACTGCGTCGCTTTAACTGACAATTGCGCAGTCATGATGCGACGTGGCCCCCAAACAAAACTGATATCCTTTTTTCCCCACAAATAGAGCATTCTTTTGGTGGTATTTGATCACCTCTGTGGTTTTTCCTTTTTGCGCTATAAACAAAAAAAGAGCGTCAATTTTGAAAAAAAATTCGATATTTTTTTACTTTTTGCTATAATAAATATCCCCCAAAAATATCTAAAAAAAATAAATTTTCCTCAGTTTAATCCGATACGTATTTTTCTACCTATTTTTGGTAAAAAAAAATCGCAATAAGCGTTTATCGATTGGTTTGCGCAAAACTCATAGGGCCAGATTCAGGTAGGAGAGCGGATCTTTATGGTGGAGTAACGTTTCTCATTTACAAAGTTGCGGCGGCGTTGCGAAAATGAGCCGGTGTTATTCAAATTGGGCGGGTAGGGGGCGTGTATTATGTAAACTATGCGCGATCCCGCGGCGAACGTACTGCGCATGCGTCGACTGTCAGTGCGCATGCTCCAAATTCTGTCAGGGAACGTCAATGACGTCAATCCCCATTCACGGACGTTTTACGCAAACGACGTGAACATTTCTAAATTCGACGCGATGACGACGGCCATACTTAACATAGGATACTCCACCTAGGGGTCATGTTTTTCTTTGCGCCGCGTATCGCTTATGGAAACGTCAGAAAGTCACTGCGTCGGGCCCGAGTACGATCGTGAATTTCCAATTCTCGCTGATTAACATATTCTCGGCGTTAATCAGCGGGAACGCCCCGAGCGCCATTTTTAAAATTGCAGTTCCGATACGACAGCGAAATACAATTACACCGCTCGTATAGGAACTCCAACCCGGCGTATCTTGTTTTCTGCTTACAGAAAACAGGAACGCCGGCTCAAAGTGAATCTGGCCCATAGCGTTTACAAAACAGGGTATAGTTCTATGGCATTTTTATTAATATATTTTTTTTTTATACTAGTAATGGCGGCGATTAGTGATTTTTTTTGTGACTGCGACATTATGGCGGACACATCGGACACTTTTGACACATTTTTGGGACCATTGTCATTTTCACAGTGAAAAGTGCTATAAAAATGCACTGATTACTGTGAAAATTACAATGGCATTGAAGGGGTTAACCACTAGGGGGCGCTGTAGGGGTTAAGTGTGACCTCATGTGTGTTTCTAACTGTAGGGGGTGGGCTGGACGTGTGACGTCACTGATCGTCGTTCCCTATATCAGGGAACAGACGATCACTGACATTGCCACATAGAAGAACGGGGAAGGTTTTTTTACACTCACCTCTCCCAGTTCTTCAGCTCCTGTGACCCGATCGGGTCCCACGGTCACGGATTTAGGACTGTGTCGGCGCGCACGCGACCCACGGCTGTGCTCTTAAAGGGGACATATATATAGGTCCATGTGCCCAGCTGTGTCATTCTGCCAACGTATATCGTCATGCAGCGGTCCTTAAGTGGTTAAATGCCACTTGAACCTTCAATTTAAATCAGCCACATAGATAGGGTTACTTGGAGACCATAAGTGTGTGCAGCTTATTGCATTACAATGTGCACACCAAAGCTCAAACCCATATGTGTAAGTATGTGTGTATGTATCTATACTTTATACATTATATTACCAAAAGTATTGGGACGCCTGCCTTTACACGCACATGAACTTTAATGGCATCCCAGTCTTAGTCAGTAGGGTTCAATATTGAGTTGGCCCGCCCTTTGCAGCTATAACAGCTTCACCTCTTCTGGGAAGGCCGTCCACAAGGCTTGTCTATGGGAATGTTTGACCATTCTTCCAGAAGAGCATTTGTGAGGTCAGGCACTGATGTGGACGTGAAGGCCTGGCTCGTAGTCTCCGCTCTAATTCATCCCAAAGGTGTTCTATCGAGTTGAGGTCTGCACTCTGTGCAGGCCAGTCAACTTCCTTAACCCTTTCTCGGCCGCTAGCGGGGGGTAAAACCGCACCGCTAGGGACCGAATATCGTGTCAAAAACGACGGTATATCGGCGCTAAAAATAGCGCCGCTATACCGCCAGTGCACCTCCTGCGCCCAGTGTGAAAGGGTGCTTAATCTGTCCTGAGCAGCTTCCTGTTCATTCGCAAACTGAAGCATAGTAAACACAGTTTACTATGCTTAGGCTATGAATAAACACAGTGAGTGATCCACAGGTATGTGTGCAACAGCATTTGCAGAAAGACCTTCCTGGGCGTACTCTAAAAGGCAAAATAAGTCATGTACAGAAGTTATATCCCTTCATTGTTCTAAATTCCCTGAGCTGATGAATTCTGATTAGCTTTGTAAGTTTTCCACCCTTTGCTCTTTTTTATAGAACTAAATAGCCCAGGACTATATATATATATATATGAGACCCTTGAGGTTTTGTGTGTATTCTTTAGAATGCCTAACATGCTTTTTTGTTGCAGGATCCTGTGTTGAGTATCTGAAGTCCCCAAAGTTTCTAATTTACCTTGGACACTCTCTGTCGACCTGGGTAAGAATATTTGAAAACTTCTTCCTTGTCAGTTTGGTCTGAAGAGCTATGAATTGTATATGTCCTACGAGCCTGACAAGGGTTACCAATTCTGGACCTGCAATGTGAAAATTGTGCCTGACTATCCCTCATTAGAAAGGACAGTATTGTGCCTGACAGTCCCTCATTAGAGAGGACAGTATTGTGCCTGACAGTCCCTCATTAGAGAGGACAGTATTGTGCCTGACAGTCCCTCATTAGAGAGGACAGTATTGTGCCTGACAGTCCCTCATTAGAGAGGACAGTATTGTGCCTGACAGTCCCTCATTAGAGAGGACAGTATTGTGCCTGACAGTCCCTCATTAGAAAGGACAGTATTGTGCCTGACTATCCCTCATTAGAAAGGACAGTATTGTGCCTGACTATCCCTCATTAGAAAGGACAGTATTGTGCCTGACTATCCCTCATTAGAAAGGACAGTATTGTGCCTGACTATCCCTCATTAGAAAGGACAGTATTGTGCCTGACTATCCCTCATTAGAAAGGATAGTATTGTGCCTGACTGTCCCTCATTAGAAAGGACAGTATTGTGCCTGACTATCCCTCATTAGAAAGTACAGTATTGTGCCTGACTGTCCCTCATTAGAAAGGATAGTATTGTGCCTGACTGTCCCTCATTAGAAAGGACAGTATTGTGCCTGACTATCCCTCATTAGAAAGGACAGTATTGTGCCTGACTGTCCCTCGTTAGAAAGGGCAGTATTGTGCCTGACTGTTCCTCATTAGAAAGGACAGTATTGTGCCTGACTGTCCCTCATTAGAAAGGACAGTATTGTGCCTGACTATCCCTCATTAGAGAGGACAGTATTGTACCTGACTATCCCTCATTAGAAAGGACAGTATTGTGCCTGACTATCCCTCATTAGAGAGGACAGTATTGTACCTGACTATCCCTCATTAGAAAGGACAGTATTGTGCCTGACTATCCCTCATTAGGACAGTATTGTGCCTGACTGTCCCTCATTAGAAAGGACAGTATTGTGCCTGACTATCCCTCATTAGAAAGGACAGTATTGTGCCTGACTATCCCTCATTAGGACAGTATTGTGCCTGACTGTCCCTCATTAGAAAGGACAGTATTGTAGTGCAAAAAAGAAAAACCGCAGAGGTGATCAAATACCACCAAAAGAAAGCTCTATTTGTGGGGAAAAAAGGACACCAGTTTTGTTTGGGAGCCACCTCGCATGCAGGGGAGGACTGACCATTGAGTCACTCGGGCACTGCCCAAGGGCCCCATGGGCTGCGTGGAAGTGTCTATCAGAGCCAGCGGCTCTGATAGGTTTTCCGATTACAGCCCTCAGGCTCAAGCGTCATCGAGGGCGGGAGAAGACATCGAGGGACAGTGGAAGCAGGATGGCTGACCCCAGAAAGGTAAGTTCCGGGCGGGGGGGAATTTAACAGGGCACAGTGGCAGCATTTAACAGGGCACAGTGGCGCTGATTAAAGGACACAGTGGCGCTAATTTATGGGCACAGTGGTGCTAATTTATGGGCACAGTGGTGACAATTGGTGGGCACAGTGGTGACAATTAATGGGCATGGTGATGACAATTGATGGCACAGTGGCTGCGTTTGGCATGGCACAGTGGTGACAATTGATGGACACAGGGGTGACAATTGATGGGCACAGGGGTGACAATTGATGGGCACAGTGGTGACAATTGATGGGCACAGTGGCGACAATTGATGGCACAGTGGCTGCCTTTGATGGCATGGCATGGCACAGTGGTGACAATTGATGGGCACAGTGGTGATAAATGATGGCACAGTGGCTGCGTTTGATGGCATGGCACAGTGGCTGTGTTTGATGGCATGGCACAGTGGCTGCATTTGATTGCACAGTGGTGACAATTGATAGCAAAGTGGCGACAATTGATGGCACAGTGGTGACAATTGATGGGCACAGGGGCTGCATTTGATGGGCACAGTGGCTGCGTTTGATGGGCACAGTGAGGCTGCAATTGTTTGTTTTTTTTCGTTTCTTTGCGCCCCCCAAAAAATTTTCAGCACCAGCCGCCACTGGATGGAAGGGTAGGTAAATAGGTTCAGGTGTAAAGTCACAAATAGGAACTCCTGCTTCCAGCAAACAGTTCTCGTTGTCACTCTAGCCAAAGTGGGTATTGCTCACCGGGATAGGTCCCTCTCACTGGCTTAGCAGCCGGAATGGCGCACGGAATAAAGTACAGTCTCTGCCACAGACCTTGCTTTATGAGGAGACACTTTTGGTCCAGAATCCCCTGACACAGGATTCAGCACCCAGATCTCTCCAGATTAACTTTTGTAGAACTCAGATCTGACTGCCCATACACACTATCAGTTTTCCTGACGGTTTTCTCTTCAGGTTTACCAAAACCATCTAATATGAGGTCAAACCTCAAGAGTTTAAATTTGTATGCAATCAGGCCGGCCCTTGTACTACATGGTTTTGGTAAACCTGAAGAGAAAACCATCAGGAAAACTGATAGTGTGTATGGGGCTTGACAGGCGATCACCATCGAGCCTCTCAGTATATGGTGCATCCTCCAGGCCTTCTTCCAAGATACCAGCCTCTTGCATGGTCTTCTCCAGGATAGGTCCTCCCCTGGCTTCCTTCATCAAGTGGCTTTCTCCCGCAGGACAGACAGCACAGGATCACCTTGAAAATGTAGACCCAGTCTGACTACTGGGCCTACCAAGCGAAGCCGCAACCCCGGACCAACGTGGTCCCGGAGCCAGGATTCAGGATCACGCACCCCAGGCCATGTGGGCCATGAGGCGCGTGGGACGACAGATCGACCTCTGGCAATGGCGTCTGTCCCTTTATTACCCCTCCATAGCATGCACAGTGGGGCGATCATTACCACTGATTCGCTGCCAAGGGGTACACCCAATACACCCTGACTCTTCTGCTGCCACCTTTGGCCTGGAATGGTAATAACACCCCCAGGCGAACAATGGTGGCTACTCCCAGTACAGCCATGACTGGAACAGAGACTAAATTGCCCATAATTACTTGTCTGAGCCAAATAACGACTCAGACCCCACTAAATTTACAGCAGCGCCTGTTCAACAGGAGCAGGGTGCTACAAAGGGTTAGGATTAGATGAACGGGAGGAGGGGGGGGGGGTGTAAATCCTAAGCCTGGAGTTGGATTTTAATGTGTACATTGGATTGATAACGGAATAGGTGCTCAGTGAGAATATACTAAACTTTTCCTTAAAGGACAATTGTATTTTTTTAAATGCCTCCCCCCCACCAACACCCCTTCCACCACTGCCACCTCTTCTGAACTAATCCTCACCACAGCTTCTTAGTTACCTCTGTAGCAGAGCCATTTCCTTGTGCACTGATTTTATCCATTATTTTTCCTTTACAGGGGGATCGTATGTGGAATTTTGCTGTGTCTCTCTTCCTAGTAGAGCTGTATGGAAACAGTTTACTTCTGACTGCCATCTATGGGCTCGTGGCAGCCGGCTCTGTTCTCCTGCTTGGAGCCATCATTGGAGCGTGGGTGGACAACAACCCCAGGCTGAAAGGTAGAAAAAAAAAATATGAGACCAGCAGTGGCGGCTGGTGCTCAAATTTTTTGGGGGGGGTTTTCTGAAAAAAAAACATCAAACGCTGCCACTGTGCCATCAAACGCAGCTACTGTAACCATCAATTGTTGCCAGTGTGCCCCATCAATTGTTGCCAGTGTATGCCCATCAATTGCCACCAGTGTGCCCCATCAATTGCTGCCTGTGTGTCCATCAATTGCTGCCCGTGTGCTGCCAGTGTGCCTATCAATTGCCACCAGTGTGCTGACAGTGTGCCCCATCAAATGCCGCCAGTGTGCCCCATCAATTGCCGCCAGTGTGCTGCCAGCGTGCCCATCAATTGTTGCCAGTTTGCACCATCAATTGCTACCAGTGTGCTGCCAGTTTGCCCCATCAATTGCCGTCAGTGTGCTGCCAGTGTGCCCATCAATTTCCGGCAGTGTGCTGCCAGTTTGCCCCATAAAATTCTGCCAGTTTGCCCCAACAATTTCCGCCAATTTGCCCTATCAAATGCCACCAGTGTGCTGCCAGATTTTCCCCATCAAATTCCGCCAGTGTGCTGCCAGTTTGCCCCATCAAATGCCGCCAATGTGCTGCCAGTTTGCCCCATCCAATGCCGCCAGTGTGCCCATCAATTTCCGCCAGTGTGCTGCCAGTTTGCCCCATTAAATGCCGCCAGTGTGCTGCCAGTTTGCCCCATTAAATTCCGCCAGTGTGCCCATCAATTGCCGTCAGTGTGCTGCCAGTGTGCCCATCAATTGCTGCCAGTTTTCCCCATCAAACGCCGCCAGTGTGCTGCCAGTGTGCCCATCAATTTCCGGCAGTGTGCTGCCAGTTTGCCCCATAAAATTCTGCCAGTTTGCCCCAACAATTTCCGCCAATTTGCCCCATCAAATGCCACCAGTGTGCTGCCAGATTTGCCCCATCAAATGCCACCAGTGTGCTGCCAGTTTGCCCCATCAAATGCCGCCAGTGTGCTGCCAGTTTTCCCCATTAAATTCCGCCAGTGTGCTGCCAGTTTGCCCCATCAAATGCCGCCAATGTGCTGCCAGTTTGCCCCATCAAATGCCGCCAGTGTGCCCATCAATTTCCGCCAGTGTGCTGCCAGTTTGCCCCATCAAATGCCGCCAGTGTGCTGCCAGTTTGCCCCATTAAATTCCGCCAGTGTGCCCATCAATTGCCGTCAGTGTGCTGCCAGTGTGCCCATCAATTGCCGCCAGCGTTCTGCCAGTTTTCCCCATCAAACGCCGCCAGTGTGCCCATCAATTTCCGGCAGTGTGCTGCCAGTTTGCCCCATAAAATTCTGCCAGTTTGCCCCAACAATTTCCGCCAATTTGCCCCATCAAATGCCACCAGTGTGCTTGTCGCCATCCGGCACTTACCTGTCTTGGTCAAATGTCTTTTCCCTTGTCCCATCCTCTTCCGCCTTCTGCTATGACACAGTGACCCTGTGTCACAGTGCCTGTCGCTTCAGCCAGGTGACCGCAATCAGGTGACCGGTAACCAGACCCGGTGCACCTGATTGGCTGAAAAGTGATTCCCTAACACAGCACTGTTTTAACAGCGAACGCACAGCAGTGCGTCCGCTTTTTAACAATTTGGAAGCCTATTAGAGCCCACAGGCTCTAATCAGGAAGCCTATTAGAGCCTATGGCTCTAATCAGGGACTTCCAAAACACCCCCACCGCTGTAAATCAGATGGCCGGCGCTTGACAAGACGCCGGGGACCTGAATAGTGGGCGGCAGCGGCAACAATAGATATTCAATGCATGAATCTATCTATTGTTGATTGACGGGTGCAGGAGAGAGGGGGCGGCGCTCCTGCACCCACTATGGACGCACCGCCACTGGAGACCAGTGATTTTATATACCATAAAAACACTACAAAGAAAGAATGATCACCACTAAGGACAAGAAATAAAATAATGTTAAAGAGCCTTGTCATCTGTTAATAAAATGTAAAGTTAACATGTCCTGAAAGAAATGCGGTCCTGATCCTGATGGATTCATATCCTGCTGCAGCATCATCTGGAATTCACTGACTTCAATCTCGACTGTTCCATTTTGTGGTTTAAATTTATACTTGCCATTGAATGTTTAACAGCTTTGCATTCACATGATATAGTAGATTTGGGTATTAGTAATACCCAGAGCCGGGACAAGGGGTGGGCGGAAGATGCGGGTGCCCTGGGTGCCTTCCTTCTGTTACAAGGCTGGGCAGTTTAACATCTTTGCCCTGGGCACTGGATGACCATGTCCCAGTACTTGTAATACCCAACTGTCATTGCCAGTGCAGTTGTATCCAAGGATGGCAACCTGGGAGCAGTTCCACAACAAAGATCATCACCCCTTGTGGGTGCACTGATGAGCACCAGATGGATCCTTAGATTCTGCACCATGGCCCTCTTCAGGACCCACAGCCATCTGACAATGAGAAAGATCCACTACCATTATGAAATAGTTGGCCTTCCTAAATTGCTTGTTGCCCAGCAGTCAGGCAGATCAGGAAAATCACAGAAAAGGCAGACATCCCAATCTACATGCTCATTACAGGAGACTACAAAGTTGGCATGCCTGATGTTGTTCTGCCAAGTTCTCCAACCTGTCAGAAACTCCAACTGCTTATCTTCCGGTTTCTTTAAAACCAGCAGTAATTGGAGTGTTTGACAAATTGGTGATTGGACACAACGCTGGCAACCGAACAGAGTCCAGTGCAGAATAATATGAGTGGAGATTCTTACTCCGCTCTGATACCAGCCAACAAAATGGCCGCCTCATCCTCATTAGCAGCTGTGCTGTCAAAACAGCTCAGTCTTCCTGTACCGGACTCTATTAGGTTGTCGGTGTTGCGTCCAACCGCCAATTCGTCAAAATCTCTGATTACTAAGGTTTTAAATTAACCGGAAGTGACGTGGTTGGAGTTTCTGATGGGTTGGAGATATTGACAGAACACCATTACCATAAAATTAATTATCATAAATAGAGATCAGTATTGGTTGTAGGGCTGGATTAAGAATTAAGAAAAATAAATACAGCATACTTAGGGAACCAAAGGAAGGGGCACCCTAGCTAACACGTCGTACACTTTGTAATGAAATGCACTTCTCCTTTTTGCTCCTTTGCCTGTGCAAAGTGATACCTTCCTTCATCCATTCCTGATCTATACTTACTGAGATCTGACTGCCCTGACCTCTGTTATTGATCATTTACAGCTTGTATTGTTGCCAACCTTACAGATTGAGATTTACTGGCACAGCACCAAAAATTTACTGGCACAGCCAAGTTTTTACTGGCATTTCTAAAAGTTGCAAAATTACAGTTTAAAGTGCAAATTTCAGCATTTAGGTTACAAACAAGTACAATATGCAATTAGCAATATGATTTAAGGTAGATATGAAAGCAAAACATATTTCTTATTTTATTTTCAATTATAATAAATAAGTATCTCAAGGACAGGACTGACATTCCCGCTCCCAGCTTGCCTTTCTCCCATCCCATAGACCCGCATACTAGGCTCCAGACTCTCCACTCGGCTCCCTTGCACCATGACATCACATGACATGCTCAGGCACCGCTTCCACCAGACCAGCCCCCTGCCAGCGCCTCCCAAATACTTTATTGACCAAGACCATTGAGATGGTCTTGGTCAGCTCCGGACCGGAAACTGTGAATGCGCTGAGCCGAGTGTCACAGCCATCTTTTTTTACTGGCAGCCTTTTCCTGTCACTGGCAGGAGAAAAGTGCCTGTTTTTTAATGGCTGCAGTCCATCTTTGCGACTGTCTGCTACTTCTCCTGGGGACAGTCCCAGGCAACAGGAGCCGTCAAACTGCCACTTGTAGGCAATCTCGAGCTCCCATTCCTGCTCGACCAGGAACTCCAATTCCTCCAGGTCACACGCCTCTTCGGGGATGTCCAGGATGTCTTCCAGCCCCCACTCCCAATCGCTCCCAAAGTCTGGGTCTCTGTAAATTTTTTGATGAAGCAGCCCCACGCCGCCATAGCCAATGCCTTCTGTCGGGCTTCCATCTACTGTACCTGGCCACAGTTGAGCTGCGAACAACTGGAGGGCTCTGTAGCTGGAGTCCAGCCTCATCTCCTCCCAGACCAATCTTCTGAGCTCCATCTTCCACTTGTCTGGCAGTCAGGAACACCTCTCGCGCCAGGTACTGCATCCAGTACATCTCTGCGGTGGAGGGAAGGATCTTCCCCTGATGGTGCCACTCGTTGCTGGTTGACGGTGGATCACATCCCCCCAGCTAAGCATGGCGCAGCCTCCTCCCGAACTCCGCTCTCATGCTAGCTTGTCCCCGTATCGCTCCTCAGCAGCTGCCCAGATCCTGAATCCCTGGGGTTGGTTCGGATGTCCAGAATTGCAGGAGACATCCCACCGCTGCCACCACTGTGACGGATCTGGGTTACCCTGGCTGGGCACCTCCGCCAGACCTGTGTCTCCTGTTCTCCAAATGCACCCGCAGCCGACAGACTCGCCATAACCAGCCCTTAACCCTCCAATCACGAGGCAAACCACACAGGTGTTGAGTGTTAAACATGCAGAGCATAAAACTGTTTATTAAGTACAAAACATACACCTTTAAACACAGTTAGGGACACTCCCCTTAGCTTTGTCATAGAGGGGGTAGGGAACCAATGGGAACTTGACACTTGTACATTCAAACAACTACAGTTGAAACATACCAAGGGATTATGATAAGCAGGCAGCCCCTCCTTACACATCCCCTGCTGGGATGTATCTCCACACCATTTGTCTATGTGCCATGGCCTAATATAATTAAACACAATAACTAGAGGGGGGGATGGGGGAGAAGGGATACAACTTACATAGAGCCTCGTTACATTGCCATTTAGTCCCCAAGTGTCTCATTCTCTACTGGGCCATAGTCTTTGGGTAGGAGCAGGGCCATCTTTAATGTTGATTGGACCCTGGGCAAAAAAAATCTTGCCCCTCCCCACCCCTCCCTCTCCCCCATGCAATTTTGCTCTCCACCTGCTCTGAGACATACAATAAATATCAGCTAGACTTAAAATCAGTTTACTGTATCAGACCAGGCAGTGATTGCAATTGGTTGCCCGAGGTTACAGCATATCATTACCACTTACTGGCTGGTTGCTAGAGGTTACAGCACACATTACGGCTCACTGATTAGTTGCTAAAGTTTACAGCACATGATTTCTTCTTGATTGGTTGCTGGAGATTACTGGACAGTAATACTGCTCACTGATTAGTTGCTAGAGGTTACAGCACGTGATTTATTCTTGTTGATTGGTTGCTGGAGATTATTGTACAGTAATAATGCTCAGTGATTGGTTGCTAGAGGTTACAGCACATCATCTCCTCACTGCAGAGGGGCATTATATACATATGAATGCCGCTTTTATTTACATATGAATGCCGCCGACCTTTAGCTATTTACATATGAATCCAGTCGATATTTACATATGAATGCCCCCCCCCCCCCCATTATTTACATATGAATGATTCCATTATTTACATATGAATGATTCCATTATTTACATATGTATGACAGTTATTTACATGTAAACACAGAGTCTGCAGGTGCGTCATCTGTGCCCAACAATAGGGCAGAGCTGGGCAGCATTAGTAGCAGCACTTCAGGACACAGCACAGGACTAAAACTTCAAGGGGCGAGGGAATTTAAACTGGGATAGTTGGCAAGTATGAGGCAGCTGCTTTGGGCTCCACAACAATGACAGGGCCCAGGGCAGCTTCCCCTTTTTCCCTGCCTTAAAGATGGCCCCGGGAAGGAGGCCAGCCCACAGCCCCCTCCAAAACACACAGTGACAGCGGTTCTGTCACAGTCTTATATCTAAATATTGTGTTGTATATAGTTTTACCAATTTGCCTGTTTTTTTTCTTAACCTTTCACAGTAGCCCGGATTTCGCTGGCTGTGCAGAACATCTCTGTAATGATCTGTGGCATCGTTTTGATGGTGGTCTTCCTGTACAAGGCTGAACTGTTATCCATGTATCAAGGATGGCTATTGGTTAGTCATTTTGTTTATTAATCATACATACAGTAGCTCTATGTATAAGGGCAAAGCCCAGTAAAAGCAATGATGTAACAAATTGGGCTATGTGGAGTTAAAGATGTTTTTTTATTTATTTTTATCTCCTTTTTTCAGATTTTACGTTTTTTTTTTTTTTTTTATAGAATCACATACACACAAAATACATAAAAAACAAAAATGTCATACACAATCATATCAAGCCAAAAACATTAAAAGAGAAAAGAAAAGGAAAAGAAAGATGTATTTACACTATTATAGCGGTCAACAATCCTCCCACATTGTAGATAGGACCTATTTTTAACCATACACCTATATATATATATATATATATATATATATATATATATACAGTACAGACCAATAGTTTGGACACACCTTCTCATTCCAAGAGTTTTCTTTTTTTCATGACTATAAAAATTGTAGATTCACACTGAAGGCATCAAAACTATGAATTAACACATGTGGAATTATATACATAACAAAAAAGTGTGAAACAACTGAAAATATGTCATATTCTAGGGTTCTTCAAAGTAGCCACCTTTTGCTTTGATTACTGCTTTGCACACTCTTGGCATTCTCTTGATGAGCTTCAAGAGGTAGTCACCTGAAATAGCCTTCCAACAGTCTTGAAGGAGTTCCCAGAGATGCTTAGCACTTGTTGGCCCTTTTGCCTTCACTCTGCGGTCCAGCTCACCCCAAACCATCTCGATTGGGTTCAGGTCCGGTGACTGTGGAGGCCAGGTCATCTGGCGCAGCACCCCATCACTCTCCTTCTTGGTCAAATAGCCCTTACACAGCCTGGAGGTGTGTTTGGGGTCATTGTCCTGTTGAAAAATAAATGATGGACCAACTAAACGCAAACCGGATGGAATAGCATGCCGCTGCAAGATGCTGTGGTAGCCAGAGGTTCAGTATGCCTTCAATTTTGAATAAATCCCCAACAGTGTCACCAGCAAAGCACCCCCACACCATCACACCTCCTCCTCCATGCTTCACAGTGGGAACCAGGCATGTAGAGTCCATCCGTTCACCTTTTCTGCGTCGCACAAAGACACGGTGGTTGGAACCAAAGATCTCAAATTTGTACTCATCAGACCAAAGCACAGATTTCCACTGGTCTAATGTCCATTCCTTGTGTTCTTTAGCCCAAACAAGTCTCTTCTGCTTGTTGCCTTTCTTTAGCAGTGGTTTCCTAACAGATATTCTACCATGAAGGCCTGATTCACACAGTCTCCTCTTATCAGTTGTTCTAGAGATGTGTCTGCTGCAAAAGGTGGCTACTTTGAAGAACAGTCCTAAATATCCAGTCAGATATAGTCAGAGGATGTGGGGAGGTCCACAAACAATGCACAGTGATCCGCTTTGGTGACATGAGTACTTACCTTAATTATAACTTTAAAACGGTGTTCCACCAAAAAAAAAAAAAAAAAAAACATTGAAAGCCAGCAGCTACACATACTGCAGCTGTTGGCTTTTAATAAATGGACACTTACCTGTCCTGGAGTCCAGCGATGTCGGCACTCGCAGCTGCTGTTTCCATCAGCTGTCAGGTGCTCCAACCGCCATTGCGAGTACGGGAACCCGGCAGTGTAGCCTTTCGGCTTAACGCCGGAAACCCTACTGCGCATGCGCGAGGCCTCGCTCCTCTCTCCTATTAGCCCGGCGGCCGGTGGAGGAAGAGGGAGCTCCTCAGTGACATCTCGGCTCCGCGGCATGGACTCCCGGAAGTGGGAAAGGATACCCGTCATAGACATATAACAATAAGACAAAAAGAAGAGAGGAAGTTCTATGTCTGGCTGGTCCTTTTTGCAGGTATAGCTATGTAAAACATTAAAAAATAAGTGCCTATACTGTTAAAAATACAGTAATACACTATATCAACCTGCTCTGCACGTGCTCAGTTGGTCTCCTTTCTTGGTATTTTTCTGGCACTGTGCTAAAAATCTGAGCCACTAGAAGCCAATCAGCCTAAAGCTTTACTGCTGCTCGGGGACTTTGGCAAGAAAAAACTGGAGGCACATTAAAGCACACACTAAGCTTGGTGGCATAATTATTAATGTGGAATGTATGTTCCTCATAAACGTTATTTTTTATCAAGTTCTTATGCCGCGTACACACGATCACTTTTTGTGATGTAAAAAACGTCGTTTTATCTCATGAAACAAAATGACGTTTTTCAAACTTCATTTAAAAAAAACGATGTTGCATACACACCATCGTTTTCTGAAAATGCTCTTGCAAAGCGCGGTTACGTAAGACACTTTCGACGGCACTCTGTTCCATTGAAGCTCCCGTCTCATAACTTGCTTCTGGGCATGCGCGGGTTTAACAACGCCGTTTTAAACGTCGTTTTGCCCACACACCATCATTTTTTGTGAAACAAAAGACGACATTCTAAAAAACAACATAAAAAATTCAAGCATGTTCGAATATTTTTTTGGTCGTTTTTTGAAGACATAAAACGACGTTTTGCCCACACACGATCATTTTAAATGACGTTTTTTAAAACGTCGTTCTGTTTCATCACAAAAAACGACCGTGTGTACGCGGCATTACCGGTAAAGTTCTGCTTTCATTTCCACTTTAGACCAGTAGAAAGCATTACATTGGGATATATCAGCAACCATTAACCAATTGTTCTTTTTCATCACCTGGTGCTTTCACTGCAGGTAGACCCAATGCCTTGTACACACGATCTGTTTTCCCGTCGGTAAAAAGTCTGCTGGGAAAACCACGGGGAAAAATGAGAACCTGCGCGGTAGCTTTTTTCCCCCTACACAAGGCCTGTTTTCCTGACAGGAAAACTGCCATGAGAGCTTTGGTCAGGAAACCCGGCCGTGTGTATGCTCCACCGCAGGTTTTACCCAAAGGAAAACTTCCGGCTTAAAAAACGTCGGGAATGCCGGCACTAAAAAATAAACTATGTTCTCATATTTCCCTCTCGGATTCCCTGCGGTTTTCCTGACGGGAAATCTGCGATGGAGCATTCACACAGCCGGGATTCCCGTCCAAAAGCTCTCGTGGCAGTTTTCCTGACAGGAAAATCGGTCACGTGTACGAAGCATTATTCTAGTATCAGCCAAAGATTATGGCGACTTTCCAGGTGGATGGTCAGCTTCTTTCCTATCTGTAAATTTTTGGAGAGATCTTCCCCTCTGTGGTCACTCAAAAGGCTTCTCCCCTCAGATTGTATTTTCCTGAGTCTTCACTGTAAAAAGTCAGTTCTAAAAAAAAGTAGCCATTAAAACTTACCAGAGACATTACTGTCTAGTCTAGATACTATTTGTCATCTTTCTCTCTTTTATAGATTTTGTGCTACGTCCTCGTCATCTCAATAGCAGATGTTGCCAATCTAGCAAGTACGGCCATGTCTATCACCATTCAGAGGGACTGGGTTGTTGTGGTTGCCGAAGGTGACAAAAACCAACTAGCAGGTAAAATCTTTTCTTTTCCGTTGACCTAAGTTAGAAAAGAAAGTATCGGTACCTTGAGACAGTCTGATGCGGCGTACACACGGTCGTTTTTTGTGTTGAAATAAAACAATGTTTTAAAAAACGTTTTTTGTCTTCTGAAAAACGGCCAAAAAAAAATTCGAACATGCTTCAATTTTTTTATGTCGTTTTTCAAAATGTTGTTTTTTGTGTCATAAAAAGTGATGGTGTGTGGGCAAAACGACGTTTAAAACAAGGTTTTTAAACCCGCGCATGCTCAGAAGCAAGTTATGAGACGAGAGCTTGAATGGAACAGAGTGCCGTCGAACGTGTTGTACGTAACCGCGCTTTGCAAGAGCATTTTCAGAAAACGATGGTGTGTAGGCAACGTCGTTTTTTAAAATGAAGTTTGAAAAACGATTTTTTTTTTATGAGAAAAAACAACGTTTTTTTACAAGACAAAAAACGACCGTGTGTACGCGGCATTAGCCTCATCGTTCTACAACATGATCCTATACAAGAATCTGCATTTTAAACTAGGAGTAATGCTGCATACACACTACCGTTTTTCGGGATGTAAATTTTTTTTTTTATGTCATTAACCCCTTAACCCCCGGACCATATTGCTGATCAAAGACCAGAGCACTTTTTGCGATTCTGCACTGCGTCGCTTTAACTGACAATTGCGCGGTCGTACGGCGTGGCTCCCAAACAAAATTGGCGTCCTTTTTTTCCCACAAATAGAGCTTTCTTTTGGTGGTATTTGATCTCCTCTGCGGGTTTTTATTTTTTGCGTTATAAACAAAAATAGAGCGACAATTTTGAAAAAAAATAATATTTTTTTTTGGATAAATCTTTTTTATTGCATTTTTGAACAATAAACAACAACAAAAACAACAAAACAAAGCAAAAAAAAAAAAAAAGTGAAAAAACATAACAGGTACATAATCAGCAGGCAGATAGTGCTTAAAGGGTTACTAAAGTAAAAACAATTTTTTGCTGAAATGACTGGTTACAGGGTATAGAGACATAAAAGTTAACTGATTCCTTTTCAAAATGATTAAAAATAGATAAAAATCAATCATATAATGTGCCTGCAGGTTAGTTTCACTTTTGAATTGGCTTCATGTTTCTGTGAAGTAGAAATAGACACACAGAACAAAAACAAACAAATCCAGGGCAGTGTTTTGTTTTTAAAATGAATCTGATTGGTTCTGGGAAATTTTAAACACACAGTAATGACAGCTTAGACCACCGTGAGAAAGCTCCCAGCACTGTGGTTATAAGGAAACAGACAAGCAGGAAGTGTGGAGAACAGAGCAGGATTACAGCAACTTCAAAGAAAAAAAACGAACAATAAGGACATGAAACCAGTACTGCAGTAAGGTAAAGGAAGCTATTTAGCTAAAAAAGAAAATCCTTAAGTGATCCTTTAACAAGTCTTCATATTTTTAGCATGTGATCTGAACAGTGCATGACAGGTATATGCGTACTCGGGACATAGTTGATATCCAGTACGTCAGACATCTCCTCCATCACCAGGAACAGCTATTCCCCAATTAGGCATACAATGCTCCCATACCCCGCTTCAGATTTTTTTAAATATTTTTCACTTTTTACCATTCGTTCGTATTGGAGTAAGCACATTCATCGCGACTGAAAAGTGTGAATCGTCCTTTAATAACACAAAATCAACAAAAGCAGCCCCAAGGGTGGCGCCATCCGAATGGAACTTCCCCTTTATAGTGCCGTTGTACGTGTTGTACGTCACACCGCTTTTTTTCACGATCGTGTGTAGGCAAGGGCGGTTTAACGATCGGGTTGAAAAAACTTTGTTTTTTCTAGACCATTAAAATTTTTATTTTTTACATCCTGAAAAAGGGTCTTGTGTACGCGGCATGAGCCATCTTTCAGGATTTGTGGTTTTGGTTGTAGCTAAAAATCTATAACTTTATTCACATCAGATATGAATGCTACAATGAGGCGGATTGACCAGCTGACAAACATCCTGGCTCCCATGGCTGTCGGACAGATTGTAACCTTTGGTTCTTCAGTGATTTGTTGTGCCTTCATTGCTGCGTGGAACCTTGCATCCATGTGCATAGAGTACCTGGTGCTATGGAAGGTCTACCAGAAGACACCAGCTTTGGCTCATAAGGCGGGAAGGAAGAAGGAACAAGAACTGAAACAGCTGAATGTCAATGGCGTTGGTAATGTCTCTTTTAGTTTGATGCTTAGAAAAAACAGAACATCTTTAAAGTGGAGTTCCACCCCTCCCCCCACCCAAAAAAAAAGAAGGCATTACTGTGCATGAAAAAAAAAAAAAAATAACATTTGGAGATTTTTTTTTTTCTTTACTTACCTCTTAATGCCTATTGCTATGCGGTCCCTTGAAATCGTCCTCCTTTCCTCTCCACGGCTCCTTACGTCACTTCCCTCGGTGTCTCCGCTCGCTACTGCTCCTGGGAGATGAGTGTCGTCATTTCCCAGGAGTCAATGGGCAGCACAGAGGGCTTTCGTTGCCATCACAACGAGGCGGGCACTTCCGCCGCCACCGCCCATTGTGATGGCAACCTGATTAGTTGACGTGTCTTGTCGAGAAATGACCCCTGTCGAATAATGCACAGCGCTTGCCCAGTACGGAGCTGCTGAAAGCCGTCGAACATTGGACTCCACTGTTCGATGGCTTCGGCGGCTCCATACTACGCAATCACAGCACATGTTCAGTACAGGGCAGACATTATTCGACAGGGGGAATTTCTCGTCAGAACAACGGCGCTGCAAAAATGACTCAATGCGCATGTGCGATACCGGGGAGAGAACGGGCACCGTATGCCGGGAACAGGATGCTTGTGGGCTTCACATGCCCACAAGCAAAATTAAAACGACCAAGAAAGGATTAACAAACTTTATTTAAGACATAAATCCAGACATCGGGGGGACACATTTTACAAAAGACATGAGTGTTCAAATGCTAATTTAAAAGCTTCTGAAAGGGTTAAAAAAAAGAGAAATCGATTGTAGTTGGAACACCGCTTTAAGCTTTGTTTCCTGTTTTTCTCTTTCAAATATGAAATAGTTGTAGCACTACCCCTGAAGGAGCTGCTGGTTTGATTTGGATGGCATGTTACCTCTGTCTTCTCGCCGTCCAGGGTACTGGATGACAACTGTAATAAAGTCAATGTCCACAGGTGTCTTTTCTGTGCTTTTATTACCCAGCCTGGTAAAAACAATACAAGTAGAAATAGGTGAAGATATAGAAGAAATGGAAATGGCGGATTCAGGGTTAACTGGTGCGGAAACAGTCCTGCTTCCAATGAGAAAACTCTAGCCAGAGTGGGTACAGTGCACCTGGATAGGCCTCTCTAACCAGCCTGGCAGCCAGAGTGTCACTTGGAACTTTAGGTTAAAGTCTCTGCCACAGACCCACCTAAAGGTGGAGACAATCTCAGTCCAAAATCTGGATTCAGCACCCGGTTGTCCTTCAAAACAGCTTCAATTGCATCAATAACTGACAGGCGACCATCGTCCAGCCTGAGACCAGCCTCTCAGGTACGAAGTGTCCTTCGATTAGCAGATAGGCCTTTCCTGCGACACCAGCCTCGTGCTCGGTGTCCTTCAGACAGGATCTCCATCGACCGGCTTCCTCCACTTTGGACGGACAGCACAGGACCACTTGTAAATCTGTAGACCTACGAGGTAGATTGGCACTTTAACCACTTGAGACCCGGACCAAAATGCAGGTAAATTACCTTGCCCCTTTTTGCGATTCGGCACTGCGTCGCTTGAACTGACAATTGCGCGGTCGTGCGACGTGGCTCCCAAACAAAATGGCGTCCTTTTTTCCCCACAAATAGAGCTTTCTTTTGGTGGTATTTGATCACCTCTGCGGTTTTTATTTTTTGCGCTATATACAAAAATAGAGCGACATTTTTGAAAAAAAAACAATATTTTTTGTTATAAGAAAAATCAAATAAACTAAATTTTAGTCAATCATTTAGGCCAAAATGTATTTAGCCACATGTCTTTAGTAAAAAAAAATTGCAATAAAAAAAAATTAGCTACCTAGCGGGGACAGCGACACTAATACAGCGATCAGAAAAATGATCGCTTAGTGGCACTGGCAATAGGGAGTGAAAGGGTTAACTAGGGTGGTGATCAAGGGGTTAAAACTTTATTAGGGGGGTACGGGGGCTACCCTGAACCTAACACTAACTGACTGTCACACTGACACTAAATACAGTAATCATACATGTATGATTACTGCATTCAGTGACACTGTGACAGGGGGAGGGGGGGGGGCTGATCGCAAGGGGTTAATGTGCCTATGTGTAGTGTGTGTCAGTGTAGTGTTGTGCAGACTTACTGTGCGATGTGATCTCTCCTCAGCGGTGGTTGAAAAAAACTCTGAGGGAAGAGATCACATCGCTTCCTCCTTCCTGTGTTCACACAGGAGGAGGAAGTGCAGGCGGGGGAGCGCGCGGATTAGCTGGGAGCGATCCGGAGGGGGCGGACAAAAACGAATAGCCGCCCCCTCATCCCGGATCGCTCGGCCAGCTACAGGGACTGCCGTATGAACCCCCTTAAGGCACCAAAGTAAAAATACGTTGATGTGCCTTTCGGTGCCATTCTGCCGACGTTAATGTACATGCGGCGGTCCTTAACCAGCTAGACCAATGTGGTCCCGCAGCAACACTTACACACACCCCGGCCAGGAGGGCCATACACGGGGGTGGTGGGATGACTGCCCAGATGGAAGGCGTGAGGCAACGACCCTGAACTAATAGCGTCTGCCCCTTAAATACCCCTCCCCTGCATGCACAGCGAGGCGATCAACCCTCCTGATTAGCTGCCGAGGAGAAGTATCCACACTACCCTGATTCTACTGCTGCCCCCTGCCGTCTGGGGGTGACTGAAGTCCCCAGACAAAAGGATAGGCACACAGCACAGCCAGGGCTGGAACAGAAGCCTATAACATTTGGCTAAATTAACATGGTCAAAGCCAATTAACTCTCTAAATTTACAATAGCACCTGCCATGAAAGTAGCCAGGTGCTACACAGTATTTCAATTTATATTTTGTTGTCTTTGATTTTTTCTTCTAAATTACAGATTCAACCTCAAGCAACCATGGGAACCCTACAGAAGATGATCACCTTATGGCAGAAAAAGCAGAGTCATCAATTGAAAAGACTGCAGAGCCAGGCTGCTTTCACAGAATGACAGAACCATTCCTCATATTAAGGGATGGCTGGGTGGCCTACTATAGGCAGCCAGTGTTTTGGGCTGGAATGGGACTAGCCTTTCTCTATATGACTGTCCTCGGATTTGACAGCATTACGACCGGCTATGCCTACACTCAAGGGCTAAGTGCCTTCATTCTCAGCCTTCTTATGGGAGCATCTGCTGTTTTTGGTATAATGGGAACTGTGGCCTTCACCTGGTTGAGGCAGGTATGTGGCCTGGTTCATACTGGCTTTATATGTGGAATAGCTCAGCTTTGTAGCCTTGTTCTTTGTGTGGTGTCAGTCTTTATGCCTGGAAGTCCATTTGATCTTAGTGTTTCTCCATTTGAAAATCTTGGCACTCATTTATTTGGGGGACAGCCAGTTTCCACAGTGTCTTCAGCTAGTGTGCATCAAGAGAACTTCACAGGCACTATACAGAGTCTACTGAATGACTTCAACACATCTACCACCCAACCTCATGATGTCTCTATCCCGCTGACCTCTGTCAGTCTACTCTTTGCTGGGATCATTACAAGCAGAGTTGGTATGTGCAAGTAAAGATTATTTTCTCCTTCCTCCCTTCTCTTGCTTCCTGCCTCCCTTTCTCCTTCCTCTCTTATCTTGCTTCCTGCCTCCCTTCTTCCTTCCTCCCTTCTCTTGCTTCCTGCCTCCCTTCTTCCTTCCTCCCTTCTCTTGCTTCCTGCCTCCCTTCTTCCTTCCTCCCTTCTCTTGCTTCCTGCCTCCCTTCTTCCTTCCTCCCTTCTCTTGCTTCCTGCCTCCCTTCTTCCTTCCTCCCTTCTCTTGCCTCCCTTCTCTTGCTTCCTGCCTCCCTTCTTCCTTCCTCCCTTCTCTTGCTTCCTGCCTCCCTTCTTCCTTCCTCCCTTCTCTTGCTTCCTGCCTCCCTTCTTCCTTCCTCCCTTCTCTTGCTTCCTGCCTCCTTTCTTTCTTCCTCCCTTCTCTTGCTTCCTGCCTCCCTTCTTCCTTCCTCCCTTCTCTTGCTTCCTGCCTCCCTTCTTCCTTCCTCCCTTCTCTTCCTTCTTACCTTCTCTTTCTTTTCCCTTTTTTATTCTACTCATCTCTTTTCCTTCCATTGTCTGTCTTCCTTTCTTCTTTCTCTTTCATAGTTTATTTTTTCTTTCTTTTTCTCTTCTGGTTTCCTTCCCTCTCTTCCTTCCTTTCTTCCATTTTCTAAATGATATATATAAGTTACTGTACTTTACACACTAATCTATGATTATACCAGTGAGAGGGGGGAGTTTTGGGACTTTAAATGAGGCACAATGAATGTGCCTCCATCCCTGGTTCAGGTAAACAAGAAAAGAATGTGGGACTTTGAATGAGGCCAATGACTTGTAGGGGTATAATGATGAGTAAACACTATTCGTGACAATAGTATGAAATAGAGGTCTTAATGGACTTGTGTCTTTTTTCAACCTCACCTACTATATGTAACTATGGTTGGCAGTGACAGATGGCACTGGTTGGCACCAGCAGGTGGCACTGATTGGCACTGGCAGGCACTGATTGGCACTGGCAGTGGCAGATGGCACTGGCAGGTGTCACTGGCACTGACAGATGGCACTGGCAAGTGGCACTGGTTGACACTGATTGGCACTGGCAGGTGTCACTGGCACTGACAGATGGCACTGGCAAGTGGCACTGGTTGACACTGATTGGCACTGGCAGGTGGCACTGATTGGCACTGGTTGGCACAGATTACCACTGTCAGGTGGCACTGCTTGGCGCTGACAGATGGCCCTAGTTGGCACTGGCAGGTGGCACTGATTATTACTGGCAAGTGGCACTGGCAGGTGGCACTGGTTGGCACTGGCAGGTTTCACACTGAGCCGATAGTGTAACTGTGTGTAAAACTGACATATAACTGAATGCAGAGAGTCCAGCTGTCAAAATTTGGCGGTGATGTTGGGGGTGGGCGGGACCCGCAGTGGGTGGACCCAGGGTGGGTGGCACCCAGCTATCAAACACCAGCCAATTATTGGGCTGCTTAAGAAAGGGGACGGGGCCACATACACGTAGCAGGCTGCCAAGATCGCATCCCATTGCGGTGGGCGATGGGTGGCTCTGACAAGCTGGCTGGTGTTTGATAGCTGCTGGGTCCCGCCCACCCCCTGACACCAATGCTCAATTTTGACAGCTCCTCTCTCTCTCTGCATTCAGTTACATGTCAGTTTCACACACTCAGTGGCTCTGACAAGCGCTGGGCTGTGGAGAAGGGAGGGCCTGTTGCAGTCAGTGTTAAATATCGGCCTAATTTGGATAATAATTGGCCGATGCCAATTTCTCAAAAATGATATATCAAAAAACAATATATTGGTCGACCTCTAGTATGAAGCAAGTAAAAAGGTAATTTCATATATATACATACACATGGCACATGGCATGAACATAATGGATACATTATACATAACCCTATAACTCTAACCCTTGAAAATTCGAAATTTCAAATTTACGAATTCCCGATATTTAGAATTTATGAATTTTCGAATTTTCAAATTTACGAAATTCCAAATTTGGAATTAACCACTAACCCCTAACCTTAACCCTAGCCCTCATCCTAACCGTATAACTCTAACCCTAACCCTCTAAATCTAACCCTCTAACCCTAACCCTTTAATTTTCGAATTCCCGAAATTTCGGAAATTCGAAAATTATGAATTAAAAAATTAGAAAATTATGAATTTGAAAATTGTGAAGTTCTAAATTTCCGAAATCCGAAATTTTGGAGTTAACTAATTTGTCAAAATTTGTTAAAAAAACGAATTTGGAACTAAACAAATTGCACATGTCTACTGATTATCTTGGGGAGGTGTTTTAAAAAAATAGTACACTGGCTAGCACCGTGGCCTTACAGCATTTGAGTACCATATTTCATTTCCAGGGTCACCATCTGCATGGAATTTGCATGGTCTTGCAAAGTTTGTGTGGGTTTCATGGGTTCTCCGATTTTCTTATAGGTATGTAAACTGATTCATGTTAACCCGAGTCATAGTGGTAGGTGTCTCTATGACTGTGGTAGAGGCAATACACTGTACAACTTCTTCAGAGTCAGAAACGTCTCTGAAAGTTTATTATTCAAGATGACGACTGTATATAGAACATGAATGAAAGAATATGCTTTTTTTTTCAGGACTTTGGTCATTTGACCTCACAATCATACAACTACTTCAGGAAAATGTGATGGAATGTGAAAGAGGCACCATAAATGGCGTCCAGAACTCCATGAATAACCTGTTGGATCTGCTGCACTTCATCATGGTGATCCTAGGACCCAACCCAGAGGCTTTTGGCCTGATTGTTCTCATTTCAGTTTTCTTCACAGCTATGGGTCACATGATGTATTTTCGATTTGCTTACAAAAACATAGGAAGATAACTGTTCTCTTGCTCTTCCTCTGACCCTAGACCAGTTCCAAGCAATCAACCACATATGGATACCTCTGCTGTTTAACAGGCTCTCCGATTTTGGTCCGATTCTGGTATTGCACTGTCAGAAGGGAATCTTTTGGAATCCTCTCCCCAAGATTTCCTGGACGTTATAAACTGTTCTCTGGCTGGGATTCCCTCAGTCTCAAATGGTGAAGGGTGCTCCCAGCCAGGGGCGGACTGACAACTCGTGGGGCCCCCCGGGCAATAGGAGATTATGGGGCCCCCCGGGCAATAGGAGATTATGGGGCCCCCCGGGCAATAGGAGATTATGGGGCCACATAGGATACACACATAGGGCCAGATTCAGGTAGATGGGAGTTTCTTTACTCCAGAGTAACGCATCTCATTTAAGTTACTCTGCCGAAATTTTAGGAGCAAGTGCTGTTATTCATGAAGCACTTGCTCCTAAAGTTGCGGCAGCGTATCGAAAATGAGCCGGCGGAATTCAAATTGGGCGGGTACGGGGCGTGTATTATTTAAACTAAGCGCGATCCTGCGGCGAACGTACTGCGCATGCGTCGAGTGTCAATGCATCCCAGTGCGCATGCTCCAAATTCTGTCAGTGAACATCAATGACGTCACATCCCCATTCATGAACTTTTTACGCAAGCGACGCAATTTTTTTTTTTTTAGACGCGATGACGACGGCTATACCTAACATAGGATACTCCACTAGGTGGCTGCTTTATCTATACGCCGCGTATCGCTTCCGGAAACGTCGTAAAGTCACTGCGTCGCGCCCGAAAAAGATCGTGAATTGCCCATTCCCGCTCATTAACATATTTTTTTAGCGTAAATCGGTGGGAACGCCCCCAGCGCCATTTTTAAGTTGAAGTAACGATGCGATGGCAAAATTCATTTACGCTGCTCGCATCGGAACTCCAACCCGGCGTTTCTTGTTTTCTGGTTACAGAAAACAAAAACGCCGGCTTAAAGTGACAGTTAGGCTGGCGGATCAATGGATACTCCAGCCTAACTCTACCTGAATCTGGCCCATACAGTATACATACACAGTATACACACACAGAGGCATACAGTATACATACACAGAATTCACATACACACACTGAAAAGGTACTGGAGAGACGGGGCAGCTATAATTTTGGGATTTTCAAAAAACACAGATTTTTACATACTGTCCCTGGTTTTACTGAGGCTGGCAACCAGGGGCGTTGCTAGGTGGCCGGGGAGGGGGGGGGGGGGTAGTTGTGGTGTGGTGTATGTGACGCAGGCTTTTTTTTTGGCTGGTCCGTGATCTACATACACCGACGGTCGTTACCTACATACACTGACCTACCTTAACTACCTACATTGAGGGTATTGACCTATATAAACTGACCTACCAACACTTACGGTATTGACCTGACCTATATAAACTGACGGTATTGACCTATGACCTACCTACACTGACATACACTGACGATACTAACCTACCTAACATACACTGACAGTAGTGACCTGACCTATATACATACACATTACACTGTCTCTGACCTACCTCAGCTCAGCGGTGTCACAGCAGTTAGTCATTCCGGCATCAGAGGAGGAGCCGAGGAGGGTAGTGGAGCAGAGGAGCATAGGAGAGCAGAAGAGCCTGAGGAGAGGAGAGCCGAAAGAAGATGTGGCGCGGCAGCCACATTGTAATTCCCGCCTTCTGGAGCCTGCATCACCTATGATGGACATCACATATCCCGCCGCGCGGCTTTGAACCAGTGGGACGTCCATCATAGGCGTTGCGCAGGATCCAGAAGGCGGGATCTGCTGCTATGGCACTTGGCCGCACTCGGCAGGACTTGGCTCGGCGACACTTGGAATCAGATCGTTCCCTGCACTCGCCGCTCGGCGCCAACAATGGAGAACATGCACACTTGAGACTCGGCTTTTTGGGGACCCATTCGGGGCTCCTGCCACCCAAGTCCGGGCCTACCGACACCCCTGCTGGCAACCCTGATGGGGCCCCCTAGTGCCTGAATGGTCAGTCTGCCCCTGCTCTCGGCTTCTCCATTCAGCCAGGACTACAGGGAGAAGAGAAGTTTGGTGCTAGATGTAGAACCAAAGACTGAATATTTTTAAGAGGCGCAGTTTGAAATAAAAAGAACGTTTTTCATACTGAGCACCTCCTAGTAATCGGCAGTGGTTTTCCTGTTGATCCAAATGTATCTAACCACTTCATTGTCATTGTTTTCCTACTTCTGATAATGACGGTGCCCTCTCAACTTCTGTGACCCGGAGAAAGCAACAGCCTGCTGCAGCGAACAGTGGGTGCAGCCAAATTACTCTTAATGACATCTTCTGTAGTCCAAGGGAGGGGGGGAAATTAGAAATTCAGACAAAGAAAAAAACATTTAGAAGGGAAATCAAAGGAAAAGGTAAGTGAACCAACAATGCACTAGCATTAAGGACCGCCTAACGCCGATATACGTCGGCAGAATGGCGCGGCTGGGCACAATCATGTACCTATACGTAATTGTTAAATGCCCAGCTGTGGGTCGCGGGCGTGCGCCTGCAACCTGGTCCAAAGCTCCGTGACCCGATCGCCGCCGGAGTCCCACGATTGGTTGAAGTTGAAGAACGGGGAGAGGTGTGTGTAAACACAGCTTCCCCGTTCTTCACTGTGGCGCTGTCATTGATTGTGTGTTCCCTGATATAGGGAAGGGTGATCAATGACTTCATAACGTACAGCCCCGCCCCCCTACAGTTAGAAACACATAGTGGTTAACTCCCAATCTGCAATTGGCATTTTCACAGTAAACTTTTTGCTGTGAAAATGACAATGGTCCCAAAAATGTGTCAAAATTGTCCGATGTGTCCGCCATAATGTCACAGTCACGAAAAAAACAAAACGCTGATCGCCGCCATTAGTAGTAAAAAAAAATAATAATATGCAATAAAACTACCCCCTATTTTTATTTAAAATTGTCGCTCTATTTTTGTTTATAGCGCAAAAAATAAAAACCGCAGAGGTGATCAAATACCACCAAAAGAAAGCTCTATTTGTGGGGAAAAAGAAAAAAAAGGACGGTAATTTTGTTCGGGAGCCACGTCTCACGACCGCGCAATTGTCATTTAAAGCGACGCAGTGCGAATCGCAAAAAGGGGCTAGGTCCTTTAACTGCATATTGGTCCGGGTCTTAAGTGGTTAAAGGAACCTATTTAGAAAATAAAAAACAAACCTTTACAACCCCTTTAAGCTAATAAATTCTGTGGACAAGTTTTTCTACAACAGGCTTCAAACCTGGAGGACGTGAAAAATTTGCCTAAAAAGCACCAACTGCTGGCTTTAAAAAAGACGCCGCCAGCAAACTAAATATTCTGTGTTAAAATATGCTGCAGGGTTTTTTTTTGTCTATTGCATTTATTTAAAATAAAACATCTACTTTAAACGCAATGCACATTAGCACACAAAATTAACACAACAGACCGCTAGTCTGAAGGAGGCCTTAGTGACAGACCAGGTACTTTTCTGCATAGAATTGTGTCACAATATTGTGCACTATGGCGCTCAGTAATGCAGAGTCATGCTGATCTTCAAAGGGAGGTGTCCAGGATACACGATCACCTGCAGGCAGGTTACTAGAAGGTGTAATATGAGGCACATCTGAAGTGCTTATGTCAGTATAGAGAACACAAATCACACTGGGGTTTGTTGTAAGGGAAGCAGCATGAATATCTGTCTAAAGCAGTGGTCTCCAAACTATGGCCCGAGGGCCGGATGTGGCCCTCTGCTTGCCTTTTTTTTGGCCCATTGGGCACTATTCCTCCCACTGATACAAGACACTATTCTGCCACCAACAATGGGGCATCATTTCTCCCACTAACACAAAAATGGGGTACTATTCCCCCCTATGATACCAAGGAATTTGCACTGTTCCTGCCCCTAATACCAAATGAGGTAATGCTTACTCCCATTGATGCCAGGAAAAATGTCACTCTCGCTGGCCATAGACCAGCCCTCCTAAAGTCTGAAGGACAATAAACCGGCCCTTTGCTCAGATTGTTTGGAGATCCCTGGTGTAGAGCAAGTCATGGCTCTGATACAATTATTAACTATCAGTGAAGGGCCTACTCCATAGAAGTCATGGTGGTCGTCATACAATGGACAATGATGGGGATGAATGTCAGCAAGAGGGGGAGGAGTTAAATGGCCAGGGAGGAATGGATGTCAGTGCAGGTCAAGTAGCCATAGAGTATTAGACGTCATCAGAAGGAGGGGAAAATGTCAGCAGAGGGGGTTAACTTTGGAGGGAAAAAAAGGATGGAAGCGCAGGGGGTAGGGAGGTGAGTGGGGAGAGATGCATGTTAGCAACCAGGGCCATCTTAATCATGGGCCCCTGGGCACAGTAATGCTCTGGGGCTCCTACAATGATGACAGTGAAGGTAAACAGACATCAAGCAGGTAGGAGGCAGACTGCCTCCCCTGTGTATCTATCACTCCCAGTGCCATCATGGGGCCCCCATTTTCGGGGCAGCATGGGCTCAAGGACCAGCTGCTTTGGGGAAATTGCAGGGGCCCCTCATGCAGCTGGGGCCCCTGGGCAGTGCCCAGGTGTGCCCTCTCATTAAGACAGCCCTGACTGAAGCGGTAGGGGTGATGGGTGGCAATGAAGGGGATAATGAAGGCAGTTGCAGGGAGATTGATGCCAGTGGCTGGGTGAGGCAGCTGTAAGGAGAGATGAAGGTCAACAGAAGGGGGGTAGCGTGGGCATGGTAGGACAGATGGCAATGGAGGGGGTAGAGAGGTAAATGGGGAGGGATGCATGATAGCAACTGAGGCACCATGGGTAGCAATGTAGGGTATTGGCAATGAAAGGGATAAGGAAGCCGGTTGTGAGGATACCAAGCACAGTGGCTGGGTAAGGCAGCTGGGGAGGGATAAAGGTCAGCAGAAGTGGGTTAATGTGGTTTTAAACAATTAATTTGCATGACACATTGCACCGGTGTGACTGGGGGCTGAAGGATATCAGCAGAGAAGGGGTCTAAGGGCAAGGGTGGGATAGATGCCAGCAGAGGGGAGCGAGGTGGCTGGGGAGAGGGATGGATGCCAGCAGACTGGAGCGAGGAGGCTGGGGAGAGGGATGGATGCCAGCAGAGGGGAGCGAGGTGGCTGGGGAGAGGGATAGATGCCAGCAGAGGGGAGCGAGGTGGCTGGGGAGAGGGATGGATGCCATCAGAGGGGAGCGTGGTGGCTGGGGAGAGGGATAGATGCCAGCAGAGGGGAGCGAGGAGGCTGGGGAGAGGGATGGATGCCAGCAGAGGGGAGCGAGGAGGCTGGGGAGAGGGATGGATGCCAGCAGAGGGGAGCGAGGAGGCTGGGGAGAAGGATGGGTGCCAGCAGAGGTAAGCGAGGAGGCTGGGGAGAAGGATGGGTGCCAGCAGAGGGGAGCGAGGTGGCTGGGGAGAGGGATAGATGCCAGCAGAGGGGAGCGAGGAGGCTGGGGAGAGGGATGGATGCCAGCAGAGGGGAGCGAGGAGGCTGGGGAGAAGGATGGGTGCCAGCAGAGGGAAGTGAGGAGGCTGGGGAGAAGGATGGGTGCCAGCATAGGGAAGCGAGGAGGCTGGGGAGAAGGATGGGTGCCAGCAGAGGGGAGCGAGAAGGCTGGGAGAAGGATGGGTGCCAGCAGAGGGGAGCGAGGAGGCTGGGGAGAAGGATGGGTGCCAGCAGAGGGGAGCGAGGAGGCTGGGGAGAAGGATGGGTGCCAGCAGAGGGGAGCGAGGAGGCTGGGGAGAAGGATGGGTGCCAGCAGAGGGAAGCGGGGAGGATGGGTGCCAGCAGAGGGGAGCGAGGAGGCTGGGGAGAGGGATAGATGCCAGCAGAGGGGAGCGAGGAGGCTGGGGAGAAGGATGGGTGCCAGCAGAGAAGGAGGCTGGGCTGCCAGCAGAAGGCCAGCAGAGGGGAGCGAGGAGGCTGGGGAGAAGGATGGGTGCCAGCAGAGGTAAGCGAGGAGGCTGGGGAGAAGGATGGGTGCCAGCAGAGGGGAGGAGCGCCAGCAGAGAGCGAGGAGGCTGCCAGCAGAGGGGAGCGAGGAGGCTGGGGAGAAGGATGGGTGCCAGCAGGCTGGGGAGAAGGAAGGGGAGCGAGGAGGCTGGGGAGAAGGATGGGTGCCAGCAGAGGGGAGCGAGAAGGCTGGGAGAAGGATGGGTGCCAGCAGAGGGGAGCGAGGAGGCTGGGGAGAAGGATGGGTGCCAGCAGAGAGCGAGGAGCAGATGGGTGCCAGCAGAGGGGAGCGAGGAGGCTGGGGAGAAGGATGGGTGCCAGCAGAGGGGAGCGAGGAGGCTGAAGGATGGGTGCCAGCAGCAGGATGGGTGGCGAAGGAGGCTGCCAGCGAGGAGGGATGGGTGCCAGCAGAGGGAAGGGAAGGCTGGGGAGAAGGATGGCTGCCAGCAGAGGGGAGCGGGAAGGCTGGGAGAAGGATGGGTGTCAGCAGAGGGGAGCGAGGAGGCTGGGGAGGATGGGTGCCAGCAGAGGGGAGCAAGGTGGCTGGGGAGAAGGATGGGTGCCAGCAGAGGGGAGCGAGAAGGCTGGGAGAAGGATGGGTGCCAGCAGAGAGGAGAGCTGGGAGAAGGATGGGTGCCAGCAGAGGGGAGCGAGGAGGCTGGGAGAAGGATGGGTGCCAGCGAGGAGGCTGGGGAGAAGGATGGGTGCCAGCAGAGGGGAGCGAGGAGGCTGGGGAGAAGGATGGGTGCCAGCAGAGGGGAGCGAGGAGGCGATGGGTGCCAGCAGAGGGAAGGAGGATGGGTGCCAGGAGAGGAGGATGGGTGCCAGCAGAGGGGAGCGAGGAGGCTGGGAGAAGGATGGGTGCCAGCAGAGGGGAGCGAGGAGGCTGGGGAGAAGGATGGGTGCCAGCAGAGGGGAGCGAGGTGGCGGGGGAGAAGGATGGGTGCCAGCAGAGGGGGGCGAGGAGGTGGCTGGGGAGAAGGATGGGTGGGGAGCAGGATGGGTGCCAGCAGAGGGGTGCGAGGTGGCTGGGGAGAAGGATGGGTGCCAGCAGAGGGGAGCGAGGTGGCTGGGGAGAAGGATGGGTGCCAGCAGAGGGGAGCGAGGAGGCTGGGGAGAAGGATGGGTGCCAGCAGAGGGGAGCGAGGTGGCTGGGGAGAAGGATGGGTGCCAGCAGAGGGGAACGAGGAGGCTGGGGAGAAGGATGGGTGCCAGCAGAGGGGAGCGAGGTGGCTGGGGAGAGGGATGGATGCCAGCAGAAAGGAGCAAAGTTGAAGTTGTTGAAGACAAACAAATATCAGAAGGGGGAGGTATCTGAGAAGGGGTAGCGGTTGGCAGAGGAGAAAAACCAATAACGTTTATAAAGTGTGAAAATTACCCAACTCACTTAAAGGATCACTAAAGGATTTTTTTTTTAGCTAAATAGCTTCCTTTACCTTACTGCAGTACTGGTTTCATGTCCTTATTGTTCGTTTTTGCTTTGAAGTTGCTGTAATCCTGCTCTGTTCTCCACACTTCCTGCTTGTCGGTTTCCTTATAACCACAGTGCTGGGAGATTTTGGTTTAAGCCAGTGGTGTCCAACCTTTTGAAAAGCGTGGGCCACCTAAGCGACTTGGTAACTGGTGGCGGGCCACAATGAGTGGAGCAGGTGGATGGCAGCCCACTCTAATCTATCGAGCCCACTCTATTTTTTTTTTTTAATGGAACGTATTGGAGGTAGGCGTTTTCTACTCTTTAGAGGTGAATGGAGGGTCCAATTGGGTCGGACTGACCGTGTTAAACGAGCCCATGACTCAGTGCAGGTAACACGCAGGTGCGGTGCTCTGCACCTGTGGATCAGTTTGAAAGCAGCCCAGTAACCACTGCAGAACAGATATGCTGTATATATACACTGTGATTTTTGTAATTAACCTCCCTGGCGGTATGATTCTTTCAGATTTTAGGTGCTGAAAGCGGTACCATTATTTGCAAGGGAATTTGGCGTTTTATACTGTAGGCTTGTAATTCTTAGGAATAACTCACTGAAATCTATCCAAACAAGAGTCTAATAGGCATCCTGGGTATGATTTTTTTTTTTTTTTTATTAAAAATTATAATATAATAATTATAAAAAATTGTAACAAATAATAATATAATTATAGTAAAAATTATTCAATAATGTAATCAAATCAAAATCACTGAAATTTGCTCAGTTGCAGAATTTTTGCTGTCATTTTTTTTTTTATGACGAATTTCCCCATAAATCGCTATCGCTAAATTCTGCAAGTGATTCTGATTTATTATCGCTGTTTTTTAGCTGCTCTAAAACAATTTTTGCCATAAAGGGACACTTTTGGTTGCTATGGGCAATCTACAGTTTGCAGGGAGAAAGAACAGTTTTTATTATATAAAAGGACATGTAGTGTACAGGGCAGACCACTAGGGACATGGGGGGGGTGTATTTTTTACATACAGTACTGTAATCTATAAGATTACAGTGTACTGTATGTATAGTGTTTGTTTACATTTTTGAATTTGGCGCCGTTCCCCCCCCTACGTCGCGACGCTCGCAGGGAAGGGAATCGGAGGTACACACAGCATCAGGCGGACATCCGGCCGCCGTGTACTGCGGGGATTCATCGCTGGATCGCAGAGAAAAGGTAAGTAAACTCTTTTCTGCATCCAGCGAGGCAAGTCCGTGTGTGGCACGGGGTTACCGATCGTAGCTTAAAAATCTCACCCCGTGCCACACACGGGAAGACCGCCAGGGAGGTTAACTTTCATTCAATAACATTATTCTATTCCATCCCAGAGCGGAAGGTCGCGAGCCACACCAGAGGGCTCCGAGGGCCACATGTTGCCCCCGGGCCACTGGTTGGGCACACCTGGTTTAAGCTGTCATTACTGTGTGTCTAAAACTTCCCAGAATCAATCAGATTCATTTTAAAAACAAAACACTGCCCTGGATTTGTTTGTTTTTGTTCTGTGTGTCTATTTCTACTTCACAGAAACATGAAGCCAGTTCAAAAGTGAAACTAACCTGCAGGCACATTATATGATTGATTTGTATCTATTTGTAATCATTTTGAAAAGGAATCAGTTAACTTTTATGTCTCTATACCCTGTAAACAGTCATTTCAGCAAAACATTTTTTTTCCTTTAGTGACCCTTTAATAAAATACTACATGGCAAAGAAAACACCCCAACGTGATAAAAAGAATCATTAAAAACCACAGTAAGAAAAAAAAAGAAAAAACACACAAACCATGATGAACAACAACCATATTTTATATAAAGACTATATTTAATAAATACAAGCATTCTACAGCATTTCAAGACTCAGGCCTAGGAAAGTTTAGGAACATATAAAAAAATATATATATAAAAAAAGAAGCAGCTGGATGGGCAGTAATTGCCCCTCGGTCTGTACTGAAGGCATTGGTGGGGAGAGTCCATTGCTCTGGAGACGTTGTGTAAGCAGGCAGTACACAGGAGGAAGGTGAGTGGATGGCAACCTCTTTGTGCTACCCATAGCCGTATCGTTCTGTCATGCTCTGATCTCCGGGGGGTATAAACTGGCCGCTCAGCTTCATCAACAACTTCACCACAAGGCCGGCCTGTTCACAAAACAAGAAAAAAAATTGGAATTAGGCTCTGGGTTTAAAGAAAAGAAAAGAAAAATTGGTTTGCGCGAAAGTTATAGTGTTTACAAAATAGGGGATAGTTTTAGGGGATAGTTTTATGGCATATTTTTTATTTTTTTACTAGTAATGGTGGCAAACAAAATTTTTTATCATGACTGCGACATTATGGCGGACACATCAGACACTTTTGACACTATTTTGGGACCATTGTCATTTTTACAGCAAACAGTGCTAGAAAAATGCATCGATTACTGTGAAAATGACAATGGCAATAAAGGGGTTAACCTGTAGGGGTTAAGTGTTCCCTAATGTGCGTCTCTTACTGTAGGGGGGCGTGTGACATGGCTGATCGTCGTTCACTATGAACAGATGATCAGTGACAGGCTCACTAGGAAGCAGGGAGAGAGGTTTGTTTACACTTAGCTCTCCCCGTTCCCCGGTTAAAGATTCATGCACTTCACTGCTGATCTTTTTTGATCCTGTTTACAATTGCTCTGTGAGCAGAATGCCAACTTTAAACTGGGACGGAGAGCACAATGCCGTAATATACATGTTTTAAACTAGAAGCATCCATAAGAGCAACAGTTTTGGGCGTCCCTACCCTTTCTCAAGTTCAAATGTATGAACACAAGAAAAGGCAGGGACGGCTGAAACTGTTGTACCTATGGTTCTTTTTCATTGTTGGCTTAAAAATTTCCATTACTGCATAGCAGTGGCGGTGTGTCTATAGAGGCCTTGGAGCGCTGCCCACTCTCGCTCCAGAACCGCCACTGATTACAATAACATAGATTCATGCATTGCATGAATCTAGGTATTTTCGCCGATGCCGCCGACTATTCAGATGGCCGGATGGTGAGCGCCGGCCATCTAAATAACGGCAGCTGGTTGGCTGTGTGGAAGTGCCAGCGGCTCTGATAGGCTTTCCGAGGACAGCCCTCGGCTGTATTCGGCTTCCGGAAACGTATCTAAAGGGACGTACGGGGGGTGCATTCCTTGGATAAGACTGACAGGCGTCTCAGCCAATCAGGTGCACCGGTTTTGGTTACCGGTCACCTGATTGGCTAAAGCATCATCGAGGGCGGGAGAAGACATCGAGGGACGTGGAAGGAGGATGGCTGACCCCCAGAAAGGTAAGGGCCGGGAGGGGCATTTTACAGGGCACGGCTGCATCAATGGGCACAGTGGCGACAAAGGGCACAGTGGCTGCGTTTGATGGCATGGCACAGTGGTGACAATTGATGGCACAGTGGCTGCGTTTGATGGCATGGCACAGTGGCTGCGTTTGATGGCATGGCACAGTGGTGACAATTGATGGGCACAGTGAGGCTGCAATTGTTTTTTTTTTTTGTTTAAGGTAAAGTGCACTTTTAGAGTTGCATTAAAAAAAAAAACAAAAAAAAAAAAACATGCAAAACCTTTTGCATTTCAGGCAATTCCATTAAAGTTTAGATTCTGTCCCAAAGAATCTCACATGCCTTTCGAGCTTTAGGCGACAAACAACAGTGCTCAGGTGTAAAAGCCTATTCAGAATAATTGGATTGCTCATCCCTCTTCAGGAATAACATGATAAAATGCTTAAAGTGGATGTAAACCCAAAAAAATTGTTTTATTTTTTTTTGATGTCACAATGTAGAGTATAAGATTTCCTATCATCTGTGCCCAGTCTTGCCACACAGAGTTAACCCAGCGCTGAGTAATCCTCTTTTAAAGTCCAGTGCAAATTAACCAGACTTCAGATAAAAACCTGCCAAATTAGGTTAAGTCCGTTTCTCTGTTATTGCTTTCAGTAACAGGTTATTTACAAATATAGCTTGGACATGTTTATCATAACAAGAGGTGATCCAAAGTTCATTGTATATTACTAGGATGTGTTATGATGTTATATCACCTCATGTTATGATAAACAAAAAACATAACATATGATAAACATGTCCTAGCTATATTTGTAAATAACCTCTCACTCAAAGCAAGAAGAGAGATTCCAGACTTTTTGATTTAGGCAGGGTTTTATCTGGAAGGCTGTTCGTTTTCACTGAACATAAAAGAGGATTACTCAGCGCTGGATTAACTCTGTGTGGCAAGACTGGGCACAAATGATAGGAAATATTATACTCTACATTGTGACATCAAAAAAAAAAAAAAAAATTTTTGGGGGTTTACATCCACTTTAAGACTGAATGGCACAACATTTACTTTCAGGTGATAATAAATGATCATGCGCTACTAAAGGATAATAAAAAATATTAAAATTAAACACACGTGCCTTAGTCAATAAATATAGGATAAATATAGAATTAAATAAATAAATATAAATGTGAAATCTATATATTGAAATCTATGTATTGAAGTGGCGCAGTGGCCAAGTCGTAAGGCGTTGGTCTCGTAAATCAAAGATCATGGGTTCAATACCCATCTGTGCCTGATGCTCTACCCCCCCAACTGAGTGGAGTAAACATTTGTAATAAATTAGTGTACCACATAGACAACATGAATCTCCTCCAATTGTAAAGAAATTAGATCACAATGTGAGAATTGTGTGTCTACAACCCCCTACATTTCTAAAAGTCCCCAGATGAAGGCAGTGGCCGTAACGCGTAGGGATTGACGGACGCTTGGAGTGACGTGAGGATCCGGCTAATGCCGTTTGTTTTAAAGCGTTTTTTTATTCCTTTGATGTAAAGAGATTACTTTTATTAAATGATCGTTGTCTGATGATACTACACTATGGGAGCCTCTTTCTTCACTTCTGTTTCCTGAGTTGGTACAGATACTTTTGGCTCTGTGAGGTCCCGGATGTTTTCTGACCCAGCATACAGGGCCGGTGCAAGGATTTTTGACACCCTAGGCAAAACCTAATTTTGCCGCCCCCCGCTTGGCTCCACCCCCTTTGCACTGTCCATGTATACCCCACCTTTTTATAGACTGCTACCATTTGGGGGGGGGGGGGGGGAAGTCAGTCACTGGCCCAGCGCATAATACGCATGCAGCGTATGTGGGAGCCTGGAGGGGGGGGCACTGGCACAGCGCCCCTGACTAATGTGCACTGTAGGCTGCTGCCTACCTCGTCTATAGGTAGTGTCGGCCCTGTACAGGGTATATGTACACAAATAATCAAGGCACTGTTGACAGTGCAGGCCCATTAGTGTCGCCTATCAGTGCCACCTATAAGTCTCCATCAGTGCCATTTATCTGTGCAGCCTCATCAGTGCCACCTCTTAGTGCCCACCAGTGTTGCCTCATCAGTGCCCATTATTGGGGAACCCCTCATAATGGGCACAGCAGGTGTACAGACTTGGGAACTCAGAACAGGGATGGTGGGAACCTCATAATGAGCATAGTGGGTGTACGGACCAGGGGAACTCGGCACATGGATGTTGGGAATCTCATTATGAGCACAGCGGGTGTACGAACCAGGGGAACTCAGCACATGGATGGTGGGAACCTCATAATGAGCACAGCAGGTGTATGGACCAGGGGAACTCGGCACATGGATGGTGGGAACCTCATAATGAGCACAGCGGGTGTACAGACCTCTGGACAGGGAGGGCAGCATTTACTAGAACTGATTGGCTGTATTTTCTTCCTGCAGCTGCTAACTGTTGGTGGAAGGGAGATGAGGAAAATACCCCTTTAGATGCTACAGCCCAGTTCTAGTAAATTCTGCACCCCCAGCTGCACTAGCATCAGCAGTAACTAGAATTCATAGGGACTAGTGGGCAGTAACCTGACCTGTAGGCAGTGTTTTTTATGGGTGGTCACCACCAGCAGAAGAAAGAAACTTAAAAGAAATACACTGACCGCCCCGCACAGCACTATTCAGTGATACCAGTTTCAGCAACAGCATACTGTATGTACCATGGCCGAGCACTCACCTACATTCTCGGCTTCCAATCTCCCGCGCTGTGAACTGTGCAATGTGAGGAGGGGGGTGAGGGGGACATTCCAGGGAGGGAGTTCGGGGGTTATCAGGAGGAAGAGCTGAGGTGAACTGTGGTGTGTGTTAAGGCAGACATGTATGAAGTCCAGTCCCCACCCCCTCCTCCATCCATCCATGTGGTCTGACTACACACAGCATTTATTAATCAGCGGCAGCTGAAAAAACAGCGACTTCTCCTCTCCCCCTCCCTCCCCAGAGACTCCTCTGCCCCTACCTCCCGACCACACCGATCACTGGGGTTGCTCCTCCTGATCACCCACACCAGGTCCCCAGCACTAACTACGAGCAGAGCCAGAGGAGAGCGGAGCGGCCACACCCCCCTGTCACATGGCACACGGAGGAAGCGCAGGGGCTGATCGCAGGGGGGATAGCGGGCGATGCCGTACGATGTGTGATCAGCGTGGAGGAGGGAGGAGACTGTCCCTGACGAGCCGCGCTCCTCGGTGCTGGCGCAGCGGCACTGCTTGACATGTCAGGGCGCTGGTGGATTGTGTGCAGGCTCTGTGGAGGACAGTGCAGCACTGGGATGGACTGCAATATCCAGCGGCCGGGCGCCTTAGGCGGCAGTGCGCTCCTAGGCGGTCGCCTAATCCGCCTAGTGGTAGCGCCGGCCCTGCCAGCACACCTAACAGAAATATTGGAGATACCTGAGGTTATTTGATGCAGATATTTTGTGGCAGCGAGGTGAGAGGCCTGTGAGGCTGTTTGTTCCCACGGAGTGGCACCCACACGATTACTGTGAACACTGGATGAGACACGGACTGTTGTTTACTTACACCTGTTCACTTTTGCACTTTATGCACCTATGGACTTCAATACATAGATTTCAATATATAGATTTCCCATTTATATTTATATTTATTTAATTCTATATTTATCCTATATTTATTGACTAAGGCACGTGTGTTTAATTTTTATATTTTTTATTATCCTTTAGTAGCGCAAGATCATTTATTATCACCTGATTGTTATTTGTGTCATGTAAACACTTTTAGGTTTACAGCAACTGGTTTATATATTTTATTGTTATTATATTTATATAATATTTATTTGCACTTTAATTGCTCCACTTAGTGCGAAGGCATACACATATCACAACATTTACTTTAACACCAGGGACTTACCTGTTTTGTGTGTACAATGAAACTCATTTTGTTCTCCATATTATGGATGCTGTGGATTTGGAAGCAGGTGTCACCGTCACCCAACTGCCACTTGAAACCGCCAAACTTTAGACTAATCAACAAAGCCTGAAATCGCAACATAAAATAATCTGTGAGAGGAGGAGGGACTCTACAAGTATAGGAAAGCCATATTGTTTCTAAACATCTGATGGCCAAAACCATCCTATGTTGTAAGACTGCACTCCACATTTTACGAAATATCACTTCAACAGCTCTAAACTCTAAAAAGCTCCAGCGTGAATGTACAGTGCCTAGAAAAAGTATTCATACTCCTTAAAAAATTTCTACAATTTGTCATGTTACAACCAAAAACATAAATATATTTTATTGGGATTTTATCTGGATAGACCCACACAAAGTGGCACAGAATTGTGACGTGGAAGTAAAATGATAAATGGTTTTCATTTTTTTTACAAATATGTGAAAAGTGTGGTGTGCATGAAATTAGTCAATACTTTGTAGAACCTCCTTTCATTGCAATTACAGCTGCAAGTCTTTTTGGGGGTGTCCCTACAATATTTGCACATCTAAAGAGTGACAGTTTTGCTCATTCTTCTTTGCAAATTAGCTCAAGCTCTGTCAGATTGGATGGGAGCGTCTGTAAACAGCAAGTTTTCAAGTCTTGCCACAGATTCTTAATTGGATTTAGGTCTGGACTTTGATTGGGACATATTAAACACATGAATATGCTTTGATCTAAACCATTTCATTGTAGTTCTGACTGTATGTTTAGGGTCATTGTCCTGCTGGAAGGTGAACCTCAGTCCCAGTCTCAAGTCTTTTGAAGACTCTCAGGCCCCGTACACACGTCCGAGCTTCTCGGCAGAATCCAGCGAGAAGCTCGCTGGGATCCATATTCTGCCGAGAAGCACGATCGTGTGTACGTTTTCGCCGAGAAAACTGTCGAGCAAGGCGTTCTCTATTTCCTCGATGGGCCATCGGGACTAATGGCTCGACGCCTTTTTTGACAGCCTGGTCGACGAACTCGACGGCCGGCCGAGAACCTCGCCGGGCGGAACGATGAGTTTAGCCCGACGAGGTTCTCGTACGTGTGTACGCGGCCTAACAGGTTTTCTTCTAAGGTTGTCCTGTATTTGGCTTCATCCATCTTCCCATCAACTCTGACCAGCTTCCCTGTCCCTGCTGAAGAAAAGCATCCCCACAACATAATGCTGCCACCACCATGTTTCACGGTGGGGATGGCGTGTTCAGGGTGATGTGCAGCGTTTCTGCCACACATGACAAAGTTACATTTTGGTCTTATCTGACCAGATCACCTTCTTCCGCAAGTTTGCTGTGTCCCCCACATGTCTTCTCGCAAAATGCAAATGGGACTTCTTATGGCTTTCTTTCACCAATGTCTTTCTTACCACTCTTCCATAAAGGGCAGATTTGTGGAGAGCACAACTAATAGTTGTCCTGTGGACAGATTCTCCCACCTGAGCTGTAGATCTCTGCAGCTCCTCCAGAGTTACCATGGGCCTCTTGGCTGCTTCTCTGATGAATGCTCTCCTTGCCCAGCCTGTCAGTTTAGGTGGACGGCCATGTCTTGGTAGGTTTGCAGTTGTGCCATACTCTTTCCATTTTCAGGTGATGGGTTGAACAGAGCTCTGTGAAATGTTCAAAGCTTGGGATATTTTTTGATAACCTAACCCTGCTTTAAACTTCTCCACAACCTTATCCCTGACCTATCTGGTGTGTTCCTTGGCCCTCATGATGCTTTTTGTTCACTAAGGTTCTCTAACAAACCTCTGAAGACTTCACAGAACAGCTGTATTTATACATAGATTAAATTACACACAGGTGGACTCTATTTACTAAATTAGATGACTTTTGAAGGCAATTGGTTCCACTCGATTTTAGTTAGGGGTATCAGAGTAAAGGGGGCTGAATACAAATGCAAGCCACACCTTTAACATATTTACTTCTAAAAAAAAGAAAAATGAAAATCATTCATCATTTTCTTTCCACTTCACAATTATGTGTCACTTTGTGTTGGTCTATCATATAAAATGCATGTATTTAAAATTTTTAGTAACATGACAAAATGTGGAAAATGTCAAGGAGTATGAATACTTTTTCAAGGCACTGTAACGTCTCTTCGTATCAAGGCATACTTACTTCACCCAACTATGTTCCTCAAACCACCCACAGGTAAAATATACTACCCCAATGGCTACTGGCCACATCATTTTAGGTCACAGTACTCCTATAATTTTTTATCAACATTGCCATTGGGTAGAATAGATCAAACTCCTTTAAGGATGAACAAGTAGAAAGAATTATTAATGATATAAAAGTGATCCAAGTTACATCTTTAGAGACTACAATGTCTAATCCTATCCTTAATTGCTTTGATGGCCCATTGGACTAAATCACCAACTGGCACCTTATGTCTTCTGGAGATTCCAACTGCAAGATGCAGTACTTTGTCTTTGCAGCTCCTACAAGGACATATAGTGACAATGGCCCGGATTCACAAAGCACTTACGCCGACGTATCTCGATATACGCCGCGTAAGTGTAAATATGCGCCCTTGTATCTGTGCGCCGTGCCCATAGAACTAAGATAGGCCTAAAAACTGACTTCATCCGACCAACGTAACTTGCCTACGCCAGGGTATTGGTACTCCCATTGATTTGAGATGCAAAAATGCAGACGAGGGAGACGAGGGAGACGAGGGAGACGAGGGAGACGAGGGAGACGAGGGAGACGAGGGAGACGAGGGAGACGAGGGAGACGAGGGAGACGAGGGAGACACGCCGATTCACGAACGTAGATGCGCCCGGCACATTTTTTAAGCGATTTGCGTAAGGAGTATATCCAGCGTAAAGTTATTCCCCATGCAAAAAGGTATGGACCAGGGAACAGCCGTCGTATTTTACATTGTTTACGTAGTACTACGTGAATAGGGCTGGGCGTAGGTTATGTTCACATCATAGGTAGTGATTCGGCATATCTTAGGCAGTTATTTCGACGTGGTTACGCATGCGCACGGGGGATACGTTCAAGCTACGACGAATGCGCCGTTTGTTTTAAGTACTTGGATGACGCTCAGCCCATCATTTGCATGGGGTCACGCTTCATTACCATGCATCAAGCCCATTTCCAGCTACTTTGAATTACGTCGGCTTACGCCGACGAATATACTCTACACCGGCGCAACGTTGGGCGCATTTTCTTTGTGAATTTCATACTTGCCTTTCAACGTTGTGCCGGTGTAGCGTAAAGAAGATACGCTACGGCAGCATAAACATGCGCCGATCTACGTGAATCCGGGCCAATGTACCTCCATTGTGGCCTATAGCAATATGTTCTACAGTATTAATAGTCTTTGGCCACTGTACTGTCCACAGCACAACAGAATATTCTGTTGGGGATATCGGACCACTGACTACATCAATGTTAACCTTTTCAATCTACTCAGCCACAACTTTCAATTGCCCAGGTACCTTGGTCTCCAGGTTGAGGAGGTGCAGCCCATTGACGTTAATACTGACGTAGACTCGGATGACCTTGTTGCTGCTGGAAGTAGCCTTGGTGAATATCTGACCGGTGAAGAAGGCTGCGCCATAGGTGGAAATATCCCAGCAGTTCTGGAGGAACATGCGCTGTAGGTGGTGCATCTCTTTGCTCACCCCCTCACTTGTACTCAGATTCTGTAAAGGAAATAAGACACTATAGCAGGGGTCTCCAAACTTTCTAAACAAAGGGCCAGTTTACGGTCCTTCAGACTTTAGGGGGGCCAGACTAGGGCCATTGGGCGTACAAAATGTCCAGGTGTCCAGTGGGAGTAAATAATACCATATCTTTGGTGACAGTGGGAGGACTAGTGCCCCATCATTGGTGTTAATGGAAAGAATTGATGGTGTCAGTTGGAGGAATAGTGGCCCATTGGTGTCAGCAACAAGAATTATGCCCCATTTAAATTGGATGGAAAAATGCCCCAAGGGCCGCATTAATGCAAGCAAAGGGCCACATCCGGCCCCAGGGCCGCAGTTTGTAGACCCCCGCACTATAGCATTACCATTCAAATGTACACCAGCCAAATATAGCCAATTATTTGGGCATACCAGGCCATCCAGCCTACACAGTACGGTGGTGGTGGTGGTGGGGCGGGGGAGGGTATGCGAACACCCCACCAAACTACTGAGTTCTGGCGTTTCCAGTGAAGGGTACTGTTAAATGCTACACCATACAAAGGTTTTACATTATGGTGTCATTCCAACCATGACAATTTATGGAAAAGCCATTTTTCTGCTCTAGTATGACTGTGCGCAAGACCAGCTCCATTAAAGTGGTTGAAAAAGCTGGACATTTTTTTTTACCGTGATACATTTCCTTTATTAAAGCAGAGTTCCACCCAAAAGTGGAACTTTGACTTAATCCACTCCTCTCCCCCTTACATGGCACATTTGTCATGTAATTTTTTTTTTTGGCGGCCCCTCCCTGTAGGCAATCGCCTGGGACACGTGACATGTCCCAGGCGATCGCCTGTCCAATCAGATAGCGAAGCACCGTTCGCGCATGCGCAGTGAGTGCCCGGCCATGAAGTAACAATGAGGACGACGGCGGGGGGGGTTAGAGGCGAGGAGCTCCGGCCGGTGCTTCGCTGGAATGTGGAGCAGGTGAGTGTCTGTTTATTAAAAGCCAGAAGCTACACTTTTTGTAGCTGCTGACTATTAATAAACATTAAAAATGCCTGGAACTCCCCTTTAAGATAAAAAATGTCTCTCTATTTGTATCGCCCCCTCACCCACTTATACTTTCCCCCAGTCTTTTCTCGATTGAGTGCTGTTCTCACCTGAGCGGCTTTCTCCTCTCATTCGGCTTACAATGGCAGCAGAGAGAGTCATTGGCTCCTGGTGCTGTCAATCAAATTTTGTGAGGGGGGGGGGGGGTGGGTTGCTGAGACGTGCTGTTGGGGTCTATGGATGCAGGCAGCATGGTTAGGATTGCGTCCGCAGGGGGGCCCCCATAGGAGAGAGGAGAAAGCCTTTGGACTGATTCAGGGAGCTTTGTGGACATTTCCCCCTTTTGACTTTTAAGTTGCCCTTTTCCCTGTGCTACCTCCCATCCCCCTCCCCCTGGCTGTATACCAGCACTTCAGTTATGGGCTTTACAATGATGGGGCCCCCATAGGAAGTGGCTTTCTATGGAGTACACCAAGAAAAGAAGGAGCCAGGAGTGCAGTCGGAGGACTCCTCACCCGAAAATTTCAGGGCGGGTCTTAAACAACACAGGGTGTGGCCGTAACAGGAAGGGGTGGGTCATATTTAAATTAGGGGGTGCATGAGTTTAGTCAGGCCTAGGGCAGCACAAAACCTAAATACACCTCTGCATGGAATACAGAACAGAGACCCCCAAGGACCGTACCCCAGAACCTGGCTCACCTTGTACTCGTGGAGAATGCGACTTGTCCAGTGCGGAGCTTTACTCTTCAGCTTCGTGTTCGGTACAATAGACTTCAAAGTCTCTTCACTGGACAGCAAGAAGAAAAAGAGAACTTTGAATTAGAGAACTCCAGGCAGATATAAAATACAGAAATGAATGCAGCTCTGTATTAAAACAAAACTAAAAACGTATATACCCGAATTTGACATGGTAGCAGCCTCTCACAATTTCCTATACAGCAGAGCTCAAACCAGAAGAGAGAAGCAGCACAAGGAGCCAATCAGGTGTGCTGTAGTACTCATGACCCCAACTAGGGAGCATACTGATAGGAGTGAGCAGAGTGACAGAAAGCGGAGTGCATCAGTTTACTACTTCTCTTTTTACTGTCCAGTCACAGACTAGGGCTGGAGAAAAGACCTGTCAGGGAATTGCAAAACATAAAACCTGCCAACCAGTCCCTGAGCTGTGTAAATGTCAAGACTGGATGGACAAATAAATCCTTTGCTCTCTAATGCCTCGTACACCCGATCGTGATTCCTGAAGAGAAAAGTGCAATGTGAGTTTTTTTTGCGAATTCTGACCGTGTGTATGCTCCATTGTACATTTTTTCTTTCAGAATTCCGGACAAGAAAAGATTGAGAGCAGGATCTCAATTTTTGTGACCGGAGAAATTCCTGTTGCAAATCGCGCTCCTCTGTATGCAATTTTGACGCACAAAAAACCCCCAAAAAAACGTACATGCTCAGAATCAAGCAGAAGAGCCGAACTGCCTATTGAACTTCATTGATCTTGGCTTGTCATACGCTTTATACGTCACCGCAATCTTGACTTGGAATTTCAGCCAAGATTAGTGTGACTGTGTGTATGCAAGACACATTTCAGACGTTTTCCTGCTGAAAAAAATAATAACTTGGTTTTGTTGCCAGAAATCGTGATCGTGTGTAAGAGGCATAATCTGTCTATTTAGCGGTTTGCCTGGAGTTGGAGATGAACTAATGGGGCACTAATGAGCGCTCTAGGTAGTTCATTGAATTTTCCTGTCATTCAGTAGAGGCCTTCCTGTACAAGGTACAGGCAGACAGTCTACATGAGCCTGAGATTGCACCCATGGTGCATTGCTTTACAAGCTCCTAAAAAAAAAAAAAAAAAAAAAAAATAAATAAAATGCACACTTTACCTGAATAAATATGTGCATTTTTTTTAAAAGGTGAACTTATCCTTTAAGACAGGGGTGTCCATACTTTTTCAAAGAGGGCCAGATTTGATAAAGTGAACTTGCGTGAGGGCCGACCATTTTGCCTGAAATTCTTTAAACCATTAAAATTTGGTCCAAGTGTGTTCGTCTGAGCATTAATACACTCCCCAACAAGAATTATCTTGCCTTTGTGGCTGTGTGTGGTGAAAAGATGAGCTTGGGCGTGTTATTTGGATATACCATATTTATCACTTTAAGAGGTAAGTTTCAGACAAAAAAAATAAAAAATGTTAGTGCCCATGAATGCAGCCTCACCATTGCCTAAATGCAGCCTCACCATTGCCACAAAAGCAGCCTCACCATTGCCACAAATGCAGCCTCACCATTGCCACAAATGCAGCCTCACAAGTGCATCCTCACCATTTTCATCAGTGCAGCCTGATCAATGCCCACCTGCAGCCTTGGATGGGACAGGGAGGGGGGTGGGACGAGCGCCAACAGATTGCATACAAGAGAATCTCCTGTTTACATGGCAGCCTCTTTAATACAAAGTCCCGCCTCTTATGAGAACAGTCATCCAATGGCAGCCCAGGAGACGGGACATCCTATTACAGATGCCGCAGAGTAAACAGGAGAATCTCCTGTCTGACGGTACTCATCCCGCCCACCTCCCTGTCCCATCCGAGGTAGTGCCAGTAAATATAGTATATATCTTTTGTGGCCCCGGGGGCCACAAAAGAGATTATATATATATATATATATATATATATATATATATATACACACATATACATATACATACACACACAAATTACCAGGGGGGCCACATTAAACCAGAACGTGGGCCGCAATTGGCCCCCGGGCCAGACGTTGGCCATGCCTGCTTTAAGGCGTGTGCTTTTAATGTAAGTGCAGTAACCAATCAAAAACTGTGTTGCTGTAGTCAGACCAGCAATTTTGACAACTTTAGAAGGTGCAGACTCCATGGCTGTGATCCTAATCCTTTCTTCACTATTTACTGGAGACTTTGGCTGGAACAAGCATTCTGGTAGTTGCGCACTGGTAGTGAAGCAAGGTCAACAACCCCCACCCTTGTCTTTTGAGGAGAAGAAAAATGAACCACTTTATTGGTTAATATGTAAAGCTTTCCTTTTAGAAGATCTTTCCAAAAAGAATCATGGACTGCTGGACTGAATGGACTCATGCCACTGCTGACTTTGTATTCTGAAAATGCTAACTGCCTGGCTGTTAGGCTAACCACCTTGGCTTCAAAGTTTTAATTTATTGACCTCTTAGTATGTAGATCAGGTCTTATCTGATTTTCCTGATCTGCTAGAGACAGATATCTCTGGATCAGAGACGTTTGTTATTGGCTACTACACCTTGTCCTATTAAACATCGGCCATTGTCCAGCAGCAGCAGCCAGGGGTCCAGCACAGACTATGAATGTAACCCTCCAACACCCCTGACATCACTTACTTGAGGAACCCTTGCTTGTGCTTCTTGCTTTCATAGTTCCCGTATACGATCTGAAGAAGCAGGCTGGCCAGGGTGATGAGTTTCACATCTGGAGACGGATAAAAACCTTTCAGCAGGTTGTACCGAGCCTCATCGAACAGAATCAGAATGGACAAGGGGTCTTCAATCTGGTATAAAGCACAGACACAGAGTTAACTGCAAGATGCTCATGAAATACTCCTCTGTAACAATATGCATATACAGTGCAGAAAATAAGTATTTGAACACCCTGCTATTTTGCAAGTTCTCCCACTTGGAAATCATGGAGGCGTCTGAAATTGTCATCATAGGTGCATGTCCACTGTGAGAGACATAATCCAAAAAAAAAAATTCCAGAAATCACAATGTATGATTTTTTTAACTATTTATTTGTATGATACAGCTGCAAATAAGTATTTGAACACCTGAGAAAATCGATGTTAATATTTGGTACAGTAGCCTTTGTTTGCAATTACAGAGGTCAAACGTTTCTTGTAGTTTTTCACCAGGTTTGCACACACTGGAGGAGGGATTTTGGCCCACTCCTCCACACAGATCTTCTCTAGATCAGTCAGGTTTCTGGGCTGTCGCTGAGAAACACGGAGTTTGAGCTCCCTCCAAAGATTCTCTATTGGGTTTAAGTCTGGAGACTGGCTAGGCCACGCCAGAACCTTGATATGCTTCTTACAGAGCCACTCCTTGGTTATCCTGGCTGTGTGCTTCGGGTCATTGTCATGTTGGAAGACCCAGCCTCGACCCATCTTCAAAGCTCTAACTGAGGGAAGGAGGTTGTTGCCCAAAATCTTGCAATACATGGCCCGGTCATCCTCTCCTTAATACAGTGCAGTCGCCCTGTCCCATGTGCAGAAAAACACCCCCAAAGCATGATGCTACCACCCCCATGCTTCACAGTAGGGATGGTGTTCTTGGGATGGTACTCATCATTCTTCTTCCTCCAAACACGGTTAGTGGAATTATGACCAAAAAGTTCTATTTTGGTCTCATCTGACCACATGACTTTCTCCCATGACTCCTCTGGATCATCCAAATGGTCATTGGCAAACTTAAGATGGGCCTTGACATGTGCTGGTTTAAGCAGGGGAACCTTCCGTGCCATGCATGATTTCAAACCATGACGTCTTAGTGTATTACCAACAGTAACCTTGGAAACGGTGGTCCCAGCTCTTTTCAGGTCATTGACCAGCTCCTCCCGTGTAGTCCTGGGCTGATTTCTCACCTATCTTAGGATCATTGAGACCCCACGAGGTGAGATTTTGCATGGAGCCCCAGTCCGAGGGAGATTGACAGTCATGTTTAGCTTCTTCCATTTTCTAATGATTGCTCCAACAGTGGACCTTTTTTCACCAAGCTGCTTGGCAATTTCCCCGTAGCCCTTTCCAGCCTTGTGGAGGTGTACAATTTTGTCTCTAGTGTCTTTGGACAGCTCTTTGGTCTTGGCCATGTTAGTAGTTGGATTCTTACTGATTGTATGGGGTGAACAGGTGTCTTTATGCAGCTAATGACCTCAAACAGGTGCATCTAATTTAGGATAATAAATGGAGTGGAGGTGGACATTTTAAAGGCAGACTAACAGGTCTTTGAGGGTCAGAATTCTAGCTGATAGACAGGTGTTCAAATACTTCTTTGCAGCTGTATCATACAAATAAATAGTTAAAAATTCATAAATTGTGATTTCTGGAATTTTTTTTTTTGATTATGTCTCTCACAGTGGACATGCACCTACGATAACAATTTCAGACCCCTCCATGATTTCCAAGTGGGAGAACTTGCAAAATAGCAGGGTGTTCAAATACTTATTTTCTGCACTGTATATAACACTGCACCCCTTGGGTCCCTACAGGAGAAATTTTAGCCATTACATGGTGCTACAGTGAGGGAAAAAAAGTATTTGGTCCCCTGCTGATTTTGTACATTTGCCCACTGACAAAGAAATGATTAGTCTATAATTTTATTGGTAGGTTTATTTTAACAGTGAGAGACCGAACAACAAAAATATTAAGAAAAAAAAAATATTAATCAGCAAGATTTCTGGTTACCAGGTGTCTTCTATACAGGTAACACGCTGAGATTAGGAGCACTCTCTTAAGCCCTGGTTTACATTGACGCTATTTGGCATGTCAAATCGGTGGCAATTGCCGACAATGGCAGCGTCTGAATCGATGCAGCGCCACAGATTCCCAAAAGTTGTTTCTGTACTACTTTTGGCAATTTCCATTGACATCTGTGCAGAAACCCGCACAGAGGTCTCTGAAATCGGGACTGACATGCGGGAATGAAATCGTGCGAGTTCAGCTGAACTCGTATGATTTTATTCCTGCAGTCAGTGTGAACCTAAGCTAAAAGGGAGTGCTCCTAATCTCAGCTTGTTACCAGTATAAAAGACACCTGTCCACAGAAGCAATCCACAGTCCACAGAAAATTCCATTCTCTCCCCCTTGGTCAAAACCAGGGGTCTCCAAAGTTTTCAAACAAAGGGCCAGTTTATTGTCCTTCAGACTTTAGGAGGGCCGGATTGTGGCCAGCGGGGAGCAGTAAATGTCGTGGGCCCGACATCAGTAAGAATAAATATGGCCTCAGGGTTGGAGGTCAGTAGTAGGAGGAGTAGTAGTGCCCCTATCAGTAGGAGAAATAGTATCCCATCATTGGTATCGATGAAAGAAATATTGCCTCATTGTTGGTGTAAGTGGGAGAAATAGTGCCCCAAGGGCTGAATAAAGGCTAGCAAAGGGCCACATCTGGCCCTCGGGCCACAGTTTGAAGACCCCTGGTCCAGATCAAAGAGCTGTCCAAAGGATGTCAGGGACATGTTTGTAGACCTACACAAGGCTGGAAAGGACAAGACCATCGCAAAGCAGCTCGGTGAGAGGGTGAAAACAGTTGGTGTAATGATTCACAAATGAAAGAAACACAAAATAACTGTCAATCTCCCTCAGTCTGGGGATCCAAACAAGATCTCACCTCGGGAAGTTTCAATGAACGACCTTAAACTACGTAAAGGGTTCTTTACTGTAAGAGTGGTTAGGATGTGGAATTCCCTTCCACGGGGGGGGTTGGCATCCATATTTTAAAAAAAAACTATTAGATAAGTGTCTGAACGACCACAACATACAAGGACTTACAATGTAATACTGACATATAAACACACACATAGGTTGGGCTTGATGTACTTGTGTCCTTTTTCAACTTTGCCTAATATGTAACTATGTAAGAAGACCAGAAGAATCTGGTCAATGGCCTCAAGACAGTTGGGACCGTGAGCAGAGAGCTGGTGACTGTAAATCACAGCTCTCTGCTCTGCCCCTCACTGGATCACTGGGCTGTGGAGGGAGCAGCCGGCTCAGGCTCCCAGCAGCATGCATGTACGATTTTACTTTTTTTTCTTTCTAAAAAATACATACAGAATATATGAAGATTCAACGTTGGCTAAAAAAAAAAAAAAAAAGAAGGAAAAAAAAAAAACTTGGATTGGTTGCTACTACTTTTTGCATGGTCACTGAACGGGAGGTGCTCTGTACTGCCTCACCTTTTTCTCAACGTCCAGTGGCAATTTCACGTCTCTGCGTAGGAAGAGCTGCGGAGTCTCCCTCTGGGGGTCCAGGGTGGTGAGCTCATTAACAATCTCTGCCCAGTCCCTGATGTGTTGCAGAGGTTTGTGGAATGGCTTTAGCTGCAGGCCTGAAAGAATTACAAATAAAAAAATAAAATAAAAAAGGAAACGTTGGTAAACTCAAGAAACACAATAACAAACGCAATTTCAGAGTGACTTTGTGGAAGCGTGATAATGCTGGTCATAGACAGGACAGATAATGCGTGTCATCTGGAATGGATCTTCTTCAGCTATGAGGAAGGCCATACAGGCTGAAACGTGTTAGATCTTCTGTTCTTTAGATCTTCAGGTTACATTCAAACTTTGACAGAGACTGACAATGTGCTGACTCTTTCTTAATCTGGATGATAGTCTGGCTAACAGAAGCCTTAACAAGCACCAGTGTCCCTTGTTGATAGAATATGGAAGTTGGGCGCAGCAAGGTGGGCGTTGGGCGCAGCAAGGTGGGCGTTGGGCGCAGCAAGGTGGGCGTTGGGCGCAGCAAGGTGGGCGTTGGGCGCAGCAAGGTGGGCGTTGGGCGCAGCAAGGTGGGCGTTGGGCGCAGCAAGGTGGGCGTTGGGCGCAGCAAGGTGGGCGTTGGGCGCAGCAAGGTGGGCGTTGGGCGCAGCAAGGTGGGCGTTGGGCGCAGCAAGGTGGGCGTTGGGCGCAGGAAGGTGGGCGTTGGGCGCAGGAAGGTGGGCGTTGGGCGCAGCAAGGTGGGCGCTGGGCGCAGCAAGGTGGGCGCAGGGCGCAGCAAGGTGGGCGCAGGAAGGTGGGCGCTGGGCGCAGCAAGGTGGGCGCAGGGCGCAGCAAGGTGGGCGCAGGAAGGTGGGCGCTGGGCGCAGCAAGGTGGGCGCTGGGCGCAGCAAGGTGGGCGCAGCAAGGTGGGCGCTGGGCGCAGCAAGGTGGGCGCAGCAAGGTGGGCGCAGCAAGGTGGCGCAGCAAGGTGGGCGCAGCAAGGTGGGCGCAGCAAGGTGGGCGCAGCAAGGTGGGCGCAGCAAGGTGGGCGCTGGGCGCAGCAAGGTGGGCGCAGCAAGGTGGGCGCTGGGCGCAGCAAGGTGGGCGCAGCAAGGTGGGCGCTGGGCGCAGCAAGGTGGGCGCAGCAAGGTGGGCGCTGGGCGCAGCAAGGTGGGCGCAGGAAGGTGGGCGCAGGAAGGTGGGCGCAGGAAGGTGGGCGCAGGAAGGTGGGCGCAGGAAGGTGGGCGCAGGAAGGTGGGCGCAGGAAGGTGGGCGCAGGAAGGTGGGCGCAGGAAGGTGGGCGCAGGAAGGTGGGCGCAGGAAGGTGGGCGTTCGCATTTTCTGATGATCTGAAAACTAAGACTCTGAATAAGGAAGGCATCTTCTTTAGACACACATTTGACCCAATGTCTTCACTGCCAGAACCCATAAATTACAATTTCTATGCTGCACTGCATTCATGAAATCATCAGAGATAAACTGCTAGATGCAGGCAGTTCATGCACAAGTTTTACTTATCCCTGCCAAGCCATCTATAACAGCCATTGATATAGCAACAAACAAAATAAAATACTTTGACCAATTTGCCATTTTAGGATTAGCATATAGTGGGTAAGAGACAAATCCCCTCCCAGGTTTCTATTGTTCTTACATAAAAAAACAAGTCCCTCAAGTTTAACCAATAGAAAAAAATAAATAGAAAACCTCTATAAGACAGAATCCAATATCCTCAGTCGATTGAAAGTAAACCCCCTTATAAAAGCAGGGTACAATTTCCTACAACAAGGTAAAAAAAAGTCCCCCTGCTTAGCAGATTGCCTCAGTTCCTGCCCTAGTGACCACACAGGAAGAGAGGGGGGGGGGGGGGGTGGTGTTTCCAATAGGGTCAGAGACAGCAATGTAAAGAGGTGCAATAATCCACACAGTACAGTAAAACCAAAGCAACCAGATTTTATGTCACAGTGCCCAGATAAGTGAAAGCTGTGTCCTGACTGGGTTACGGTATATTGTGCTTGGCTGTGGGTGGAGAAACAAGCTGGCTACTATTCACAATCACAAGTATCCTTACTGATATTTTCAGAACAGATCCAAATAGCAAAGAACTGTTGAGTTTCCTGAGACAGACGCATCCCCTCCATAATCTGTTGCACCGTCGTGTTATTTCCATGCTTCAGCTCCACTGAGCGGTAGGAACCGTCCATCCGATAGATGCGCACCTTTTCATACTGATGGAGAGAAAGGGGTTAACAGGAGGTTTTATTGCACAGGTGAAAAAGAATAACGTATTAAGAATCACGTATTAAACATCCCACAAATTCAGAATAAGGGTACACCTTCCATTTAGGCAGAAAGAGAAAACAAAAGAGAGAAAGCAAAAGAGAGCAAAAAAGAGAAAGAAGGAAGAAAGAGCAAAAGCAAAAAAAAAAAAGTGAAAGAGAAAAAGCGAGAGAAAGCAAAAGCGTGCGAAATGGAAAAAGCGAAAGAGAAAGAGCAAAAACTAAAAAGGAAGAGAAAGCAAAAGCAAAAAAAAAAAAAAAAAGAGAAAAAAAAAAGAGGAAGAAAAATATATAAAAAAACCGAGAGAAAGCAAAAGCGTGCGAAAAAGGAAAAATTTGAGAAAAAAGCAAAAAAGGAAAAGCGAGAAAGGGAGAGAAAATGAAAGGGGAGAAAACAAAAAAGAGAAAACGAACGAGAAAATTTTTTTAGGAAAAAAGCGAAGGGAGAGGGAGAGGGAGAGGGAGAGGGAGAGAGCAAAAGAGAGAGAGAGAAAGAGCACAAGAGAGAGAGAGAGAGAAGAAAAAAAAAAAAGAGAGAGAGAGAGAGAAAAAAAAAAAAAAAGAGAGAGAGAGAGAGAGAGGGCACAAGAGAGAGAGAGAGAGAGAGAGAGAGAGAGAGAGAGAGCACAAGAGAGAGAGAGAGCACAAGAGAGAGAGAGGGCACAAGAGAGAGAGAGAGAGAGAGCACAAGAGAGAGAGAGAGAGAGGGCACAAGAGAGAGAGAGAGAGAGAGAGAGAGAGAGAGAGGGCACAAGAGAGAGAGAGAGAGAGAGAGAGAGAGGGAGAGGGCACGAGAGAGAGAGAGAGAGAGAGAGAGAGAGAGAGAGAGAGAGAGAGAGAGAGAGAAAACAAAAAGGAGAACAAAAAAAAAGAGAGCAGGAGAAAGTGAAAGCAAAAGAAAAAACAAAAAAGAGAGAAAGCAGAAAAATAAGAGAAAGGAGAAAAAAAAATAAAAAAAAAAAAAAAAAAAAAAGCAAGAGAGAAAAAAAAGGACAGAAAACGAAAGAGAAAAAAGGGTAAAAGCAGAAAAAAAAGGGAGAGAAAGGAGAGAAAACTAAAAAGTGAGAAAAAGAGAAAACGAAAAGGGAGAAAGCGAAAAGGGAGAGAAAGCAATCTTCTTACGGGTTTGTTGAGGGAATTCTTCAGCAGCTCCGCCGTCTCCTCCCATTTGCTCTGCTTGTTTTCTTCACATATATCCAGAGGAGTGCGCCCCTGCTGGTCAGTGATGTGCTGTAACAAAAAAAAAAAAAAGACAATGAAGTTCAAACCGCAAACTATGTAGTCTTCCATTCACAAGGATAGGATCTCATGGGGATCATGGTGTTGGGGTTGGAGAGAGACTGATTATGGTTATGTGAGGCAAAAAAAAATGAAAAAACAAACACACACTCATGTTGTGCATTTCAGGCGCTTCCATTGAAGTCTATGGTGACAAATGCTAAATTCTGCCCTAAAAGTAGCTTGTGTACTTTTTTGGACAGAGGTACACAGGTACCCAGGCCGACTGGCCACTTTCCCCTAAGTCCACGTCGCTCTGAATGATGGCTTCGCTGGTGTGCAGTGTCGTAAAGCCATTGGAACGCATCGCATATGTGTTTGGAACGCATCGCGCATGCGCAGTTGGCCGCCCAGCACTTCCGGAGCATTCTGAGACGGGGGAGCCGAATATGACACGTCACCCAGGGACAGAGGTACACAAGTACCCAGGGACAGAGGTACACAAGTACCCAGGGACAGAGGTACACAAGTACCCAGGGACAGAGGTACACAAGTACCCAGGGACAGAGGTACACAAGTACCCAGGGACAGAGGTACACAAGTACCCAGGGACAGAGGTGGACTAGACTCAGGGAACACCTCTCATATATGTGTACACCAGGCTGGTGCAAGCCATCAACAGATAACTGCTAATGCATGCAACTGAGACCTCTGTTTTTATTGTGACACGCTCGCTGGCAAAACTGAGCATTGGGGAATTGTTTAATGAAAAAAGCCGGCATTGAACAAATTCATCTAATGATCTGTCCTGATCACCATGAAGTCAGACTTACCCGATCTATTTCTAGGTGATTGAGGAGGATCTGCACGATTTCAGCATGGCCACCTCCAGCAGCGAAGTGTAGAGGAGAGCTGAGTTGTCCATTCAGCAAGTTGGGATTACATTTGCCTTTATCTAGTAACATGCTGGTGGCCTCCACCTTCCCGTACCTTGGGAAACAAAGAAATGGTTACAATTCCTTTTAGTATGGCACTCCTCGTCTCTACTGGAGCCTCAGATAGGAGTAAAAACCCATCAGCGGTTCTAACCCTCCCCCCACTTTATTCAAAAAAGGAAGAAAAACAGTATCGGCCAAGCATACACTTTTATAAGTGAAGTTATAAGTTAAAGCTGAACTCCGGGATAAGCAAATATTGTCTAAATACATTGGTCATGTGTATTCTTCCTATAATCTTGGTGCCCTTCGTCTATTTCTTCCAGATCTGTGCAGTAATCCGGTTTAATAATGTCCCTCTGTGCTTTGGCATAAAGACCGCTCACTGCTGCTCTCTCTCCTTGTGCAGGGTGACTGGTCTCGTCTCCGCCCCCCCCTCCTTTAGTTTACTGCAGGTAGCATGTGGTGGGTGGAGCATGTGTGGTCCCTCCCACAGCTTTTCTCTCTGCACAGGCTATGTACAGCTCCATGATGAGGTCACTGCCACCTTTAAATAGTAATATATCTGAGTTTGCAAAGGAAACCGGCCAAAAAAAAATCAAAAAAACGCCTGTGTACCAGAAATGTATTTTTGCTCAGGAACTCTCCTCCGACACAATACAAAGTCATCAGAACACTCACCAGCAAGCATAATGTATGGGGGCCCATTGGTCATTGTCTAATTGGTTCACCGAAAACCCCTCATCTAATAATCGACTTAATAGCGTGGAATCTCCTTCACAGGCGCTGCGGTGCAGAGGGAAATCGTCCACCCATTGGCGCTCCCTAGGTGGACAAAATTAAAGTACATTACATTCCACACTTCATTTTTGAAAAAAAAAACCTGTAAATTCATCTATTTCAACATGAGATGACAATGTAGAGTAGTGTACTTTTACAATTTTTTTAGTGCACAGTAGCCAAGTGTTTAGAACTTCCGCCTAGCAGCATTATGGTCGTTGGTTGGAATCCCAACCATGACCTGCCTGGAGTTTGCATGATCTCCCTGTGCCAGTTTCCTCCCACACTCTAAAGACATGCTGGGAGGTTAATCGGCTCCTGTCTAAATTGGCCCTAGTATTTGTATGTTTGAGTGTGAGTTCGGGACCTTAGATTGTAAGCTCCTTGGGGGCAGGTGTGAATGTATAATATATATGTAAAGTCTGGCTTTTTTTCCAGTAGGAATGTGGGGGAACACAGTACCGGCACCTCCAGCACTGAATGCATTTAATGGCAAGGGGTCCAGGGTCTATTGATGCTAGCTGCTGGAAGGGGTCTATTTTTGTGGGGCGGCAGGGGGGTCTATTGTTGCTAAGGAGGTCTATTGTTGCTGGTGGGAAATCCACTGTTGCCAAGGGTGGGTCTTGTGTTGCTGGGAGGGATCTAATGATGCTGGCTGCAGATAAATGCTGCTGGTGGTCCATTGTTGCTGGCTTCTGAAGACTCTATTGATGCTGGCTGCAGGGAGATCCATTATTGCTGCAGGTTTTTTTTTTTTTTTATTGCTGGGGGAGGGAGTATTTTGTTGTGGGTGGTTCACTGTTGCCATCATCAACAAATTCCATACAAATTACTTAGTACCACAATTGTTACTTGGCTTCTCTAAAATGGGCAGTACTGGGAGGTGGGACCATGGAATAGTGTAGGAGGTAGGTAGGGGGTGGAACCAAGGGACAGTGCAGGAGGTGGTTGGGGAGTAGAACCAAGGGATGGTGCAGGAGGTAGGTAGGGGGTGGAGACAAGGGGTGACTTGGAAAGGGAGAGTTCCTGCACGTATTGTCTGAGAAAAAAAGCCCTGTGTAAAGTGCTGTATGTTAGTGGGCGTCCTGACTCTCCTGTAGGGAGGGGGGAGAGCATGACACTCCACACCAGGGAGAAAGCCTTGCATTACTGTGTGGAGTTACAGACAGAAGAACAGGAAGTGAGGATTTCTCAGAAGAAAAAAGGACATTTAAAAGCAAAATTGAAGGATGAGGTAAGTGAAGGTGGGCTGCACTAAGGTAAGTGCCGGTTCACACTGCGGCGGCATGACTTCAGGGGCGACTTGGCAAGTCGTCCTGAAGACGACTTCAGAGGAGATTAGCAAAATGACTTCTGTATAGAAGACAATGCAAATCGCCCCGAGCCGCCCTCAAAGTCATACAAGAACCTTTTTCTAAGTCGGAACGACTTGTGTCGCTCCTATTAGAACGGTTCTTGTGAATAGAATGGGACGCGACTTGTCAGGTGGCTGAGCCACCCGACGAGTTGCCCCAGTGTGAACCGGCTCTTAAGGAAGCTATTCAGGAAAACATTTTTACTTTTACAACCCCTTTAAGTGGATAAAAAAAATAAAAAAAACGTATATATATCATATTTGATATTATTGTATCTCATACTGCACCTTAAAAATCCCAATGAATCCTTTTGCATCTATCTAAGGCAGGGGTGTCCAAACTTTTTTCAAAGAGGGCCACATTTGATGAAGTGAACATGCTCGAGGGCCGACCATTTTGCCTGACATTCTTTGAACCTCACTTCTTGATCTAAGTGTGTTTGCCCGAGCACTAATACACTGCCCAACAAGAATTCTCTTGCCTTCGTAACTGTATGTGGTGAAGAGATGAGCTCAGGTGTGTTATTTGGATTTACTGTATATATCTCTTTTGTGGCCCCAACAAATCCCCACGCGCTGCTGAGGACTAGGGTTGAGCTTGGGCGTGTTATTTGGATATACTGTATTTATCAGCGTAAAACATGCACAGGCTTACCATTGCCATGTATGCAGCCTCACCATTGCCATCAATGCAGCCTCACCATTGCCATCAATGCAGTCTGATCGATGTCCATCTGCAGCCTCGGAGGAGACAGGGAGGGGGAGGGACAAGTGCCATCAGATTGCAAACAGGAGAATTTCTTGTTTACTTGTGGCCTCTTTAATACAAAGTCCAGCCTCCTATGATAAACAGAACAGTCATCCAATGGCATCCCAGGAAACGGGACTTCCTATTACAGATGCCGCCGAGTAAACGGGAGATTCTCTTTATGTAATCTGACGGCGCACGTCCTGTCCCCTCCGAGGCAGCTCCGATAAATACGGTATATATTTTTTGTGGCCCCCAGGGCACATGTGAGGCTGCAATGGCCATATATATCCAAATCCCCAGGGGGGCCATATTAAATCACCAGGGGGGCCACAATTGGCCCCCGGGCCGGACTTTGGACATGCCTGATCTAAGGGATGCGATGCTAATAAGTTGGTCTGCACCGTGGTTACAAAGTTAATTTCCACCATCAAAATAGTAAAATGCAAAATAAGATAACAGGGACTGTACTTGTCTTCCAGGACGCTGCTCATGCTCCTCTGCCACTTGTCTCTCTTTGGAATCTGGATTTTGGAATAGTCCGGAGCTCCGAGCCCAAAATACGGGTTTATTACCACTTTATCCACCTACAATGAAGGAAAACAGTTATTTCAATGTGATATCTCGCTGTAAGGCTCCATGCACACTGGAAGCTAAAAAAAAGCTATAAAAAAACGTCAGTAGCTTTGCAGGGAGCCGTTCAACGTTTTTTTAGCAATAGCGTTTATTAGTGTATTTTTTTTTCACATTTTTTCCCCACCGAAAAAATGCACTTTGAACGCAAATTTCTGGCGTTCAGAGAAAATCCCATAAACTCCATTGCTCATTAACACTAAAAAACTCCCATGTGTGCATGGACACATAGGCCAACATAGAGTGCAGTTTATGGGCTTTTAAAAAAAAAAAAAAAGCCAAAAACGCCAATGAACTGCAGTTTATCAGCTTCAGTGTGCATGGAGCCTAAATGTAAAGATTTGGAGAGTCAGCCAACATAGTTGGATTAAGAAATAAAAAATATAACCACTATGACCATAACAACAATATAAAGAATGTGAAAAATTGTACCATCATCCAGAGATTTAAAGATATAGAAAAACGGGAGATTCGTCACCAACCAAGTCACCCTGAAAAACGGGGGCAATTGGTCTATTTCGGTACAGGTTAAATTGAGGTAAATTCAAAAATATATAAAGTTTTATTAATACAAAAATCAACAAAAGACAAAAGTTGAATGTCAGCTGATGGATGAGCTTTGTACGCTTCGTGATTGAACACCGTACTGCTCAACTCCCTATGCTGGAGCTTTTTTGGGGACTATTTGCAGACTCTTTAAAGCAGTTGAAAGCATCCTGATAGGACCAAATGCAACACAAAGCAGTTCAAATTCTTCAAGTAATCTTACATGGTTTTAATCTTGGGTCTCTAATTATCTTCTCTTCACACTTTGTGGAGTCCCTGACCTAGGACTGGTATGACTGGACATCCCATATCCACGTTTCTCCAGGTCAAGGACTCCACAGGCCAATCAGGGTTTCTCCAGAGGGTGGCAAGGGTTCCTTGTCCTGTAAGCAATGGAGGATCTTTATCTCCTACTTTCACTGGTCATCAATGTAAGGCCAGCCATAGATAGAATCAAGCAAATTAGCTTCATCAATACAGACAGTGCTGATAGGGGAATCTCTCCCATGGAGCCATTGTGTTCTTTCACCAGGGGGGCAAGGGAAGCTGTCCCCACCAGGAGAACACCATGATTGTCAGCTAGTCTATACCAGCCGATAGCAAAAATAACATGTCAAATCCGACAGGCTGGTTATACCCAAGTTTAACTATCAGCTTGGGTACAATCTGTTTGCCCATACGTGGTTTGAATCTTGTCTGGTTCCTGCTGAACTGGCTGGAATTTGAACCATCTATGGCTGGCTTAAGGGGGTCAATCCAGTTCTCAATACCATTTATTGCCCCCTTTAACATCAATGACAGCTTGAAGTCTTTTGTTGCATTTGTGGATGAGGCCCTTTATCTTCTCAGATTGTAAAGCTGCCCATTCCTCGTGGCACAATGCCTCCAGTTCCTGTAAATTCTTTGGTTTTCTTGCATGAACGAGATCTCTCTGGAGTGGCTCAATGATATTGAGGTAAGGAGACTAAGGCCGCGTACACACGGAGGGACATGTCCGCTGAAACGGTCCGACGGACCGTTTCCAGCGGAAATGTCTCCTCCGGATCTTGGTCCAATGGCGTGTACACACCATCAGATCCAAATCCCCGCCGGCAGACAGCGCGGTGACGTTGACGCCGCCACATCACCGCACCAGGAAGTAAAAAACGTCCACGCATGCGTCGCATCCCTCCGACGCTTGTGCGGGCAGATATGTCCGCTGGTCAGTGTACTAACCAGCGGACATATCCGACGGACATGTCGCCGGCGGACAAATTTTAAAGCATGTTTTAAAATTTGTCCGCCGGTCAGACATGTCCGCTAGCCCATACACACGATCGGATTTGTCCACTGAACTGGTCCGTCGGACCAGTTTGAGCGGACAAATTCGATCGTGTGTACGTGGCCTGAGATGGCCACTCCTGAACCTTCACTTTATTCTGCTGTAGCCAATGACAGGTCGACTTGGCCTCGTGTTTTGGATCATTGTCATGTTAGAATGTTCAAGTACGTCCCATGCGCAGCTTCCTGGCTGATGAATGCAAATGTTCCTTTGATATTTTTTGATAACATACTGCAGTCATCTTGCCAACAATTTTAACCAAAATTTCCTGTGCCTTTGTAGCTCACATATCCCCAAAACATCAGCAATCCACCTCCGTGTTTCACAGTAGGAATGGTGCTCCTTTCATCATAGGCCTTGTTGACTCCTCTCAATATTGTGTTTATGGCTGTGGCCAAAAAGCTCAATGTTGGTCTCATCACTCCAAATGACTTTGTGTCAGAAGGTTTTTAGGCGTGTTTCTGTGCTGTTTGGTGTATTGTAGGCGGGATGTGGCATTTGCGTAGTAATGAATTTCTTCTGGCGACTCGACTATGAAGCTCATCTTTCTTCAATTGCCTCCCTATCGTGCATCTTGAAACAGGTTTGATCACATGTTTTCACAGAGTCCTGTATTTCACCTGAAGTTATTTGTGGGTTTTTCTTTGAATCACAAACATTTTTTCTGGCAGTTGTGGCTGAAATTGTAATTGGTCTACCTGACCGTGGTTTGGTTTTAACAGAACCCCTCATTTTCCACTTCTTGATTAGAGTTTGAACACTGCTGATGGTCATTCTCAATTCCTGAGATATCTTTTTATATCCCTTTCCTGTCTTATACAGTTCAACTACCTTTTTCCGCAGATCCTTTGACAATTCTTTTGCTTTCCCCATGACTCAGAATCCAGAAACGTCAGTGCAGCACTGGATGAAAGATGCAAGGGTCTGTCAGGAGTCCAGAAACTATTTGACACACACTAATTACAAGCAAACAGATCACAGGTGAGAATGGTTACCTTTAATAGCCATTCAGACCCCTTTGTGTCAACTTGTGTGCATGTTATCAGGCCAAAATCACCAGGGTATGTAAAATTGTGATCAGGGTCATTTAGGTAGTTTCTGTTGTCATTATGATTTAAAGAGAGTAAACATGGTTGATTGATAATAAATGGCTTTAGCCAAACACTAACCACGAGTGAAAGAAAAGTTTTTGTTATTCATATTCTCTGAAAAATGGCCAAAAAAATCATAAATTCTGCCAGGGTATGTAAACTTATGAGCACAACTGCATACATTCCTTATTCAATTGTCCGTCTTGGGATGCCCACCCAGCACGGGACAAAATTAGTGCATGAAATTAGTACCCTGTTTGTGTATTGCAGGTCGGATCCGAAGAGAGGATTGTATATACAGATGTCTGCCTTCTCCAGTGCCATCATTTTGCTTTTGATTTCCAGAGCCGTGTAGCCCATGTGCAGAGAGTCTACAGACTGGCCGTCTTCGGAGGAGTAAGCTGGATTGGTGACGTTGGTCTTTATCCTGTCTAGTGGAGACGGGCGGAACAGTGCAGCGATGGCGTGAGACTTTGTGTGCTGCTCATCCAGCCACCTGCACAGAAAACCGGCAACAGGTCAGCTGCAATACCATCATTGTACAGTTAATAATTAATAAAAAAACTTAAAGCGGAGCTCCGCCGTACAAAAAATATTAAAAGCCAGCAGCTACAAATACTGCAGCTGCTGACTTAATATTAGGACACTTACCTGTCCTGGAGTCCAGCTACATCGGCAGCAGATGAGCAATCGCTCGTCACCCTGCTGCCCCCACTGCAATCCTCGGTGAGGGAACCAGGAAGTGAAGCATTGCGGCTTCACCACCCGGTTCCCTACGGCGAATGCGCGAGCCTCGCTGCGCTGGGCTCACTGGTCCCCGCTGTGTTCTGGGAGCCGGGACGGGACGAATCCGACATTCTACCTGCAGACTGTGTGGCCGGAAGTGGGTGCAAATACCTGTCTTAGACAGGTATCTGCACCCCCCTCCCCCTGAAAGGTGCCAAATGTGATAACGGAGGGGGGAGGGTTCCGATGAGCCGAAGTTCCACTTTAGGGTGGAGCTCCGCTTTAAAACAAAGCTAAATTTATTCTTTGAATGGTCCCCATCTTTCGCCGGAACCGGCATCTTCTGGGGTCCGGTCATTATTGGCTGGCAAGAATGACGCCACTCCTGCACATGCTTAACTGAACAAGCTGAAGTTAGAAATGGCTACCATGCAGAGCTGCACCAGATTTTGCACTTGCCAGTTTTAGTCAATCAACGCGTTGCACGTCCATAAAGAGATTGCCTGTTTACAGTTTATGACAGTTGACATTATATTTTGAGTTCTTTGTGGTCAGATGCATGTTAAAATTCCTTTAGTTCTGCTTTTTAAAGTATATCTGACCACCAAGAACTCAACATGTAATATAAAGCAGCTTACCAGTCCTTTAGGTGTGGTAGCTGCATTTTCGTTATGCTTTTAAAGTAAACCTGTGATGATAGAAATATGAAGGCTGCCAATACTAACCTACTTCTAAAAAAGACTAATTGATTGGTGTAAAATATCGAGGCCAGGTGAAAAGCATTTCCAAAACAAGGTCAGCAAAGTCCTGGCATTCTGCCCGTGTGTACGTCGGTCTTCCCTGCTGGTGCGTTCATTTACCCCGTAGGATCTTGACTCGCTTGGTACACAGTCGTACACACACGTCACACTGGGCCAATTTATTTTGTGTGTATATATATATATATATATATATATATATATATACACATATACAGTGCGGAAAATAAGTATTTGAACACCCTGCTATTTTGCAAGTTCTCCCACTTGGAAATCATGGAGGGGTCTGAAATTGTCATCGTAGGTGCATGTCCACTGTGAGACATAATAAAAAAAAATATTCCAGAAATCACAATTTATGAATTTTTAACTATTTGTTTGTATGATACAGCTGCAAAGAAGTATTTGAACACCTGTCTATCAGCTAGAATTCTGACCCTCAAAGACCTGTTAGTCTGCCTTTAAAATGTCCACCTCCACTTAATTTATTATCCTAAATTAGATGCACCTGTTTGAGGTCATTAGCTGCATAAAGACACCTGTCCACCCCATACAATCAGTAAGAATCCAACTACTTACATGGCCAAGACCAAAAAGCTGTCCAAAGACACTAGAGACAAAATTGTACACCTTCACAAGGCTGGAAAGGGCTACGGGGAAATTGCCAAGCAGCTTGGTGAAAAAAGGTCCACTGTTGGAGCAATCATTAGAAAATGGAAGAAGCTAAACATGACTGTCAATCTCCCTCGGACTGGGGCTCCATGCAAAATCTCACCTCGTGGGGTCTCAATGATCCTAAGAAAGGTGAGAAATCAGCCCAGGACTACACGGGAGGAGCTGGTCAATGACCTGAAAAGAGCTGGGACCATTGTTTCCAAGGTTACTGTTGGTAATACAGTAAGACGTCATGGTTTGAAATCATGCATGGCACGGAAGGTTCCCCTGCTTAAACCAGCACATGTCAAGGCCCGTCTTAAGTTTGCCAATGACCATTTGGATGATCCAGAGGAGTCATGGGAGAAAGTCATGTGGTCAGATGAGACCAAAATAGAACTTTTTGGTCATAATTCCACTAACCGTGTTTGGAGGAAGAAGAATGATGAGTACCATCCCAAGAACACCATCCCTACTGTGAAGCATGGGGGTGGTAGCATCATGCTTTGGGGGCGTTTTTCTGCACATGGGACAGGGCGACTGCACTGTATTAAGGAGAGGATGACCGGGGCCATGTATTGCAAGATTTTGGGCAACAACCTCCTTCCCTCAGTTAGAGCTTTGAAGATGGGTCGAGGCTGGGTCTTCCAACATGACAATGACCTGAAGCACACAGCCAGGATAACCAAGGAGTGGCTCTGTAAGAAGCATATCAAGGTTCTGGCGTGGCCTAGCCAGTCTCCAGACCTAAACCCAATAGAGAATCTTTGGAGGGAGCTCAAACTCCGTGTTTCTCAGCGACAGCCCAGAAACCTGACTGATCTAGAGAAGATCTGTGTGGAGGAGTGGGCCAAAATCCCTCCTCCAGTGTGTGCAAACCTGGTGAAAAACTACAAGAAACGTTTGACCTCTGTAATTGCAAACAAAGGCTACTGTACCAAATATTAACATTGATTTTCTCAGGTGTTCAAATACTTATTGCAGCTGTATCATACAAATAAATAGTTAAAAAAATCATACATTGTGATTTCTGGAATTTTTTTTTTTGGATTATGTCTCTCACAGTGGACATGCACCTACGATGACAATTTCAGACCCCTCCATGATTTCCAAGTGGGAGAACTTGCAAAATAGCAGGGTGTTCAAATACTTATTTTCCGCACTGTATATATATATATATATATATATATATATATATATACACACACACACACACATATATACACACACACACACACACACACAATATAAATTGGCCCAGTGTGTGTGTGTGTATATATATATATATACATATAATATATAATATATATATATATATAAATATATATATATATATATATATATATATATATACACACACACACACACACATATGTGTGTGTACGACTGTGTGTACCAAGCGAGTCAAGATCCTACGGGGTAAATGAACGCACCAGCAGGGAAGACACTGGCACAAGTCATTCATTCATTATATATATATATATATATATATATATATATATATATATATATAAAAATGCCATAAATCTATCCCATAGTTTGTATACTATAACTTTTGCGCAAACCAATCAATATATGCTTATTGCGATTTTTTTTACCAAAAATATGTAGAATATACATCGGCCTAAATTGATGAAGATTTTTTATTTTTTTGGGGAGATATTAATTATAGCAAAAAGTTAAAAATATTGTGTTTTTTTCCCCAACATTGTCGCTCTTTTGTAAAATAAAATAAATCGCAGAGGTGATCAAATACCACCAAAAGAAAGCTCTCATGACATTTTGTTTGGGTACAACGTCACACAACCACGCAATTGTAAGTTAAAGCGACGCAGTGATGCAAAGAAAAAAAATGGCCTGGTCAGGAAGGGGGTAAATCCTTCTGGGGCTGAAGTGCTTAAGCAAACATATGGGCATTCCAGCAGGTGAGGGTTCAGAAAATGACCTGTAAAGAAACTCAGCCTTACCACTTCCACACATTAAAAAACAGCAGACAGAAATGACTCTAAAGCTCTTACTTATCCAGGGCGAGAAGCATGCGTGCAGTGAGAGTGGAGAAGTGGCTGCTGGTCTCGCTGCACACCCTCATGATATCCTGCAGACAGAAGAACACGGGTCCGCCGGGGCTGTAGGACATCTTTGAATTATCTGAGAACAAGACAATAAAAACTCTTAAAGAGGACCTGCCACTTTAAATCCTTGTTCTCCTGAGAGTCTGGATAGGCAGAAAACAATACTGAGAGAAAATGCCAACTGACCAGGGCAAAGAAGGGCAGAAGCTGAGGTTTGGCAGAGGCCAAGCATATTGGGTCAAAGGAAAGGGGTCATGGGTAGAGGTGTAGTACTCCCAAATGGCCATCAGGCACCGCTCTACTCCAGATAGGATCAAGATCTTTGCAACTCCTCCACTACTTACATCAGTAAAAGACAACCGAACACAAAACAAATAGTCTCCATAGTGTGGTAAATAAAAAAAGGTTTATTCATAAAAGGATTAGCACTCACATAAAATCGCTCTCTGGCAAGCATAAAGAGATTGGTTCACACAGAGTAAATAGGAATTTTTTTCTACTCCGTAAAATCCTTTTCTCCGAGTTCATTGACGGACACAGCCCTCATGCTTGACCCTAGGGTTATATCGCCCCTTTTAGGAGTAGGACTCGGCAGAATAAAAAACAAAAACAAAGCACAGTACCGCCCAGGGGCGGTCCTTACTGACAGTAACCCTCCACTCTGCTCCTGCAGCTCAGTTCCTTATAAAGCAGTACAAACAAAACAGGAGGGGTGGGTGCGGTGTCTGTCAATGAACTCAGAGAAAAGGATGTTACAGTGAGTAGAAAAATGTGACTGTTTTGTCATCCTGGACCACAAACCTTCCTCACTGTGCTATATGTTTCTGCTGCACCGTCTACTTAAAGTAGAACTTTAGGCAACACTTTTACCATCCCTGTCCCATTGCGAAGATTTCCCTTCACTTCCTGCTCTATGGGCAACCAGGAAGCAAGAGGAAATCTAAGTAAATTAAGGGAATCCATTGCCCCCCCCCCCCCCCCCAAGGCCCTCAGATCTAGTGTCCTCACTCGAAAATTTCAGGGCGGGTCTTAAACAACACAAGGTGTAGCCGTGACAGGAAGGGGTGGGTCATATTTAAATTAGGGGGTGCACGAGTTTAGTCAGGCCTAGGGCAGCACAAAACCTAAATACACCTCTGTTCATGACAGCTGCTAAAAGTGCATCTAAAAGCATAAGAAAATACAAATAAAACTAAAAGTTCAGTTTTGGATAGAATGGGAAAGGGTTTGAACCCCTTTCAGTTTTTATTGTTCTGTGTCCAGTCTGGGGAGATTCACCCCACAATTTGTCCTGTTGGCCATTGCCGCAGGAACTAAAAACTTTCCCTATTCCCTGTTGGGTCCCTAGGATAGGAAGTGAAGGTAATTCTCCCCAGAAGGAAAAACAAAAATAACCTGATAATGTTTTACCCCTTTTTCTCTCTATTATATTTAAAACTATAAAAAATAAAATAAACACACACACCACAGTCATAAAGGATTACTAAAGAGATTTTTGTGTTTTTTTTTTTTTTTAAATAACAAACATGTTATACTTACCTCCACTGTGCAGCTCGTTATGCACAGAGTGGCCCCGAACCTGGACTTCTGGGGTCCCTCGCGGGCTGTCTCGCCCCCCCCCCCCCCCCCCGCAAGAATTTTCTACCTTCATGCGAGCTGTCTAGCATTGTGGAAAGTTCTTGCGGGCGCGTTCCAGTGAGCGGCTATAGCCACTGGCTGTATCACTCGGGTCCACCCCCCATCTAGGGTGACCACATTTGCAAACTACAATTCAGGGACACCCTACCTTCCCAAAAATCAGCTTGTGCTGTAACAAGCACAGTGATTTGACACAAGAGGCAGGATTTATGATTTCTCCAATCACAGGCAGGGGGCAGGATTGTGCTCTTCCAGGTATTCCCGGCCAGGACAAGTACGGTCAATGGGTAAAGCTGTGATGTGGCGGCCTTTTTTGGGGGCATCAGATTGGTCCAGGGGGTGGCTCTGTCAGATTCATTTCGGGACACTGTATTGTTCTGGAATAAAAGGTACCCGGGACAGACTTGAAAAATGCGAGACTGTCCCAGGCAATCCGGGACACGTGGTCATCCTACCCCCCAGCGTGCCGCGTCATCGGATATGATTGACAGCAGCGCGAGTCAATGGCTGCACTGCTTTCAATCAACCAATAAATGAGCCGAGAAGATGACCGAGAAGCCTGCGCATTCACAGTGCGGGACTTTCGAAGGGTCAGGTAAGTAAACGGGGGCTCGGGGGGGGGCGCTAATGCCGAGATGTTTTTTCACCTTAATGTATAGAATGCATTAAGGTAAAAAAAAAAACATGTACTTTTACAACCCCTTTAAATGCAGGCTGCAACCTCCTTCTGGAGAAAAAAATAAATAAAAAATATGGCCTGGTCACGAAGGGGGTAAAACCTTCAGAAGCTCAAGTGGTTAGAAAAAAAAAGAAGGGGGGGGGGGGAAAGCTCAATTAGTAATGGAACATTTACCTTTAACAGAGGCCGGAACCAGGAACAGAGTCACTTCTTTCCCAGACCTCTCTCCTTCTAAGGGGAACTTCTTCATTAACACAACCCTCTTCCCTGGAGACAAAGGACATATACAAAATGATAGTTCACATCAGAAAGAAATTCAGAATTCAGGAGCAACTGGCTGTTACACTAGAGAATATAAAAAAATAAAAATAAAAATTATATCGGCAAAACATGCAGGTGCTGAATATGGTGGTTTACATCAACAGACATCCCTAGGTCTTTGGCAAGACTACGGTCTCTGATGGTAACATAACACATGAGTTTCGCTTTTTGAATTGAGTTACAAAAAAAAAAAAAAAAAAAGTTGGATGCTATTATATTTTTTAGCTCACCTGTACATGCACACCATTACCCGCAGAAGTGCGCTTCTGCTAAATATGATCCCTGCAGTGTCTCCTTCACAGCCCCCCCAATACTGCCCTGAGCAGCTGTACTCCAACACTGTGAAAGTTAACAGAGGCCATTGCTAGTGAGAAAATTTGACCCCTCACCCACCCACTTCTGTCCTCGGCCAATCACAGAACTCATACCATTATTACATCACAACGCACTGTGTTGTGGAAATAGGTGCCGTCATTCATCTGCTCTTTCATTTACAGAATGCGATGCTTCGTGTCAATACAAGTTTTGTGAATGGTGGAGAAGGCAGAAGGGGGTGGGCATGCGGCACGACTTGCTGTTGAGTAAACACTAACACACAGCGCCTTTATCTGCAAAGTAGAGAGCATCCTGACTCTCCTGTAGTCCAAGCGAGGGGGCATGACACTCCACACCAGGGAGAAAGCCTTGCATTACTGTGTGGAGTTACAGACAGAAGAACAGGAAGTGAGGGTTTCTCAGAAGAAATAAAGGACATTTAAAAACAAAATGGAAGGATGAGGTAAGTGAAGGAGGACTGCACCAAGGTAAAGGAAGATATTTAGGGAATAAAAATAAAAACATTTCCTTTACAACCCCTTTAAATTACACAGAAGACTTATCATACAGCTGATGTCATTCCCAGCTCCACTCAGGACTCCCAGCTCACCTTTCACCCCTTGGTTGGTTGGCGAGTTGAGCTTGGTGGTCTCCAGCACGTATTGGAGGATCTCCTGGGATTTGTCTTTCTCCCCCTGCAGTTTAGTTTCCAGTAACATCTTCCTTCTCTTCTTCTTCTGCCCTTCTACCGGCACCTCGATCATCAATATCTGCAATCAAATGACAGTGTCAGTCATTTGTTTTCCTCTCCACGTGTATCCTCTAAAGTTTTAATCAATATTCTATTATTACAGCTACAGTACAGGAGAAAATCTAAACCCAAACCTGACATTTAGTTTTCGAAGGCACTGGTAATAAAACAGCAGCAATGTTTTTTTTCTCCGTATAATAAAGTTTTCACATATCTGGTCATCCTCCTGCAGCCACTTTAAGCCACGGCTTGACCTGCTCCAACATTGGCTGTGCATCATCGCGTTTGACCGGCTTCCTGATCTTTATAATGATGGACCAGGCCAGTGCAATGTGTGCCTTCAACAGAGGCTTACGTTACAGGCCGACAATGCAAGAGCACAAGTGGTATACTGTCGTCACCCAATAACAGATGTGTGAGCGCCACTCATTCCTGGAGTACTGGGAGCCCTGCCTGTGTAGATGACGACGCACTAAGTATGGGGCATAAAAATAAAATGACAGGCAGAGCTCACGGGAAATAACCTGAATGACACGACTGCTGTTCTGTCCAAAGAGGACTGCAGGAGCTGGAGTGAGGAAGAAGCCAGTGAAAGTGCGAAAGAAAGCGTGTGCAAAAGAAAAAAAGTGTGTACGTGAGAAAGAAAGAAAGTGTGTACGTGAGAAAGAAAGAAAGAGTGTACGTGAGAAAGAAAGAAAGAGTGTACGTGAGAAAGAAAGAAAGAGTGTACGTGAGAAAGAAAGAAAGAGTGTACGTGAGAAAGAAAGAAAGAGTGTACGTGAGAAAGAAAGAAAGAGCGTGCGTGCAAAAGCAAGAGCGTGCAAAAGTAAGAGCGAGTGCGTGCGAAAGAAAGTAAGAGCGAGTGCGTGCGAAAGAAAGTAAGAGACAGTGCGTGCGAAAGAAAGAAAGAGAGAGTGCGTGCGAAAGAAAGTAAGAGAGAGTGCGTGCGAAAGAAAGTAGGAGAGAGTGCGTGCAAAAGAAAGTAAGAGCGAGTGCGTGCGAAAGAAAGTAAGAGCGAGTGCGTGCGAAAGAAAGTAAGAGAGAGTGCGTGCGAAAGAAAGTAAGAGAGAGTGCGTGCGAAAGAAAGTAAGAGAGAGTGCGTGCGAAAGAAAGTAAGAGAGAGTGCGTGCGAAAGAAAGTAAGAGAGAGTGCGTGCGAAAGAAAGTAAGAGAGTGCGTGCGAAAGAAAGTAAGAGAGAGTGCGTGCGAAAGAAAGTAAGAGAGTGCGTGCGAAAGAAAGTAAGAGAGAGTGCGTGCGAAAGAAAGTAAGAGAGTGCGTGCGAAAGAAAGTAAGAGAGTGCGTGCGAAAGAAAGTAAGAGAGAGTGCGTGCGAAAGAAAGTAAGAGAGAGCGCGTGTGAAAGAAAGTAAGAGAGAGTGCGTGCGAAAGAAAGTAAGAAAGTATGCGTAAGAAAGTAAGAGCGTGCGCGCAAAAGAAAGTAAGAGCGTGCGCGCAAAAGAAAGTAAGAGCGTGCGCGCAAAAGAAAGTAAGAGCGTGTGCGCAAAAGAAAGTAAGAGCGTGCGCGCAAAAGAAAGTAAGAGCGTGTGCGCAAAAGAAAGTATTCAAAAGCGTACACTGGACTGATCCGCTTTAAAAAGTTTGCATGTAGTGTTAAGACACCCAATAAATAAACTTACTTCATATAGCTTGGCTCTGTATTCCCGTGAATTGAGACTTGCTGGGTTTTTCGGGCGGATCACAGCCACATGGACGTCTTCTGTGTCACTGGAGCTGCCCATTGTGCTAATCTTCCTACTGCTGGACACACGTTAAAGAAAGGGCCCTGCCAGCCTAGAGGGAGAGACCGTATGCTGAATGAGCCTTTGTAATTGGCAAACTATAATATATAAAAAAAAAATATATATTATATACACAGTATCTCACAAAAGTAAGTACACCCCTCACATTTTTGTAAATATTTTTTTTCTATCTTTTCATGTGACAACACTGAAGAAATTACACTTTGCTACAATGTTGTGTAGTGAGTGTACCGCTTGTATAACAGTGTAAATTTGCTGTCCCCACAAAATAACTCACACAGCCATTAATGTCTAAACCGCTGGCAACAAAAGTCAGTACACCCCTAAGTGAAAATGTCCAAATTGGGCCCAAAGTATAAATATTTTGTGTGACCACCATTATTTTCCAGCACTGCCTAAACCCTCTTGGCCATGGAGTTCACCAGAGCTTCACAGGTTGGCACTGGAGTCTCTTCCCCTCCTCCATGATGACATCACATAGCTGGTGGATGCTAGAGACCTTGTGCTCCTCCACCTTCCGTTTGAGGAGCCCCACAGATGATCAATAGGGTTAAGGTCTGGAGACATTCTTGTCCAGTCCATCAGCCCTGATGACCCCTGTCCTTCCATGCTGGCCCCATACACTGCCCTTCTGACCCCTGTACACTGCTCTACAAACAAATGGCCTCTGTATACTGTCCTACAAACTCCTGACCTCCCATCCTCTGCCCCCCCCCCCATTTTTCACTGCACCCCCCACAATCAGACTACTCAAGCCCCTTACAGGTGGCTAAAAAGACCATTGAAAGCAGTTTTCGGAGGACCAGTTGTAGTATGACTGTGCCCCTGTGTACAAATACAATAGGAGTAAAGAACCTCAAACCTATTGCACACCTTTGGAATGAATTGGAATGCCGATTGAGAACCAGGTCTTGTACCTGACCTAACAAATGTGATTGCCGCTGAAATTCTCACACTCCAACAGCTGGAGGCTGTTCTAGCCACAACGTGGGCCAAGTCCAGAATGATGGCCATGGTTTTGTTTTGAGATGTCCCATGATCCAGTGGATGAGGAAAGACGGAGGCAGAATACTACCCTGCATACTTGATGTAGAACTACTATGGACGAGTACACAACCAATCTCCCTGTGTAAATGTAGTAGCAGCGTTTATTATGGTGTAGAACAGCAGTCAAAGCAATTTGCAGTGAATCGGTTTTCAGAGGTGGTTGAGTGGCACTTTGCAGGTGGTCAGGAAAATCACCACCTCTTAAAACCAGTTGGGATGTCATACTGAAAACTGTGCTACAACCACATGCCAAACAATTGGTAGGTGGTTGCTGCGCAGTCCTTATAACTTCAATGGGCATGTTTGGCATGCAGAATTCATGCCAAATCTAAAATGGAATAAACACACATGTGAGAGATCAGCGACTGCACACCCTGACAAATTGCAAATGGGATGGTTTCCCCAAGTGTTTTTCTTTTAGCAGCCAAGTAAATGGATCCAAAAGCTCAAAAATAGGATACCAACACACGCCTTAAAGTGGATGTAAAGCCACTCTCATCCTTTCTAATCTACTGCCATAGTGCTGATCTATAAGGATATAGATGCCTCCTGCATGTATCCTTACCTGTCAAATGTCTCCCCTCTGTCTGTTATAAGAACTGAAAAACTGCAGATTCTGTGGGTGGATCTGTTGTATGGAGCTCTGTGGGTGGAGTCGTGATGTTAGTAAACTCCCCGCCCACCTCTACACCCCCCTTAAACTAAATTCTGCTATGATCACTAACTGTAACGGGATGACCCATGACGCCCAGAGATTTTTGAGGGATGGGGGATACTCCTGTGCCAGTGTCACTAAGAGCTCTAGGATCTAAGGTCACCCTGTGCCCCTTTTGGGCATAGGGTGGCTGATAAATCATAATTCATGTATTGCAGAAGATGGGGCAGATTACAGGTGATTTCATGTTGACTCACAACCGGTCAATAAGAATGACTCTTTCAATGCTTAAGCCAAGCTGTTGAGATGCTAAGTGAGTCGGGCTTCTGAAAGACCTTTCATTGTGTGATAACACTGTTTAAAGCCTATTGATGATCAGGTGTGAATACCTTTTTGTCAGAGACAGACCATCTGTCTAAGATGTGGATTGAGGGGAACTGATTGTGTGATGCTGTTTTGTGTGAATTCTATTGATAATAAATGTGTCATGTCAGCTGTAGTAATTAACTTCTGTAATTCGGGGCCCGAACGTCTGAAATAGGTGTCAGAAGGGACGTCTGGGGGATAATTACCTCCTCTGAATGTCATTATCTAAGACAGGGGTCTCCAAAATTTTCAAACAAAGGGCCACTTTATTGCCCTTCAGACTTTAGGAGGGCCGGATTGGGGCCAGCAAGGGAAGAAAAAGTCACAAGCCCGGGATCAGTGAGAACTAGGGGTGCAACAGATCAAAAAACTCACGGATCGGATCGATCCTCAGATCAGGAGTCACGGATCGGATCAATCCTCGGATTAGCAAAAAAGAAAAAAAAGACTAATCTTCTGGTGACCCCCTCCACTCCACTCTGGCGTCACAGGTGCCCCCCTCCACTCCGGCGTCACCGGGGTCTACCTCTTCTGGTGTCCCCCCTCCTCGGGTGACTCTGGTGTTCCCCCCTCCTCGGGTGACTCTGGTGTCCCCCCCTCCTCGGGTGTCCCCCCTCCTCCGCTCAGTACAGTCTTTTTCCTACCAGCAGGTGCAGATCTCAAAGACACTGCGTCCACACGCCTGCATACGGTGGTCCCGGGTCTGTAGTCAGCGCACTAAGGCGGGGGAGGAGTGCAACGCTGTGCACTGGCAAGCACACGGGGTGAAGCAAGATGGCCGTCGCTCCAGAGCTAGGCTGAAGTCCGGAGCGCTCCGCGGATCGCGTGGTGTGCCGATCCAAACGGGGTGACCTGTTCGGATCAGTGACGATCCGTTGAACCCCTAGTGAGAACATATATGACCTCAGGGTTGGTGGTCAATAGGAAGAGAGGTATTCCCTCTATTAGTAGGAGGAATAGTATCCCATCATTGGTATCAGTGGATAATATAGTGCCCCATTGTTGGTGTCAATGGGAGGAATAGTGCCTCATGTCAGTGTAAGGAATTGCGCCCCTAAGGTCCGGTTAAAGGCTAGCAAAGAGCCAAATCTGGCCCTCGGCCACAGTTTGGAGACCCCTGATCTAAGAGAATGTGGTTGAAGCCCCATTGTGCGATGTTAAGGAGGTGGAGAGTTTGATTGTTCCTGTGATTACTGTAACATGTTGTAACTGTATAAGAACCAGCAGAGTGTATCATTAAAACGTTCATTCATTTTGAAACCAGTAACCAGAGCTGTGTGTGTCTCGGTTATTCTGGGAAACAAAATGGAATGGATTGGATCGGGTCTGCAGGATTGTCAGAGTGTCGGATAAGCTGTCGTGGGTTGATGGAAGGTCGTAAACGGTGGTGACCGTTACAATAACATCCAGTCAAAAGCCAGAAAAGTCACATGACTTCAGAAAAGGAGTGGGGGTGGAAATGAAAAAATAATGCCTGTCTCCAGGCTAGTGCATGAGATATGTAAATAACCTGTCACTCACAGCAAGGGGGCGGAACGGACTAAGGTTTTTCTCTGTAAGTCCGTTTTATTTCACTGAACAAAGAGGATTGCTCAGAGCTGGATTAACTCTGTGTGGCAAGACTGGGCACAGATGATAGGAAATCTTATACTCTACGTTGTGACATAAATAAAAAATTTTTTTTTTATATAATATATATATATATGTATATATAAATAAATAAATAAATAAATAAATAATCGAAAAAAATGTCAGAATTAGATCCACTTTAATGCTGGATTGTTAGACACAGAAGCCACTGTGGAAGAATGCAGAACATATTTCAGGTAAGCCAGGAGATGGCTTTTGCTAAAAATACAGTTCCTGCTTGCCCAGAATTCAGCATTAATGTCCGACTGCAAAGTACTTTTTCGTTATTTCCCTTCAGAAATAATAATTATAGCTCGTGAATGGCAAGCATGATCCTAATTAGCCCGGGCCACGTTCCAGGTGCTCCTGCATGAAGCAGATGTAATTAGCAGAGTTCCTCTGTTTCGGCGTACTGCTCTGCGGGGACGCAGCGCCGCAGGACTGTTAATTGGTAAAATTCGAAAATGCCGGCACAAAGGTAAGCCGGCCGCCTCACTGGGGAGAGATGAAACATGACTCAGGTCCGATTAATGTTCCATGAGCAGCCTGGCAGTGCACCGAGGCGACTTCTAAGACTTTAACTAACCAAGAAAGTCCAAAATCGGACAAAACAGACAAGAAATAAAGAAAGATTTGCGAGATGGCGTGGGAAGCATTCTAGTCAATATTCCAAATGCGCACATTCCTGGAGAACGGCTCAAAGAGAAAAGGTGGGTGCTGAAACGATCACCAGCTGGGCACTGGAACCATCAAACAAACAAACATATTCGCCAGCACACCGTGGATCGTCAATTACGTCCAAAAATGTAATGCAAAACAAACATCACAATAGTGCAACGTTTCGAGGTCACACAGGACCTCTTCGTCAGGTGAGCGATAAAAGCATGGCGGTCTCTGCCGTGTATTACTGAAGTTCAGACTGATTCCAGCTACACATAATATCTGAATTAACCACTTAAAGGGGTGTTCCACCCAAAAAAATGACCTTTTCTCATCCCACTCCTCACCCCCATACATGCCACATTTGGCATGTAATTTTTTTGGGGGGGGGAGTGGGGGCTTCAGTAGGAGTGGGACTTCCTGTCCCACTTCCTGCTTCCGCCGAGGGGCTGGTTAGGCGATTAAGCTTAATCGCCTACACCAGCCCCCTCCCTGTAGGCGATCACATGGGACACTGACAGGTCCCATGCGATCGCCTCTCCAATCAGCGGCGAGCCGCGCCGCGCACGCATGCGCAGTACGGCTCGCGCATGCGCAGTGGGTGCCCGGCCGTGAAGCCAAAGGCTGTCACGGCTGGGTGCCCACAGTCAGGATGGAGACGCCGGCCGGGGAGGGGGGCAGAGGAGCGGAGCCCCGGTCGGCGCGTCGCTGGAACGTAGGAGCAGGTAAGTGAGTGTTTATTAAAAGCCAGCAGCTACACTTTTTGTAGCTGCTGACTTTTAATAAACACAACTTAGGGCTGGAACACCCCTTTAAGGACCGTCTCCTGCAGATATACGTCGGCAGAATGGCACGGCTGGGCACAAGCACGGACAGGTACGTCCTCTTTAATTGCCCAGCAGTGGGTCGCGGGCACGCGCCCGCAACCTGGTCCAAAGCTCCGTGACCGCGGGACCCAATCACCGCCGGAGTCCCGCGATCGGTCCCTGGAGCTGAGGAACGGGGAGCGCTTCCTTCCCCGTTCTTCACAGTGGCAGCTTCATTGATCGTGCGTTCCCTTATATAGGGAAACACGATAAATGACGTCACAGCCCCGCCCCTTACAGTTAGAAAAACATATGAGGTCACACATAACCACTAGGGAGCGCTGCAGTGGTTAACTCCCAAACTGCAATTGTCATTTTCACAGTAAACAATGCATTTTTATAGCATTTTTTGCTGTGAAAATGACAATGGTCCCAAAAATGTGTCCAAATTGTCCGATGTGTCTGCCATAATGTCGCAGTCATGAAAAAAAAAAAAAAATAAAAAAAAAAACCTCTGATCGGTGCCATTACTAGAGAAAAAAATTAATAATAAAAATGCAAGAAAACTATCCCCTATTTTGTAAACGCTATACATTTTGCGCAAACCAATCGATAAACGCTTATTGTGATTTTTTCTTTGCCAAAAATATGTAGAAGAATACGTATCGGCCTAAACTGAGAAAAAATAAAGTTTTTTATATATTTTTTGGGGGATATTTATTATAGCAAAAAGTAAAAAATATTGAATTTTTTTTTCAAAATTGTCGCTCTATTTTTGTTTATAGCGCAAAAAATAAAAACCGCAGAGATGATCAAATACCACCAAAAAAAAGGACGTCAATTTTGTTTGGAAGCCACATCGCACAATTGTCAGTTAAAGCAACACAGTGCCGAATCGCAAAAAGTGGCCAGGTCCTTTACCTGCATAAAGGTCCGGGGCTTAAGTGGTTAAAGTGCAACAAACTTTCTCAATCAACCATTTTTAAACATTTTTTTTTTTACATTCTTTCAGTTGCTTTCTGGTTTCAGGCCTAGGCCAAAATGATGTCCTATCCCAAAATCTTCATTGTCATTTATTTTTTCCCTTTCATATGAAAAAGAGGCTTTCTTAGCTCAGCTCACCCTCCTGCTTACATTCCTGAGCTAAGGGCAGATGGATTCCGAAAAGTAAACGCTACATTAATTATCTGCCTTTTCTCAAGAGGGCTGTGTCTAGAAATCATGGGTGGGTGAGGGGGAGGGGTTCAAAGTGATTTCTCAACAAAATAAAGAAAAGGAGTGTTGTCTCGCAAAACGAGCAGCATTCAAGTCTCTGCGGTGTGCAAAACCGCATTTGGCCAGAGGTGCGGGGGCGCCAGAGCCAATCGGAGCCGTTCAGGAATACTCTGTTGCAGAGTGTTTCCGAGACTTTCCGGGGGTTTCCGAGGACAACCAAACGATCTCCGAGTATTTCCGAGTCTCTCCGGCGCTCCCTACCTCTGGCCACATGCATTAAGTGCATGCCATAGAAGTCAATGTGGAACAAATTATTTTCGTTTCCATTGACTTCTATGGGGAAACATGCTTTGATATGCGAGTACTTTGGATTACAAGCATTCTCCCAATGGGGACACTAGTTCTGGTGACCCCAAGAGATTCCCGTAACTTGCAGGGATTTAATCTCACTTTGTTTGACTATGGGACAGGAAGTAAAGATAAATCTCCCCAATGAGAGAAAAAAACAACAGGGGGTTATAACCTTCACTTACGCCATTCAAAAAAGTTTTGCCTATAGTTCTACTTTAAAGAGGAACTGCCATCTGCTCACAAAATTTGTAATAAAAACATCTTTGCCATTTTTAAAGGGGTTGTAAAGGTACAATTTGTTTCCCCTAAATAGCTTCCTTTACCTGCAGTCCTCCTTCACTTACCTCATCCTTCCATTTTTGCTTTTAAATGTCCTTATTTCTTCTGAGAAATCCTCACTTCCTGTTCTTCTGTTTGTAACTCCACACAGTAATGCAAGGCTTTCTCCCTGGTGTGGAGTGTCGTGCTCGCCCCCTTTCCTTGGACTACAGGAGAGTCAGGACGCCCACTAACACACAGCTCCTTTCTCTATCTGCAACGTAGAGAGTGTCCAGACTCTCCTGTAGTCCAAGGGAGGGGGCGAGCACGACACTCCACACCAGGGAGAAAGCCGCGCATTACTGTGTGGAGTTACAGACAGAAGAACAGGAAGTGAGGATTTCTCAGAAGAAATAAGGACATTTAAAAGCAAAATGGAAGGATGAGGTAAGTGAAGGAGGACTGCACTAAGGTAAAGTTCAGTCAGGAAAAATGGAGAACATTCCACTTTTTTTTCCTGAACTGAAACGCACTGGAACTGACTGCACCAGTGTAAAATATGCCATTGAAAGCCATATAACCTACCTTCCATGCGGTTTTGATGCAACAAAAAAAAACAACAACACACACACTGGACTGCATGTGGTGTGAACTGGCCTTAAAAGTAATATTTTAGGAACAGGTGCAGCATGGAATTTATCCTTAGGGCTGGTTCACACCCCAATGCGTTTCCGGATTTCTGCCTGCGTGTTTTAGATCCGTTTCTGGACACGTTCCAAATGCTTTCCCCCCCCCTCTTTTTTTACTGTTCTGGGGTCCGGTGCATTTTTGATGCGTTTTTACTGCGGTACAGTTCAGTGCAGGAAAAATGCAGCATGTTCTAATTTTCTGGAACTGGAAAGCCCTGGAACTGACAGCACTGCTGTGAACTTCGCCATTGGAAACCATATAGAACCCCCCCCCCCCCCCAAAGAAAAAAAAACACGTATTTTCTGTGTGTTTTTTTTCCTGCAGAAAAACGCACTGGACACACTTTAGATACAGGAGCAGCATGGAATTTACCGTTAGACCCTTTTCACACTGGGGCGTTATTCGAGCGTTATTCGAGCGAAGCCTCATCTGTAATCCCAATGTGCTGGTAAAGCACCGCTAAGACCCTAAAGTTTTAGGGCGTTTTTGCAGTGCCTCAGTGTGAAAGGGTAAGGCGTTTTTACAGCGCTTTTCAATTTATTTCAATGAAGAGGGACGTTTTTGGAGCGTTTTTTTCAGTGCTCAAAAGCTGCTCCAAAGATGCTGCTTGCAGGACTCAGTGTGAAAGGGTCCATTGAGATGCATGGAAAGCTTTTTATGAGCCCTTTAAGAGCGCTAAAACACTGTAAAAACGGTTCAGTGTGAAAGGGGTCTCAGGGCTGGTTCACACCACAATGAATGCATTTCTGCCTGCACGTATTTAGATCTGTTTCCGGACACATTCAAAATTCTTTTTTCCTTTTCACTGTACTGGGGTCTGGTGCATTTTTTATGCGTTTTACTGCACTTCTCCCAGTGTCACCCTCCACTCTTCTCCCAGTGTCACCCTCCACTCTTCTCCCAGTGTCACCCTCCACTCTTCTCCCAGTGTCACCCTCCACTCTTCTCCCAGTGTCACCCTCCACTCTTCTCCCAGTGTCACCCTCCACTCTTCTCCCAGTGTCACCCTCCACTCTTCTCCCAGTGTCACCCTCCACTCTTCTCCCAGTGTCACCCTCCACTCTTCTCCCAGTGTCACCCTCCACTCTTCTCCTGGGGGCACGGTGAGTCAGCAATGGGGGCACGGTGAGGCTGCAATGGTGGGCACAGTGAGGCTGCAATGGTGGGCACAGTGAGGCTGCAATGGTGGGCACAGTGAGGCTGCAATGGTGGGCACAGTGAGGCTGCAATGGTGGGCACAGTGAGGCTGCAATGGTGGGCACAGTGAGGCTGCAATGGTGGGCACAGTGAGGCTGCAATGGTGGGCACAGTGAGGCTGCAATGGTGGGCACAGTGAGGCTGCAATGGTGGGCACAGTGAGGCTGCAATGGTGGGCACAGTGAGGCTGCAATGGTGGGCACAGTGAGGCTGCAATGGTGGGCACAGTGAGGCTGCAATGGTGGGCACAGTGAGGCTGCAATGGTGGGCACAGTGAGGCTGCAATGGTGGGCACAGTGAGGCTGCAATGGTGGGCACAGTGAGGCTGCAATGGTGGGCACAGTGAGGCTGCAATGGTGGGCACAGTGAGGCTGCAATGGTGGGCACAGTGAGGCTGCAATGGTGGGCACAGTGAGGCTGCAATGGTGGGCACAGTGAGGCTGCAATGGTGGGCACAGTGAGGCTGCAATGGTGGGCACAGTGAGGCTGCAATGGTGGGCACAGTGAGGCTGCAATGGTGGGCACAGTGAGGCTGCAATGGTGGGCACAGTGAGGCTGCAATGGTGGGCACAGTGAGGCTGCAATGGTGGGCACAGTGAGGCTGCAATGGTGGGCACAGTGAGGCTGCAATGGTGGGCACAGTGAGGCTGCAATGGTGGGCACAGTGAGGCTGCAATGGTGGGCACAGTGAGGCTGCAATGGTGGGCACAGTGAGGCTGCAATGGTGGGCACAGTGAGGCTGCAATGGTGGGCACAGTGAGGCTGCAATGGTGGGCACAGTGAGGCTGCAATGGTGGGCACAGTGAGGCTGCAATGGTGGGCACAGTGAGGCTGCAATGGTGGGCACAGTGAGGCTGCAATGGTGGGCACAGTGAGGCTGCAATGGTGGGCACAGTGAGGCTGCAATGGTGGGCACAGTGAGGCTGCAATGGTGGGCACAGTGAGGCTGCAATGGTGGGCACAGTGAGGCTGCAATGGTGGGCACAGTGAGGCTGCAATGGTGGGCACAGTGAGGCTGCAATGGTGGGCACAGTGAGGCTGCAATGGTGGGCACAGTGAGGCTGCAATGGTGGGCACAGTGAGGCTGCAATGGTGGGCACAGTGAGGCTGCAATGGTGGGCACAGTGAGGCTGCAATGGTGGGCACAGTGAGGCTGCAATGGTGGGCACAGTGAGGCTGCAATGGTGGGCACAGTGAGGCTGCAATGGTGGGCACAGTGAGGCTGCAATGGTGGGCACAGTGAGGCTGCAATGGTGGGCACAGTGAGGCTGCAATGGTGGGCACAGTGAGGCTGCAATGGTGGGCACAGTGAGGCTGCAATGGTGGGCACAGTGAGGCTGCAATGGTGGGCACATTGAGGATGCAATGGTGGGCACATTGAGGATGCAATGGTGGGCACAGTGAGGATGCAATGGTGGGCACAGTGAGGATGCAATGGTGGGCACAGTGAGGATGCAATGGTGGACACAGGTGAGGCTGTACTGAGGGGAACAGATAAAGTTGTTGTTAATATTTATTTTTGCAACTTAATTGTGCATAAAACATTTTACAAGATAATTTATGAGGGCATGATTAGCGGGAGAATTAGGGGCATGGTAGGGGTTGGGTGGGACAACTAGTGGCGAGTAACCCTTGAGGCCTGGCTAGTGGCTCAAGACTTGAAATTTTGAGCCCTATATATATATATACACACACACACACACACACACACACACATACATACGTACATACACAAAAAATAAAAATAAAACAACAAGAAAAACCCACTGCATGTGGTGTGAACCAGCCCTAATAAATAATAGACATGTGCTTTCGTTTTCGTCCGAATGCATTTTCGTCCGAATTTCAATTTCAGGTACTTTCATTATTGTTTTAACAAACGATAAACGAAAGCACAGAGGGTGAAAACCGAAAGATCCGACATAAACAAATGCTTTATTTTCGTTTTCGTTGCGGTCAAATGTGCCTAACCTTAACGCTGTTAGTCCAATATTATTCTACAAAAGGGAGAAAAGATTTGACATAGAGAGACATGAAGATTCTGTCAAATCTTTTTTTTTTCTTAGAACATTCGACAGACACCATAAGCCTTCACTGACAGATTCGACATAGAGAGACATGAGGATTCGACATAGAGAGACATGAGGATTCGACATAGAGAGACATGAGGATTCGACATAGAGAGACATGAGGATTCGACATAGAGAGACATGAGGATTCGACATAGAGAGACATGAGGATTCGACATAGAGAGACATGAGGAGTCGACATAGAGAGACATGAGGAGTCGACATAGAGAGACATGAGGATTCGACATAGAGAGACATGAGGATTCGACATAGAGAGACATGAAGAGTCGACATAGAGAGACATGAAGAGTCGACATAGAGAGACATGAAGAGTCGACATAGAGAGACATGAAGAGTCGACATAGAGAGACATGAAGAGTCGACATAGAGAGACATGAAGAGTCGACATAGAGAGACATGAAGAGTCGAAAAAATTTTTTTTTTTCCTTCTTAGAACATTCGACAGACACCATAAGCCTTCATTGACAGATTCGACCTTAATTTCGATTTTCGGACGAATGCATTTTTTTTAACGAAAAACGAAATAAATAAAAAACGAAATTAGGAAACAAAATATTTCAGTGTGCACTTGTCTAATAAATAATATGTACAACATGGATCATACAAGTAAAACGCTATCTGCCAAGCTGTCCCCACTAGTGAAACGCAATACAATGGAAGGGTTAATATGTAATGTTACAAAGTTTTACTTGTTGCCATGGGCGGGGGCCCGCCATCAGGAATTGTGGGGCCCCTTACACAGCTTCAGGCATGTGCCCCCTGGAGCAGAGAACCGAGAAAGGCTGCCCCTTTACAAAAAAATAAATAACTAAAACCACACACAAAAGTGAGGGGTTGCCATCCGGGGTCCTGGGGACCTCCGGGCCCCTTACAGGTGTACTGCCTGTACCCCCTGATGGCGGCCCTGGCCTTAGGAGAATTGTCCATGATTACAGAATGCAGCCGTAACTCTTCTAGTTCTCAGGAATCCCCGACCAAACATTTCATCAACACAACACATACCGATCCACAATGGAGACCGATCCTTGGCAACAATGTGAATCACATGAGAGCTTTGGATACATTTACATGCTAAAATTAGCTACAGTACTAAATATTTTCCAAGGGAAAACGTGAACGCTATATAAATACACAAAATATGTGCAATTCAGAGCTCTAAATAAATCCTGGGACTTCAAATCAATAAAGTCATTCAAGCAGCTATTAATAAAAGTGGAAAAACAAACAAAAATACGATTCAAAACCACAGAAAAATCAATATGTAGCAGCACCCAGAATACAAACAGGTAAAATGTAACTGCACAAACCAATCAGATTAAGAACATGTACATTGTTTAGTGTTAGGACCACAGAATTATGGGGTGCCTTGGCGCGGCTCTGTGGCTCACGCATGCGTTTGCAAATGCGTGCGGACAAAACCCCTGTTTTTAAACGCACACTGTTAGACAGGTTAATTGGTTGTCTGCGAGTTAGTCGGTAAGTAGGCTTAGTTATTCCCTGGGCATTCCCCAGGTTTTTTTGGTACATTGATTAAAGATCCCCTCCCCCCAATATATAAAAAGATCTAACACACACACACACACACATTGTGTGTGCGCAAAATATATATATATTAAATAATAATTGCTGTACCACTTTAAGACCGAGTACAAGCGCTAATACTAAACCCCCTCCTCCAAGTACTCACTCATACAGATTACAGTATTTTAGACCCCTTTCACACTGGGGTGGTTTTCAGGCGCTTTAGCGGTAAAAAAAGCACCTGGAAAGTGCCTGAAAGAAGCCTCATCTGCAAGCCCAATGTGAAAGCCCGAGTGCTTTCACACTGAGGCGCTGCGCTGGCAGGGCGTCCAAAAAAGTCCTGCAAGCAGCTTCTTTGCTCCCAAAGCTCCCCTTCCTTCCCATTGAGGCGCTTTTTAACGCCAAAGCACCTGCAAAAAACGCCCCAGTGTGAAAGGGGTCTAAGGTTTTTTAGGCGGTTTAGCGCTAAAAATAGCACTGCAGTCTTCAGTGTGAAAGCCCGAGGGGAAACACCCTGCTCCTAGACCGCTCCCAAAGATGCGGCTAGCAGGACTTTTGGCGCGGTATAGGAGTGGGGTGTTTACCACTCCTTCTCATTGAAATCAATGGGAAACCACAGGAATACCGCCGGCAATGCGCCTCTGCAGAGGCGCATTGCGGGTGGTATTAACCCTTTTTTGGCTGCCAGCGGGGGGTTAAAACAGCACCGGTAGAGGCCGAATATTGCGGTAAATACGAAGGTGTATTGGCGATAAATGTCGTGCTGATATACCGCCACCGTACCTCCTGTGCCCAGTGTGAAAGGGACCTTAGCGGAGCTTTTCTTTACCAGCGTTTTTCGACCACTGGCAGTGTGAAAGAGCAGCATATGCAGCACTGATGATGCGTGGAATGTCAGTTTTTTTTTATTATTTAATTTTTGGTGAATGGTTTGCCAGCCCTGTTGGTGGGCTTTGGTGAAGTCCCCCAATATCTCACAGACCCATGACATCTCCCCTTTGAGACAGGGAAAGGGGCTAAGGACAGAGATTCCCCAGTCCCTTTCTCTGTAGCCTCAGTTGCACTATTACACAGTTTACCATACTCAGTTATGAATGGACAGGGTCACTGACTGTTCATTCGGAAAAGGAAGGAGGCGGTAAATGACAAATGACAGACCCAGGACAAAGGGGGTAGAGGAGCATGGAGGGGGAGTTACCGATCCCACCTTTATAGATTTCAATGTAGCTTTTTTTCAGATCCTCAGAGTTCTTTGCCATGAGGTGTCATGTTGAACTTCCAGTGACCAGTATGAGAGAGTGAGAGCGATAACACCAAATTTAACACACCTGCTCCCCATTCACACCTGAGACCTTGTAACACTAATGAGTCAACATGACAAATACTGCAGCTGCCGACTGTTAATAAATGGACACTTACCTGTCCAGCGCGCCTACGATGTCGGCTGCTGAAGCCGAGCAATGGCTCGTCTCTCGGCTGCCCCCGCCTCCATCCTCGGTGAGGGAATCAGGAAGTGAAGCGTTGTGGCTTCACTGCCTGATTCCCTACTGCGCATGTGCAACTCACACGCATCCTCACTGGTCCCCGCTGTCTTCTGGGACCTGCGTGTTTCCCAGAAGATAGTCAGGGGGCCAGAGGGGCACGACTTCCACTGAAATCTATCCCCGCAAGTGGATGCAAATACCTGTATTATACTCCCCCCTCCTCCCCCATGAAAGTGCCAAAATGTGACACCGGAGGGTTCCGAAAAGCGGAGGCTCACTTTTTGTGTGGACCTCTGCTTTAAAGGGGTTGTAAAGGTTTGTTTTTTATTTTCTAAATAGGTCTCTTTAACCACTTAAGACCCGGACCAATACGCTGGCAAATGACCCAAGGGGTTTTTGCGATTCGGCACTGCGTCGCTTTAACAGACAATTGCGCGGTCGTGCGACGTGGCTCCCAAACAAAATTTGCGTCCTTTTTTTCCCACAAATAGAGCTTTCTTTTGGTGGTATTTGATCGCCTCTGCGATTTTTATTTTTTGCGCTATATACAAAAATAGAGCGACATTTTTGAAAAAAAATCAATATTTTTTACTTTTTGTTATAATAAAAAACCAATAAACTAAATTTTAGTCAAACATTTAGGCCAAAATTTATTTAGCCACATGTCTTTAGTAAAAAAAAAAAATCGCATTAAAAAAAAATTAGCTACCTAGCGGGAACAGCGACACTAATACAGCGATCAGAAAAATGATCGCTTAGTGACGCTGGCAATAGGGAGTGAAAGGGTTAACTAGGGCAGTGATCAAGGGGTTAAAACTTTATTGGGGGGGGGGGTGGGGGGGCTACCCTGACACTAACACTGACTGACTGTCACACTGTCTGTCACACTGACACTAAATACAGTAATCATACATGTATGATTACTGCATTCAGTGACACTGTGACAGGGGGGAGGGGGGGGGGCGATCGCGGGGGTTAAATGTGTTTGTGTCTGTGTGTAAGTGTGCTGTTGGTGCAGACTTACTTGTTGTGTTGTGATCTCTCCTCAGCGGCGCTTGAAACAAACGCTGAGGGAGAGATCACGTCGCTTCCTCCTTCCTGTGTTTACACAGGAGGAGGAAGTGACAGGGCGGGCGGGCGGGCGCGCGCATTGGCTGGGAGCGATCCGGAGGGGGCGGATGAAAACGGATAGCCGCCCCCACTTGTCGGATCGCTCCTGCAGCCGCGCAGACCGCCGCATGTAAGGGGGGGGGGGGGTCCGATCGGACCCCCGATCCCCCCCAAGGCACCAACGTATATATACGTTGATGTGCCTGTCGGTGCCATTCTGCCGACGTAAATGTACATGCGGCGGTCCTTAAGTGGTTAAGCTAGTACACTGTTGTTTTACTTACCTTTTCCTTCCATTTCCCTTCTAAATGTTTTTTTTCTTTGTCTGAATTTCTCACTTCCTGTTTCTCCTCAGTAAGCTGTTCTAAATTACTTGTCACCGCTCAGATGATGGTGGCAAGCTTACTGGGGAGAAATAGGAAGTGAGAAATTCAAACAACGAAAAAAAAAACATTTAGAAGGGAAATTGAAGGAAAAAGGTAGGTGAACCAACAATGCACTAGCTTAAAGGAACCAATTTAGAAAATAAAAGATGAACCTTTACAACCCCTTTAAGCTTTGTTTAAACACCACAGCCTACCTGAGTATTGTTCCTGACCATCCCTTTATGACTGCAGTGTCCCCATCTTCTGATGGCTCCTTCCAGCAGGATAATGTCATCATATCACAAAGCTCCAATCATCTCACCACTGGACAATGAGGTCGCTGAACTTCAATGGCCTCCACACTCACCACATCTCATCCAATAGAGACCCTTTGGCATGTGATGGAACGGGAGATTTACCTCATGGATCAGCCAACAAATCTGCAGCAACTGCGTGATACTATCATGTCACTATGGACCAAAATCTCTGAGGAATGTTTCTTAAGCCATGTACACACAATCGGTTTGTTCCAGTAAAACAGACTGATGGACTGTGTGGGTCCCATCAGTAGGGATGAGCTCTGTGTTAGATTCGAACGTATGTTTGACTCGAACATCGTCTGTTCGTTGAAATTCGAAAGTTATGGGCCGTACACGCCAAATTCGAGTGGCACGTCACGACCCATAATTCACTGCGACATTGCGCGCTGATGATTTGCCAAGCATGCACTATGACCCGCATGCTTGGCCAATCACAGGTCGCAAAAAACGGAGAGCCATAATTGGCCAAAGACAGGGTGGCTTTGGCCAATTATGGCTCAGGGGGTTTAGTACACGCCCCACACTATAAAAGGCCGCCTGCAGGGCGGCCACGTGTAGCGTGTTGCGGCAGTTTACAGAGAACATAGAGAGACAGAGAGAGTGTCATTTTTTGCAGGTAGATAGAGCAGGCAGGCTAGTCAGTTAATGTTACAGTGTGTAGAGCAGTGTTTTTCAACTCCAGTCCTCAAGGCACACCAACAGGTCATGTTTTCAGGCTTTCCATTATTTTGCACAGGTGATTTGATCAGTTTCATTGCCTTAGTAATCACCACAGCCATTTCATCTGAGGGAAATCCTGAAAACTTGACCTGTTGGTGTGCCTTGAGGACTGGAGTTGAAAAACACTGGTGTAGAGGATATATATACATCCCAGGTGTTGTACATATATTTATACACTGTATAGCTTAGCAAGATCAGTTTTTCCTAATTTACTGTCAGGCAGGTGATTGTGCTATTTAAAGACATTTTCACAGGCAAACTATAGACACCCAGCAGGTACAATATTTAAAGGAATTTTTTATTATTATTTAAGCATCATTAAAATCACTGCTCCTGATTCAGGAGCAGTGATTTTAAATGATGCTTAACCACTTAAAGGGGTGTTCCAGCCCAAAAATGTGTTTATTAAAAGTCAGCAGCTACAAAAAGTGTAGCTGCTGGCTTTTAATAAACACTCACTTACCTGCTCCTACGTTCCAGCGACGCGCCGACCGGGGCTCCGCTCCTCTCCCCCCTCCCCGGCCGGCGTCTCCATCCTGACTGTGGGCACCCAGCCGTGACAGCCTTCGGCTTCACGGCCGGGCACCCACTGCGCATGCGCGAGCCGCACTGCGCATGCGCGCGCGGCGCGGCTCGCCTCTGATTGGAGAGGCGATCGCATGGGACCTGTCAGTGTCCCATGTGATCGCCTACAGGGAGGGGCTGGTGTAGGCGATTAAGCTTAATCGCCTAACCAGCCCCTCGGCGGAAGCAGGAAGTGGGACAGGAAGTCCCACTCCTACTGAAGCCCCCACTCCCCCCCCCAAAAAAATTACATGCCAAATGTGGCATGTATGGGGGTAAGGAGTGGGATAAGAGGAAGTTCCAAATTTGGGTGGAACTCCTCTTTAAGGACCGCCTACTGCACATATACGTCGGCAGAATGGCACGGCTGGGCACATCAACGTATATATACGTTGATTTTAGTACCCAGCCATGGGTCACGGGCGCGCGCCCGCAGCGCGCTCCCGTGACCTGGTCCGAAGCTCCAGGAACGGGACCGCGGGATTCGCGGACCCGATCGCCGCTGCAGTGCGGCGATCCGTCCCTGGAGCTGAAGAACGGGAGAGCCGTGTGTAAACACGGCTTCCCCGTGCTTCACTGTGGCCGCAGCATCGATCGCGTCATCCCTGTAATAGGGGGACGCGATCGATGACGTCACACCTACAGCCACACCCCCCTACAGTTGTAAACACACACACAGGGTACACTCAAATTCACAGCGCCCCCTGTGGTTAACTCCCAAACTGCAACTGTCATTTCCACAGTAAACAATGCAATTTAAATGCATTTTTTGCTGTGAAAATGACAATTGTCCCAAAAATGTGTCAAAATTGTCCGAAGTGTCCGCCATAATGTCGCAGTCACGAAAAAAAAAAATCGCTGATCGCCGCTATTAGTAGTAAAAAAAAAAAAAAATAATAAAAATGCAATAAAACTATCCCTTATTTTGTAAACGCTATAAATTTTGCGAAAACCAACCGATAAACGCTTATTGCGATTTTTTTTTACCAAAAATATGTAGTAGAATACGTATCGGCCTAAACTGAGGAAAAAATATGTTTTTTTATATATTTTTGGGGGATATTATAGCAAAAAGTAAAAAACGCAGAGGTGATCAAACAGCACCAAAAGAAACTGTCGTTTTTTCAGGAGCAGGACCCGGGTTCTCAAAGACGTTTTCACAGGCAAGCTATAGACAGGTACAATATTTAAAGGATTTCTTCTTTTTTTTTTAACCACTTAAGACCCGGACCAAAATGCAGGTAAAGGACCTTGCCCCTTTTTGCGATTCGGCAATGCGACGTTTTAACTGACAATTGCGCGGTCGTGCGACGTGGCTCCCAAACAAAATTGGCATCCTTTTTTCCCACAAATAGAGCTTTTTTAAACTTTTTAAAATGAGCACTTTTGAATTCGAACGTTCGAGTCCCATAGACGTCAATGGGGTTCTAAATGCTTGTGCGAACGTTCGGTCTGTTCAAAGGGGGGGGGGGGTGTTCGGCTCATCCCTACCCATCAGTTTGATTTCCATCGGTGAAAAAAAAATAGAACACGTTTTAAATTTTTCCTATGGCTAAAAAACGATAGGAAAAGCCGATCGTCTGTATGAAACTCCATCGGTCAAAAATCTACGCATTCTCAGAATCAAGTCAACGCATGCTCGGAAGCATTGAACTTCATTTTTTTCGGCTCGTCGTAGTGTTTTACAACACCGCGTTTGGACACGATCAGATTTTTGACCGATGGTGTGTAGGCAAGACTGATGGAAGTCAGCTTCATCAGATATCCGCGGAAAAAATCCATCGGATCAGATTCCATCAGATATCTGATCGTGTGTACAGGGCTTAAGACCTTGTTCAATCTACACAACGAAGAATGAAGGCAAAAGGGGTCCAACCCGATACCAGCAAGGTGTACCCAATAAAGTGGCCGGTGAGTATTTCTCTCACTACTGATTTCCTTTTAATGTACTTGCACTGGAATCCTACAAACAATTCTCACAAATGATTGCCCTGCACCAAGTCTGTATTTATGTGGTCTGTCTCTGGCCGACTTCCTGTGACATTCCATCCATGGAGCGAGCGGGAGGTGAACTTGATCCCGTCCACAATCAGGATCACATGACTAAAAGGAGACAGACTGCAAGCTCCTTCGGTAAACCCACCTCTGACGCGTCTGTCTCCTCTGTGACGCCCTGTAGAAGCTGTCAGAGGGGTAGAAATACAATAACACACATAGAAGGAAGGTTCTTACCCTGTTTGTCTGCACTCTTTACATGCCTCTACCTCCTCTAGAAGTGCTCTTGACAGGTCAGATGGATGGAGTGTTGCTGGGAATGAGAGAAGAGGCGTACAATGAGCACATGAATACTTCCTGCCACAGGAAAAAGAAGTCAGACCCTGCCCTGAGCGCAACGCTCCATCCCCAGATAATCGAGTACCCCGGGCCGGAACGCCTGCCTTATTACAGGCCATGTGACCGCGCACGCTGCACAGTCAACATCCTGGAGTCCCAGACAGGTCACCCCCCCTCCCCCCAGGTCACCCCCCCTCCCCCTCCTCCTCAGCACACAGCTGTCACAATGGCTCTCTGCCTCAAAGTGTAACTTTATATACACATCCCAAAATTACGGTATTTGTAGAGATAGATAAATTCAAGAGATGGATGAGAGAGGGCGCGCACGAGAGAGAGCGCGAGAGAGGTATCGCGAGAGCGAGAGAGGTATCGCGAGAGCGAGAGAGGTATCGCGAGAGCGAGAGAGGTATCGCGAGAGCGAGAGAGGTATCGCGAGAGCGAGAGAGGTATCGCGAGAGCGAGAGAGGTATCGCGAGAGCGAGAGAGGTATCGAGAGAGGTATCAAGAGAGCGAGAGAGGTATCAAGAGAGCGAGAGAGGTATCAAGAGAGCGAGAGAGGTATCAAGAGAGCGAGAGAGGTATCAAGAGAGCGAGAGAGGTATCAAGAGAGCGAGAGAGGTATCAAGAGAGCGAGAGAGGTATCAAGAGAGCGAGAGAGGTATCAAGAGAGGTATATCGAGAGAGCGCGAGGTAGATCGAGAGAGAGCGAGGTAGATCGAGAGAGAGCGAGGTAGATCGAGAGAGAGCGAGGTAGATCGAGAGAGAGCGAGGTAGATCGAGAGAGAGCGAGGTAGATCGAGAGAGAGCGAGGTAGATCGAGAGAGAGCGAGGTAGATCGAGAGAGAGCGAGACATAAACCTATCACATTTTTAAAGGTCCTGGAGCACCAGGATAGTGGAATTACCCACAAAATGAACCCATTTTGGAAAGCAAACACCCAAACATATATTCTATGAGGCATGGGCAGGTGACAGGCACTCGGATGGGCGGCCGACAGGCACTCGGATGGGCGGCCGACAGGCACTCGGATGGGCGGCCGACAGGCACTCGGATGGGCGGCCGACAGGCACTCTTTATTACTGGGGAGGGGGAATCAGTTTGTGTTGGTGTGCACTGTAGGCGGTAATGAGACGTTACCACAATATCCTCCTCACACATGTTCGATCAGTGAGGAGGAGAAGAGGAGAACCCTGTAACAGCTCGTTACCTCAGTTTGTTTAAATTCTGTGACTGGTTGCGATTGGACACAGCCGGTCACGTGGTAAAGACACAATTTAATGGACATACCCGAGGAGTGGATCGCAGCAGAACAATGTTGGATCTCCTGGGCAGGTGAGCATCAGAACAACCCAGCATAACACAAAACAGTGAAGTTCCCCCTGAGTGACGCTTCACACTTGTGCGAGTTGATACTGAATGCGATGCGTTCACAACACAAACTAGATTCGCATATCATCATCCAAAAGATAACTGTTCTCAATGATGATGGTTCACATCTATGTGTTGCGATTCCTCTCCGAACGCGATGAAAAAAAAAAAAAAAAAAAGGGGGTCTTGAGCGAGTTTAGAGCGTTGTGTCACAAATTTAGTCTCCATAGACATCAATGTAAATCGTTCTGGAATCGCATTTGATGGTTCACATAGGTGCGAATTTCACCACACTGCTCTCCACAAAAAACACTTTTTCTTTCTTTACATTATGATTCCATTGACTAAAACAGGGGTGTCCAAACTTTTTTCAAAGAGGGCCAGGTTTGATGAAGTGAACATGCGCGAGGGCCGACCATTTTGCCGACATTCTTTGAACCATAAAAATTTGGTCTAAGTGTGTTTGCCCGAGCAACTAATACACTGCCCATGAAGAATTCTCTTGCCTTTGTGGCTGTGTGTGGTGAAGAGATGGGCGTGTTATTTGGATATACCGTATTTATCGGCGTATAACACGCACCATCACTTTAGGCGGGAAGTTTCAAGGAAAACAATTTTAAATGAAGAACTGTGACTCAAAATAAGGGTCATTGCCCATCATTGCAGCCCAATCAGTGCTCATTTGCAGCCTTGCCACTGCCATCAATGCAGCCTCGCCATTGCCATCAATGCAGCCTGACCGATGCCCATCTGCAGCCTCGGAGGGGAGGGACGAGCACCAACAGATTACATACAGAAGAATCTCCTGTTTACACAGCAGCCTCTTTAATACAAAGTCCCGTTTTCTATGATAGACAGAGGAGTCATCCAATGGCAGCCCAGGAGACAGGACTTCCTATTACAGATGCTGCAGGATAAACAGGAGATTCTCCTGTATGTAATTCGACAGCACTTGTTCCCCTCTCCTTGTCCCCTCCCAGGCAGCACCGATAAATACAGTATGGCCCGGATTCACAAAGCACTTGCGCCAGCGTATCTCCAGATACGCCGCGCAAGTACAAATATGCGCCGTCGTATCTGTGCGCCGGACCCACAAACTAAGATACGCCTAAAAACAGACTTCATCCCACCGACGTAACTTGCCTACGCCGGCGTAGAGTGGGCGCATATTTACACTGGACGCATGTGGCTTTCCCATTGATTTTCTATTCATATATGCAAATGAGGGAGATACGTCGATTCACAAACGTACTTGCACCCGGCGCATGATTTACGCGTTTTGCGTACGTTTTACGTTCGGCATAAAGTTATTCCCCATAGATGAGGCGCAACCCATGCAAAGGTATGGACCAGGGAACACAAGCCTACGTATTTTACGTTGGACGTCTGTGAATATGGGCCGACGTGGGTCTGGCTGGGCGTAGGTTACGTTCACGGCGTACACAGTGATCCGGCGTATCTTAGGCAGTTGTTCCGACGTGGTTGTGTGCATGCTCACGAGGATACGTCCACGTCTCGACGCATGCGCAGTTTGTTTTAATTACTTGTCTGGCGCCCGGCCCATCATTTGCATGGGGTCACGCTTCATTAGCATTGATCACGCCCACTTCCACTTACGCCGGCTTATTATATAATTATAAAAATTATGGATCACGCCCACTTCCACTTACGCCAGCTTACGCCTACGAAATATACGCTACGCCAGCGCAGAGTTGGGAGAATTTGCTTTGTGAATTCCATGCTTGCCTCTCTGCGCTGCGCTAGCGTAGCATAAAAGAGATACGCTACAGCGCCATAAATGTGCGCCGATGTATGTGAATCCGGGCCTATATATCCAAATTACCAGGGGGGGCCACATTAACCACTTAAGACCCGGACCAATACGCTGGTAAATGACCCAAGGTGTTTTTGCGATTCGGCACTGCGTCGCTTTAACAGACAATTGCGCGGTCGTGCGACGTGGCTCCCAAACAAAGTTTGCGTCCTTTTCTTCCCACAAATAGAGCTTTCTTTTGGTGGTATTTGATCACCTCTGCGATTTTTATTTTTTGCGCTATATACAAAAATAGAGCGACATTTTTGAAAAAAAAAACACAATTTTTTACTTTTTGTTAGAAAAAAAATCAAATAAACTAAATTTTAGTCAAACATTTAGGCCAAAATTTATTTAGCCACATGTCTTTAGGAAAAAAATAAAATAAATCGCAATAAAAAAAAAATAGCTACCTAGCGGGAACAGCGACACTAATACAGCGATCAGAAAAATGATCGCTTAGTGACGCTGGCAATAGGGAGTGAAAGGGTTAACTAGGGCGGTGATCAGGGGGTTAAAACTTTATTAGGGTGGGTGGGGGGGCTATCCTGAACCTAACACTAACTGTTTTTTACACTGCCTGTCACACTGACACTAAATGCAGTGATTAGATCACTGCATTCAGTGACACTGTGACAGGGGGGGTGGGGGGGGGGGCGATCACAAGGGGTTAATGTGCCTATGTGAGTGTGTGTCAGTGTTGTGTTGGTGCACACTTACTTGTGATGTCTTCTCTCATCAGCAGCGGTGGGAAACACCGCTGCGATGAGAGATTACATCATTTCCTCCTTCCTGTGTAAACACAGGAGGAGGAAGTGACAGGAGCTGGGAGCGCGCGCATTGGCTGGGAGCGATCGCGGGGGGGCGGGTAAACGTCGACATCCGCCCGCTCGTCCCGGATCGCTCCCGGAGCCAGGGGGACCCCCGCACGCCGCGGAGGGGGTCCCGATGGGACCCCCGAACCGCGCTTAGGCGGGGACGTAAATTTACGCCCTTGTGCCTGTACGTGCCATTCTGTGGCCGTATATGTGCGTGCGGGGGTCCTTAAGTGGTTAAACTGGAACGGGGGCCGCAACTGGCCCCCGAGCCAGACGTTGGACATGCCTGGACTAGAACATTAATCACAGCTCCCGAAATTCGCATTCAAACCGCGGTTAAAACGCTGTAAATTTCGCACATTTAGAATGGACTGAAAAAACTTAACAAATTCACAGCGGTGTGAAGCGGCACCGAGAGTCCAGTTTTATGTAAACTTTAGGCTCGGTTCACACTGCTGCGAATTTGTTCCGTTTTTTGTCCTGTGTGAGGTGCGAATTTGCCGCGAATTTCAGGAGGTACGATTGATGTTCTAGCCAATGGAATCATAATGATTTTTGTGGAGAGCAGTGTGGTGGTAACTTCCTGTTTACTTCCTGGTTTTTGTGGAGAGCAGTGTGGTGGTAACTTCCTGTTTACTTCCTGGTTTTTGTGGAGAGCAGTGTGGTGGTAACTTCCTGTTTACTTCCTGGTTTTTGTGGAGAGCAGTGTGGTGGTAACTTCCTGTTTACTTCCTGGTTTTTGTGGAGAGCAGTGTGGTGGTAACTTCCTGTTTACTTCCTGGTTTTTGTGGAGAGCAGTGTGGTGGTAACTTCCTGTTTACTTCCTGGTTTTTGTGGAGAGCAGTGTGGTGGTAACTTCCTGTTTTTTGTGGAGAGCAGTGTGGTGGAATTCGCACATCTGTGAACCATCAATGCGATCCCAGAACGATTTACATTGAAGCCTATGGAGATGAACTCGCATCGCACGCGGATCAAACTCGCACAGGACCCTTTTTGCACGCACCTTGGATTCGTACCGCACTGATGTGAACGGCACTAATGTAAGACACCGTTATTTAAGCACTTGTCTAGCTCAGTTGTTGTGACAGGACGTCATATGACGTTCTGTCTTTTAAAGCCGCTGGGGGGGGGGGGCGTGCACCCGCCGCTTTGCTGGTATCACGATGCGCGTGCCCGGCGGCAACGATTGATGCCAGGCACCCGCGATTGCCCATTAACTGAGCAGGGATGTGAAGATCTGTGTCCCTTGTACATAGGGACACAATCGGTCACCTCCCCCAGTCACCCCCCCTCCCCCTACAGTTAGAACACAAACTAGGCTACACATTTAACCCCTTCCCCGTCCCCTAGTGGTTAACCCCTTCCCTGCCAGTCACATTTATACAGTTATCAGTGCATATTTATAGCACTGTTCACTGTATGAATGCGATTGGTCCCAAAAATGTCACAAAAGTGTCCGCCATAATGTCGCAGTCCCAATAAAAAAATAAAAATAAAATAATCGCAGATTTAATAATAATAATGCCATAAAACTATCCCCTATTTTGTAAACGTTATACATTTTGCGCAAACCAACCGATAAACGCTTATTGCGTTTTTTTTTATACCAAAAATAGGTAGAAGGATAAGTATCGGCCTAAACTCTTTTTTTATATATATATTTTTGGGGATATTTATTATCGCAAAAAGTAAAAAAATATTGATTTTTTTTTCAAAATTGTCGCTCTATTTTTGTTTATAGCGCAAAAAATAAAAACCGCTGAGATGATCAAATACCACCAAAAGAAATCTCTACTTGTGGGGGGAAAAAAAGGACGCCAATTTTGTTTGGGAGCCACATCGCACGACCGCGCAATTGTCTGCCGGAAGCTGAAATTTCGCCTGGGCAGGAAGGGGGTAAAACCTTCTGGGGCTGAAGTGGTTAAATAAAGGGGGAAATGAAGTTGCGCTGTTGTATTTCCCCCTTGTGTGTATAACTCTTATTTGTTGCAGCTTATGCTTATATAGTTTCCTTAGCGCGGTCATTTTTTGCTTTTTTCTACTCAAGTGGTTAAATGACTTGCGAATTTGATCGATCGCAACGGCTCAAATTCGCAGCAGTGTGAACCCAGCCTGAAGGGCGATTCACACGGATTGGGTTTCCCGGACAGAAACCCGTTGCCCCCCGCAGACACAGACAGTCGTGTAACGGCGCCCCCACGGGTCTGACACAAAATCTGTGCGTTTTCAGCCACCAAAACGCAGGGCACCGCAGTACGAAGCGATTCGGTGCAGCACAGTATTTTTTGGTGTGATGAAAGCGTCACTTTCTCCGGATTCCGATTTCAGGACATTCAAATGAACGTTCAGCAAAAATCGCACTGCATGGGAATGTCAGAGGAACACACCGACTTCCTGTGTGATCCCGACGTACACCGCCCCTTATATTATAATATCTATACAAACTATGTGTATACAATCAAGCTGGGAGATCTACAGACAAGTGCAGATTGTAATGTGTATGGTGGGTGATGGAGGAGATTGCACAGATTGTAAGGTGTATGGTGGGTGATGGAGGAGATTGTACAGATTGTAATGTGTATGGTGGGTGATGGAGGAGATTGTACAGATTGTAATGTGTATGGTGGGTGATGGAGGAGATTTGTACAGATTGTAAGTATGGGTGATAGATACAGTGTAATGGGTGGGTGATGGAGGAGATTGTACAGATTGTAATGTGTATGGTGGGTGATGGAGGAGATTGTACAGATTGTAATGTGTATGGTGGGTGATGGAGGAGATTGTACAGATTGTAATGTGTATGGTGGGTGATGGAGGAGATTGTACAGATTGTAATGTGTATGGTGGGCGATGGAGGAGATTGTAATGTGTATGGTGGGTGATGGAGGGAGGAGATGTGTTACAGATTGTAAGGTGTATGTGTGGGTGATGGAGGAGATTGTAATGTGTATGGTGGGTGATGGAGGGATGATTGTACAGATTGTAATGTGTATGGTGGGCGATGGAGGAGATTGTACAGATTGTAATGTGTATGGTGGGTGATGGAGGAGATTGTAATGTGTATGGTGGGTGATGGAGGAGATTGTACAGATTGTAATGTGTATGGTGGGTGATGGAGGAGATTGTACAGATTGTAATGTGTATGGTGGGTGATGGAGGAGATTGTAATGTGTATGGTGGGTGATGGAGGAGATTGTACAGATTGTAATGTGTATGGTGGGCGATGGAGGAGATTGTACAGATTGTAAGGTGTATGGTGGGTGATGGAGGAGATTGTACAGATTGTAAGGTGTATGGTGGGTGATGGAGGAGATTGTAATGTGTATGGTGGGTGATGGAGGAGATTGTACAGATTGTAATGTGTATGGTGGGCGATGGAGGAGATTGTACAGATTGTAAGGTGTATGGTGGGTGATGGAGGAGATTGTACAATGGTGTATCGGATGGGTGATGGAGGAGATTGTACAGATTGTAATGTGTATGGTGGGCGATGGAGGAGATTGTACAGATTGTAAGGTGTATGGTGGGTGATGGAGGAGATTGTAATGTGTATGGTGGGCGATGGAGGAGATTGTACAGATTGTAAGGTGTATGGTGGGTGATGGAGGAGATTGTAATGTGTATGGTGGGTGATGGAGGAGATTGTACAGATTGTAATGTGTATGGTGGGCGATGGAGGAGATTGCACAGATTGTAATGTGTATGGTGGGTGATGGAGGAGATTGTAATGTGTATGGTGGGTGATGGAGGAGATTGTACAGATTGTAATGTGTATGGTGGGCGATGGAGGAGATTGTAATGTGTATGGTGGGTGATGGAGGAGATTGTACAGATTGTAATGTGTATGGTGGGCGATGGAGGAGATTGTAATGTGTATGGTGGGCGATGGAGGAGATTGTAATGTGTATGGTGGGTGATGGAGGAGATTGTACAGATTGTAATGTGTATGGTGGGCGATGGAGGAGATTGTAATGTGTATGGTGGGTGATGGAGGAGATTGTAATGTGTATGGTGGGCGATGGAGGAGATTGTACAGATTGTAAGGTGTATGGTGGGTGATGGAGGAGATTGTACAATCAGATTGTATGGTGGGTGATGGAGGAGATTGTACAATCAGATTGTAATGTGGGTGATGAGATTGTACAGTCAGATTGATAATGAGAGGCGTGGTCATATGTTGGGGGGTTGAGCAGCTTACGGGGGGGGTAACCCTCTTGTTGAAGGGGAGGAGTCAGCAGTAAGGGGCCGGTAGGTGGAGCCTGTGGGGTGACTTACCTGCCCGCTCAGACTCCGCAGCCGATCGGCTCCCCTCCGCACACAGCCTCTGCCTGCACCGCCAGCATGTCTTCCCTGGGCGTGGCCATAACAAGGTAGGGGGCGTGACTCTCTCCAGAATCCGGATCTGCGCGGAAGCCACCGAGGAGGCGCGGAAAGGCGAACGAAAGCGAAACCCACCAGTAAGCGCTCAGTAGGCGGAGTCTGACGCTTTTTTTGTGTTTGCTTTTGGGATTGAGGCGTGGCATTATAATTAAGGGGCCGGGTTATGCAAAGGAAAATTTGATTGTGATAAGTGAGTTGGGCGGATTCTGGCGCTTTTGCTGTGGGAGGGTCATTGCAGTAGGCGGAGTTATAGGCCTTGCACTTTTCCTGCTGTGTGATGTGGGTGGGGTTATGGCTTACTGGGCGGGGAATGGTACATTAGCTTGTAGGTGATTTGGGCGGAGCTTAGAACAGTGCTGTCGCCGCGGAAGGCGGGGTTAGAACATGACAGGGCGGGGAGTGCTCCTGTGTTTGGCTGAGAGCTCGCAGGGCGGGGTCTCTGTGGACGGGGCGGAATTTGGCTCAGTGTTGCTGTGTACAGTCAGCGATGTGGGCGGGGTGTGCTCGGTAGGCGTGGCTCGGTTGGTTTGGGTCTCGGTGGCGGCGGACGAGTGCTCGGTGTGAGGGGAGGGGGTCGGTGTCAGACGCGGCGGGGCGGCGTCTTCTTCTCCCGGAGCCCCGGAGCTGCCGAGGATCTCTGGGCGGTAGCAGCAAGCAGAGCGGGTTCCGGGTCGCTGGAGTGGTTCCGGGGGCCTGTGGCTGCCTCTGTCTCCCGGCTGTGCGAGAGAGGGAGGGATGAGCGCCGGACTTCGGAGGAGGAGGAGGAGGATGCCTGGACACCCCGACTCCCTGCATGGACTCCGACCATAGTGAGTGCCACCTCCTTCCTGTGATCAATACTGGGGAGGGGTTGTTATCTCCTGGGGGGACAGTGATCAATCCTGGGGGGACAGTGATCAATCCTGGGGGGACAGTGATCAATCCTGGGGGGACAGTGATCAATCCTGGGGAGGGGGGGGTGTGATCAGTGCAAGGGGGAGAGTGAAAAATAACTGGGGGGGGTGTGATTGGTGCCTGGGGGACAGTGACCAATACTGGGGGGGGGGGTGTGATTGGTGCCTGGGGGACAGGGATCAATACTGAGGGGGGGGGGGGGGTGTGATCAGTGACCTGGGGGGACAGTGATCAATAACTGGGGGGGGGGGTGATTGGTGCCTGGGGGACAGTGATCAATAACTGGGGGGGGGGGTGTGATTGGTGCCTGGGGGACAGTGACCAATACTGGGGGGGGTGTGATTGGTGCCTGGGGGACAGTGATCAATACTGAGGGGGGGGGTGTGTGATCAGTGACCTGGGGGGACAGTGATCAATAACTGGGGGGGGGGGTGATTGGTGCCTGGGGGACAGTGATCAATAAAACTGGGGGGGGGGGGTGATTGGTGCCTGGGGGACAGTGATCAATAACTGGGGGGGGGGTGTGATTGGTGCCTGGGGGACAGTGATCAATAACTGGGGGGGGGGTGTGATTGGTGCCTGGGGGACAGTGATCAATAACTGGGGGGGGTGTGATTGGTGCCTGGGGGACAGTGATCATTAACTGGGGGGGGTGTGATTGGTGCCTGGGGGGGGGGGTGTGATTGGTGCCTGGGGGACAGTGATCAATAACTGGGGGGGGGTGTGATTGGTGCCTGGGGGACAGTGATCATTAACTGGGGGGGGGGGTGTGATTGGTGCCTGGGGGACAGTGATCATTAACTGGGGGGGGGGGGTGTGATTGGTGCCTGGGGACAGTGATCATTAACTGGGGGGGGGGGTGTGATTGGTGGCCTGGGGGACAGTGATCAATAACTGGGGGGGGGGTGTGATTGGTGCCTGGGGGACAGTGATCAATAACTGGGGGGGGGGTGTGATTGGTGCCTGGGGGACAGTGATCAATAACTGGGGGGGGGGGTGTGATTGGTGCCTGGAGGACAGTAGTGATCAATAACTGGGGGGGGGGGTGTGATTGGTGCCTGGGGGACAGTGATCAATAACTGGGGGGGGGGGTGTGTGATTGGTGCCTGGGGGACAGTGATCAATAACTGGGGGGGTATGTGATTGGTGCCTGGGGGACAGTGATCAATAACTGGGGGGGGGGGTGTGATTGGTGCCTGGGGGACAGTGATCAATAACTGGGGGGGGGGTGTGATTGGTGCCTGGGGGACAGTGATCAATAACTGGGGGGGGGGGCCGTGATTGGTGCCTGGGGGACAGTGATCAATAACTGGGGGGGGGGGTGTGATTGGTGCCTGGGGGACAGTGATCAATAACTGGGGGGGGGGGTGTGATTGGTGCCTGGGGGGACAGTGATCCATAACTGGGGGGGGTGTGATTGGTGCCTGGGGGACAGTGATCAATAACTGGGGGGGGGTGTGATTGGTGCCTATGGGACAATGATATTAATGGGGGGGGGGGCGTGATTGGTGCCTGGGGGACAGTGATCAATAACTGGGGGGGGGGGTGTGATTGGTGCCTGGGGGACAGTGATCAATAACTGGGGGGGGGGGTTGTGAATGGTGCCTGGGGACAAATGATCTTAACTGGGGGGGGGGTTGTGGATTGGTTGCCTGGGGGACATGTGATCATAAATGGGGGGGGGGGTGTGATTGTGCGCTGGGGGACAGTGATCATAACTGGGGGGGGGTGTGTGATTGATGCCTGGGGGACAGTGATCAATAATGGGGGGGGTGTGATTTGGTGCCTGGGGGACCGTAGTGATCAATAACTGGGGGGGGGGGGTGTGAGGGTGATTGGTGCCTGGGGGGACAGTAGTGATCAATAATGGGGGGGGGGGCGTGATTGGTGCCTGGGGGACAGTGATCAATAACTGGGGGGGGGGTGTGATTGGTGCTGGGGGACAGTGATCAAAATAACTGGGGGGGGGGTGTGATTGGTGCCTGGGGACAGTGATCAAAAACTGGGGGGGGGGGTGATTGGTGCCTGGGGGGGACAGTGATCATTAACTGGGGCGGGGTGTGATTGGTGCTGGGGGACAGTGGATCAATAAACTGGGGGGGGGGGGTGTGATTGGTGCCTGGGGGACAGTGATCAATAACTGGGGGGGGGGGTGTGATTGGTGCCTGGGGGACAGTGATCAATAACTGGGGGGGGTGGTGTGATTGGTTGCCTGGGGGACAGTGATCAATAAGGGGGGGGGGTGTGATTGGTGCCTGGGGGACGTAGTGTCTATAACTGGGGGGGGGGGGGTGTGATTGGTGCTGGGGGACCGTAGGTGTCAATAACTGGGGGGGGGGGCGTGTGATTGGTGCCTGGGGGGACAGTGATCAATAACTGGGGGGGGGGGGTGTGATTGGTGCCGGGGGACAGTAGTGATCAATAAACTGGGGGGGGGTGTGATTGTGCCTGGGGGGACAGTAGTGATCAATAACTGGGGGGGGTGTGTGATTGGTGCTGGGGGACAGTAGTGATCAATAACTGGGGGGGGGGGGGGATTGTGATTGGTGCCTGGGGGACCGTAGTGATCAATAAACTGGGGGGGGGTGATTGGTGCCTGGGGGGAACAGTAGTGATCAATAACTGGGGGGGGGGGGTGTGATTGGTGCCTGGGGGACAGTGATCATTTAACTGGCGGGGAGGGTGTGATTGGTGCCTGCGGGACAGTGATCAATAAAACTGGGGGGGAGTGATTGGTGCCTGGGGGACAGTGATCAATAACTGCGGGGGGTGTGATTGGTGCCTGGGGGACAGTGGATCAATAACTGGCGGGGGGGCACCTCGGACTAGTATTGGGGGCTTATCAGTGTTCACAGGGA